>CM017802.1:18784524-18964201 GCA_008086715.1 Sitobion miscanthi
TGAACTTTTTGTATTGACTTGAATATTGATAAGCTGGTGCTATACAAAAAATCCTTCTTCAATGAACTAAATATTTGAATAGTTTTTTCTATTAATATTCTTGAAATTTTTGTTTGAAGTTTGTTATGTGTATCCCTACAATATAATTTTAATTAAATTTTTTTTTGTTTTCTAAAATGCTTTTGCCTGCGGGCGCCAACACCCTCTTTCAAGTTTTTTTTTAGTAATGTAATTCTAGTTTAACTTTTTGTATAAACTTGAATATTGATAAGCTGGTTCCATACAAAAAATCCTTCTTCAATGAACTAAATATTTTGAATAGTTTTTTCTATTTAATATAATTGAAATTTTTGTTTGAAGATTGTTATGTGTATCCCTACAATATAATTTTAATTAAATTTTTTTTTGTTTTCTAAAATGCTTTTGCCTGCGGGCGCCAACACCCTCCTTCAAATTTTTTTTTAGTCATGTAACTCTAATTGAATTTTTTGTATTGACTTGAATATTGATAAGCTGGTGCTATACAAAAAATCCTTCTTCAATGAACTAAATATTTTGAATAGTTTTTTCTATTTAATATTCTTGAAATTTTTGTTTGAAGTTTGTTATGTGTATCCCTACAATATAATTTTATTTAAATTTTTTTTTGTTTTCTAAAATGCTTTTGCCTGCGGGTGCCAACACCGTCTTTCAAGTTTTTTTTTAGTAATGTAATTCTAGTTGAACTTTTTGTATTGACTTGAATATTGATAAGCTGGTGCTATACAAAAAATCCTTCTTCAATGAACTAAATATTTTGAATAGTTTTTTCTATTTAATATTCTTGAAATTTTTGTTTGAAGTTTGTTATGTGTATCCCTACACTATAATTTATTAAATTTTTTTTTGTTTTCTAAAATGCTTTTGCCTGCGGGCGCAAACACCCACTTTCAAGTTTTTTTTTAGTTATGTAATTCTAGTTGAACTTTTTGTATTAACTTGAATATTGATAAGCTGGTGCCATACGAAAAATCCTTCTTTAATGAACTAAATATTTTGAATAGTTTTTTCTTTTTAATATTCTTGAATTTTTGTTTGAAGTTTGTTATGTGTATCCTACAATATAATTTATTTAAATTTTTTTTTGTTTTCTAAAATGCTTTGCCTGCGGGCGCCAACACCCTCTTTCAAGTTTTTTTTAGTAATGTAATTCTAGTTGAACTTTTTGTATTGACTTGAATATTGATAAGCTGGTGCTATACAAAAAATCCTTCTTCAATGAACTAATATTTTGAATAGTTTTCTATTTAATATTCTTGAAATTTTTGTTTGAAGTTTGATATGTGTATCCTACAATATAATTTATTAAATTTTTTTTTGTTTTCTAAAATGCTTTTGCCTGCGGGCGCCAACACCCTCCTTCAATTTTTTTTTAATAATGTAACTCTAATTGAATTTTTGTATTGACTTGAATATTGATAAGCTGGTTCCATACAAAAAATCCTTCTTTAATGAACTAAATATATTGAATAGTTTTTTCTATTTAATATTCTTGAAATTTTAGTTTGAAGATTGTTATGTGTATCCCTACACTATAATTTTATTCAAATTTTTTTTTGTTTTCTAAAATGCTTTTGCCTGCTGGCGCCAACACCCTCTTTCAAGTTTTTTTTTAGTTATGTAATTCTAGTTGAACTTTTTGTATTGACTTGAATATTAATAAGCTGGTGCCATACGAAAAGTCCTTTTTTAATGAACTAAATATTTTGAATAGTTTTTTCTATTTAATATTCTTGAAAATTTAGTTTGAAGTTTGTAATGTATTTTCCCACAATAGAATTTTATTTGTTTGAATGAAGCATCAATTCGTACTTTTATTCATCAGCGGCCATCACGGCGTGGTGGTGTGACCTATAATTTTCTTAAAGGTGATTTGTGTAACTGATATCGTACTTCGGACGACGTCAAATCTTATATTTTACTATTTTACTTCGAAAACCTACCTATCCATCGATCATTATGTAAACGGTCCAATTAACATAATTAAATCTTCTTTTAAAATATGAATTTCACTATATAGTGGGAAAAGAATTGGACATTCGATTTCCATACATTCCAATTTTGGTTAACGTCTATACAACATACACGTCAAGTTGACTTAAAGTATATAAATATTTATTGGAATATAGATTCCTTTACAAAATAGTTCACAAAAAGTATTAATTAATCAATTCATGTTGGCTGGAAATGAATTATTTCAAAATCCGATTTGAATATCGAAAAAATCATTGAAAATCATAAAAAAAATCAAGTTATATCCATTTTTTTAATTGCTATTCAAATTTCAAATTGATATCGAAACAATTTAAATTGATATTTTATACCAAAATAATTATCGTTTTATAATAATTTGTACATCCAAATCAATTAAAAATTTAAATCATACATTCAATAACGAAGTATTTCCACTGGGAGATATCTATCACGTAGGTACCATATTTTACTTATATAGGTACTTATTATTGTCATTATCAAACATAATATTTTATTGTTTTTTTTTATTGAGAATAAATGCTTCAACAGCAGGTCATTATTATTATGGATAATTAAGTTATAAATTAAGATTACATAGTTATGGGATAAGTGATTTTACAGTATTTAAATTTAAAACATAATATTATTGTCTATCAATATCGATTATGATGTGAACCAAAATAATAATATTATGTACAACAGTAAGTATTGATCCTAACCTATGGGCTATAACTTTAAGAGTTGAGAACTATTATTCAATACGATTTATTTCACGTTTAAAATTATAAAATGCCTTAGTGAACAAAATTATTGTGGTCCGTCGTCTGTGGAATATAAAATAATAGAAACCACTCGACATGCCTCATAACCACGATTTAAGATAGTATGGTTGCCCATCGACTACGGTATAATGGTTTATTCGACGACCATCAATATGAATAGCAATCAGATGATTTTAATAGTATAGCTTTTGGTGGAGATAATGAAGACTATGCAGACGACTTTTACCCACCTCAAACTGTATATTTAAACCTAACATGGCAGAACTGATATATAAATATAATATGCAGTTTAAACATATTAATTATCATTTGATATTTTACTATGTTAATATAATTTAATAATCAATTATAATGCTATAATTTTGGTTTTTTTTTATATTATAATAATAAAAATGGCATGTTGTGTATTATTTCCTTATAAGGATTTAAAAACTAGTTTGTTTGGTGTTCCTAAAATTCCTCCTTTAAGGGATGAGTGGGAAAAAGTTTTAGATGTTTTAAAACTAATTCTAAAGTATGCCGTTACCACTTCAAGAAAGAGGATGTAGTTGATACTTGGGAATCTGGTGTAGGTTTTAGGAAGTATACAGTGAGTAAATAATATTATTTATTATATATAGAATATTCATACAAAATCATATTTTTCAGATATGTTTGAAAAAGCCTAGACTTGTTAAAGATGCGATTCCTATTATTTTGGATTTGTTGTTTGCAGCATCTAATGTAATTATCTTTAGCACTAAAATTATCGTGGAATTATCACGTAATAACGTGGAATATTTCATTATTAATTACATTATAATATTAATATAAAATAATAATGTACCAATGTCTTACGGAACTCATCTTTGATGTTACTGTACACAGGTACATGTACAAGATGATTTAAATCTAACCAACATATCACAATAAGTATATAATTATTATTAAATATTTTTGTTAACTTTATTATTTGTGTTCTTGGATATTATTTGTATTAAAACTATTGTAATTATTTGATTAGATTCCAATCAGTGGATAACATTTATAAAAACTTGCGTCATCAAGGCACATATTACACCGATACCATTAATATGTCGTATCCGTATGATTTAAACAGTCGCGAGAAATACGAGTTTACGACACTATTTTGCTCACATGGAGCGCTGCAATAGTAAAAAAAGTAAGATTCACTGTAATGGCTTTCTTATCACAAGTCGATGGGCAACCATACTATCTTAAATCGTGGTAATGACTAAATCTTTAAAAGACGTGATATAATATGGAAACTAAGTAAAATGCCATTTTATGATATTACAAATACCTATGATAACAAATAAGATCAATTGTAATGTTAAAGCAATTTCTCATGAGCTGTTTTTATAACAGTTGACAAATATTAAAAATGATTTTTATTGTAATGTTAAATACTTAGTCAACATACTGTTTATACATTATTAATTACGAAAAATACTAGTTTAATTGTATTTATTTAAGTATACTTCTACGTCCTGACAAATAGTTAAACAATATTTTTTTAATTATTTCTAAATACTTTGTACAATTTGTGTTTTTCAAATAATAAAAAAAAATATTTCAACTCAAAAAAAAAAAAAAATATGTTAACTAAGTATTTAACATTACAATAAAAATCATCTTTAATATTTGTCAACTGTTATTAAAACAGCTTATGAGAAATTTTATATTACATTTTCAAGCTTTTTATTCCCCAAAAATTATCAATATTTATACAAAAACAAACAATTTCAACAAATTTCTAAAATTTCAAATGTCTTTAAATAGTTTAAAATATTTTTAAAATGTATCATGTATAGAAAATAATTTAATAAACAATTGATGAAGATTGCAAGTACCTATTTACGGTTATTTGTTTTTGAATTACAACAAAAAAATAAAATCATATATCTACGACTTTACAAGTGAATATCTAGCTTAAAAAATGTTAACTTCAATAATTCAAACTACGGCATTCGGTGGCTGCAGAGGAACAGGACAAAAAACGCCAGACCCTCCCCCCCCCCCCCCATAAACAGAAAAAAAAAGATTTTCTGGATATTTTTTTTGCCAATTATTAGCACGTAATTGGCATGCATTTGCACGACTACGCACGAAATTAGCATGCCAATATTTACCGAGATATCAGTGTTTGCTTATTTTGAAGAAAAAAATAAGATTAAATAATAAAAAATAGATTTTCCAGTTTTTTTAGCTGTTAATTAGCACGAGTTGTACTTAAAAAATTCTCACAACATACCATCGCATATTCTGTATTGAAATGTGAAATGGTACCTTATTCATAGCTTTAGAAGTGTTACCTATATAGTAGCGTTCGATTACCGTCGTTTGCCTTGGTCATATTATAGTTTTGACGAGGTACCTTAGTCCTTAGATATACATACAAAGTACAATATATTATATATATTATTAATTTATACATAAATTATAGTTTATAACTATACGTACATAGTCGACTAGTCGAGTACACCCAAAACCGTGTTCATATGTGAACAAGTACCTATTCTTGATTACTCTGCAGTCCCTGTACAGTACTACAGTGTACACAATGGTACGTTAATAGGGGCATACTAGCATAATTACTATGGTGTTCCCTATTTTTGACACACACGACGTCATAGTAGATGTCATTGATGCAGTAACGGCTCGTGCCTAGGTGTGCAGGTGTGACACGGCAGACCATATAGATTAATAAAGATATAAATAGTAAAAAGTGGGTGAGTGTATGTCGCTCAGCTGAACAGTAGGTTACAAGTGGGTCACTGTATAATGGATTGTAAAAAATTTGAATTCAATGATATCATATCATTGTATAAGAAAAACGATTCTGAGCGGAGACGGTTTGTCAGTCTGAATATTTTATATTGTTACTAGCTGTCCCTCCCGGCGTTGCCCGGGCATAAGAGTCACCTTTGTTACTTTCGTTAATGTAAATGTACAAACTGTATATGACTCAAACTTTGTTCAATGCCTTATTTAATATTCGGTGTATGATGTTCTAGATCCCGTGTGTTTTACAAACCGTTTTTTTGCATACAGAACAAATATTTGAATATTTCGTATCTTTAGAACTTGGACACACGTAACACCTTCGTCGTTTGTTCAAAATAACTATTATTTTCGTAGTGGCAAAAGATAAGAAAAAACCTACGTAACTGGTATCATCGGGTCTATTATGACCCGAAACCGCTATAAATAGCTTTTTTTGAACGAAACACGTAATAATTGTTGATAACGAAAGACGTAATATGTTGTTTGAAATATTGTGATAAAATACAATGCATTCTACAGCGAAAAAAAGAGCGATATATTGTAGAAAACTTAAAAACAAAATGTCATGGGTCTTTTTTGACCCGACGATACCAGTTAAGGGTTAACTAAACTGTTGCTCGGAATAAAAATTCTTATTCGGAGCAGTATATCTTGAATATATAATTACCTGAGAGACACGTAGTATGTTTTCAGGTAAGCAATCTACCTGCGGTGGATTGCAGACTCCTCGAAGTGCATACGTAATTACGAATGTTTTATTAACTTGTTGATATTACGATGTGTATGTGTCGAAAAATTAGTCTTGGGAATACCGTTTTTACTAAGCTATATAGCTACAGGTCTAAAATTATATTCATTACTCAATCATGACTAATTGCAACCTTACAATAAACAGAAATATATTATTATTTAGTTTCTGTCCTTACTGGACAGAACTACGTCCAAATTTCCTACTTTTCCGGTGGATATTCTTAAAATTATCTTAAAGAGTTAAGAACCTTCTCCTGACAATATTACGAACACAACAATAAAAGAATTAGCCGAATCGGTGCAGCCGTTTACGTGTGATGGAGCGTCCAAGCAAATTTATATATAGCAGTGGTTCCCAACCTTTTTGGTACTACGGACCACTATGAGAACTTTCGATACGTCACGGACCACCTCAATTGTATACCTTATTTTTCTTACAAATAAGAATCAATTTTTTTCACATATTTTAGAATTTTGATTATTATTATATGAATAAATAAAAAACAATGAAATTCTTTATAAGAGGCTTTTAATAATGCTTATAATTGTTTTTTTTCATTAAAGTTTTTAAATAATTAAAAATTTAATACAAACTAATATTCTAAAAAAATTTACATTACATTATTGTAGTTATTTAAGGTAATTACAAAAATTATAAAAACATTTTAATGCGATTTTTGTGCTTGCGTCTCGTTCACTAATAAAGATATTCTTGGGTTGATGCTGCTCAAAGCTACACGCAAGTCTTTAGTGTTATCTAACACACGAAAAATTAAAAACAGCACAAACGTCGACTACGGAATACAGGTACAGAGACACTAACAACAAAAACTAACAATATTATACTCAACTTTGAATATAATCTGTTAAATTGTGCCGATATAATCTAATCTTAATGTAAAAATGTAAAAAAAAAAGATTAAATTATTGGTTGAAATAATAACATGGGTTTCACTATGTAATATAAATTTATAAATAAACGACGTACTATACACGACTATCAATAATTAGTGTTATGCCTCAAAAGAAAATGCAATTATTAAAATATTTTTACATTTTGTAAGTATGGCTCGCGGACCACCTCACAATGTCTCGCGGACCACTGGTGGTCCGCGGACCATAGGTTGAGAACCTATGATATATAGAGATAGATAGATGGATAGATAATAGATTGTTGATAAAATAGTAAATACACACACAAATTACACGTAAAAATTAATTTTTACCAATTTCAACCCTTTTAAACCAAAATTTTGAAAATCGGGCGACGTGGTGACACTCAGGCAGGTATTTGGAACAATTCTGTGAAAAAAATTGGAAAAAAGTTAAATAGTGTCGTCACAAAATTGGTACATATAAAAGGCCTTTTTATATATATAAGGATTATATTTTATTAGAGCCTGTAAGTTGAAATAATATATAATATTATAATTTTTTATTCGTTTCTATGGTGACAAACAAAGCTTTAGAAATTAAAAACCCATTTTTAACGGTTTTTTGTAATTTGTCGGTGGATTTTCCCGTATCGTTAAATAAATATTGAGAAAATCGAAAAATGAACCCTCTTAAGTACCAATTTGATCCAATTTTCGTGTGCAGGTCAGTCAGAACCATAGTCCTATAAACTAAGTTGAACACCGTCGGTCTGTGCAAAATACGTTCAACTGTTGAGAGGCGGACGTGAGTGGGGTTAACATATAAAAGGGACCTAGGTGTGCAACAACTGCTGCCCACCTATAGTTGCTTATCTAACGCCGTATTGGCATTAGTTTATTAACTCTACCCATATTTTTATTTCTATTTTTTTTTTTCAAACATTTTTAATTTGGAGTGTACTAGTATCTTTTTTTTGCAATAATTGCTTACCATCTACTTCAAACATCACGATTCACCAGTAAGTGCACCACCAAATATTTTACTCACGAGGACCCAACTTTATCCGATCAATTTTAAACCTGTACAGATATTATGCAATTAATACTTTGCAATAATTTGCAAATCTATTTTTAGAATTTGCAAGCTTTCACTGAAGCTGTGGGAATTATTTCAAAATTGGGGGCCAACTTCACGTAGTCCTCCCCCCACATCTGACGATCTGAATTTGCTACTCCGGAACTTCCATTTTAGAATTAGATATTCTACCAGCGCGTTGTTAGGTGACAGATAAAGAACGAAATGTATGATTGATTTTATTTAACTATTAGTAACGATATCGCCATCGGATATACCTACCTGTTTGTACAAAAAGTAGGTTCCGAGCAAAACTTTTGTAAATTAAGAATAATTTATAGTAGACAAATTGTAATTAAATATACATGAATGCCTAAAGATTTGAAATTAAAATTAAGAAGACAACTAGCAAAATAAATATATATATAAATAAATATATTTTAAGTCCGAGGTTTTGATTTGAGGTGGGAGGGGGGGCTGGTGAATTGGAAATGAAATCGCCATCGTTGCGTGGACAAAGCGACTGATGTCAAGCGTATGACCGGTGTGACAAATTGTGTGTCATGGTGTGTGCAAACCCGGGTTGTGTGTCATGCGGATACCCAATGGATAATGCAAAACATATATGGGGGGGGACGAGGTGGCCGAGTGGTCAACGCGTCGACTTCGGCACAGCCGGTCCGGGTTCGATTCCCGGCCATCGGGCGGCATTTTTCTCCGGGCAGTCACGGTGTCCGGAGAACAAGTGCCGCCATCCCCCCACCCGGGGCATGGCAGAAACCTACGAGTGCCCCACTCGAAATTCTGCCAAACACAACACACGTGTACAATCCCTACCGTTACAAACCCCACTACCAACAATCGTAAAAACTCCACAAACAGCTAATGGCCATAGTCGCCGGGCTTAAGATCAATAATAAAAAAAAAAAAACATATATCTTCTTTAGATGCGGCCGATGAGGGAGAAGATTACTATGGAGCTGGAGGCCACTGTGAGTGAGGACTTCACGCCAAGGACGATTGTATTCATCATACTAGCTATGGTCATGAGTAACGGGAATCAGTGGAACAGTGCCTCTCCAAAATACTATAGGGCACTAGGCACACCAAAAGGATGAGGAGGAGTGGCAGAAGCAGAGAAACAATCGTGGATGGTCATAGAACGTGAAATCAAAAGCATGGGGCTGGCTAGCTGGTTTAAGAAATAATTACGCTTAGGGAGCTAGACGCCCAGACATACTATTGTTACCTATCTAATGCGTTATACATTTTTATTGTTAATTTTGAAAATGGTTGTTATAATAATTATATTGTTATTAATTTTAATAAGCCACAGTGGTCTGGTGGGAAAGCAATTCAAAGGCAGTTCTCCCTATCGGCGTATTTACGGGGGGATTTGAGGGATCAATCCCCCCCCCATGGTCTGTTTTTGCTATCATTTTAGAAAATAAGTATATATATCTATAGACACTAAATAGTATTTAGTATTTACTATATTAATGTATTTTTCAGTTTTGTAAATAAATTTAAAAAAACCAGTTAAAAGGTAATTAATAGCTTGTTATTACGCCACTGAAACTCCGCTATATCGCAGCTAGTGCGACAAGTTCATGCGATTTCTATTCGAATCATACCTACAACCCTCGGACAAGGTTTTAATGAATAATATTTCTTAGCAAAATTAATTGGATTAAAAAAATAATGTATCTATATCTATAATATCTATATAAATTAAAATTAAATGTTAATCGTTAGTAATCGCATCACTTGAGGACTTTGGCTCATTTTTTTTTTATAGTCATATAATTTTATTCCAAATAAGGTGGTAACAGAAAGGAAAATTGGAAAATTAGAGAAAAACTTAGTATTTTCTTTTTATTGACTGACTGACTAATATAAATATTTTATTTATAATATTATATACACTAAAAACACAATTACATAGGGTTATTTATATACCTATATTTCAAATATATTGAAATAATATTATGTTGAATAATTATTTCTAATTGTTCAACAATATTATAATATATTTATAGTTTGATAACATAATTTACAGTATAATCGCTTATTACTAGTAATAGGTTATATTGGGATTTGCAGTAGTAAATTTATTTTTCTACCATTACTTTCTTCCTACGTAAATATCACAAAAAAAAATGTTTTCTTGTTGCTAGTAATTTTTCAAACGTCTTAAAAAATTCGTGCACGTCTATTGAACTACATTATTAGATTACCGGAATGGTCAAACAAATTGCAGAAAATAGAAATAAACATAAACCAATAATCAAAACTATTATTATATTTAAATTTAAACTTCAGGCTATATTAAATTTTAATGGCTTGGCTATGATGTCGATTCATATTAGAGATGAAAACAGTTTAACAGTATTAATAAAAATAAAAATAATAGATAGGTGTATCTTTCGAATACATATTATTTTTCAGAATCCCACCCAGAAAACGGTTGAAAATCTGCCACTGATTTATATCGTATAATAAGTAATAACTACTGCAGTCTTTTTTGGAACATTGATTTGCGCATGCTGTATAATAGGTACAACATAAATCACAGTGTAAATTGATCATATTATAGGGTAATATTTTAACACTCATTATCATTGTCTCAAAAAGTACACAGTTTGAAGTATTGAAGTATAATAATATTTTTTCCTAAAAGTTAATAGAAATTTATTAGAAACTATAATAACTGTAATTACTATAAAACTATAATTACTTTTTTGTGGCCATTTTTCCTATCTTTTTTTTAACAATAGAAGTATCTATAGGTACGCCGTACGGCTATAATAGTGATATATCTAATCTAGTAAGTTCAAGTCCACAATTATATTGAAATGACCCCTCTTTCGTTCGTAGTGGATCTAAATAATAATATTATTGTAAAATTAATGAGTAATTAATAATTATAAAACTGTCTCTCAAGTTTTGAAACTCGTATAAAAAATTTGCAAGATTCCTTAACCATATTCATGTCGCCATGTTTTCTGACTTCGGAATAATATACCCACTTGGTTACTGGTGGCAAAAAGTTAATTTGTACACAGCAGCAGTTGCTCCAGAGATATAGTTAGGGGGGGAGGTTTTAAGTCATACATTTCAGAAAACTTTCGATGTTATAATATGTTTTTTTTGTAATTATTGTTTTAAAATATTACAAGATCATATTCGTTGTTTTTGACTGCTGTATTATTTTAAGTTTTCCCTGGTAAGTTATTATGGTGTACTTAATTAATTTTATATTCCTATTATTAACATTTTACTTAAGTGTTTACTTGATAGATAGCCCAATATATAGGTATGGACGTAGCTTAATTTATTAAATATTTCCACAAGGACACCGTAATTTATATTTGATATCGGTAAATCGTATGTATTTATATTGTATGTACGCACATACATAATACAATATTACAGTTCATACCTATAATACCTGCAATTACACAAGTATTGTATACGATGCATAATGTGTCGTGACAAAGCTTCATCAGCTCATATCTCCATCATGAAAATGTTTTTATCACCCATTAATTTGAGTCATTTTGTTTACATATACGATATACAACAATGTACAAATTAACCAACATGATACAGGGTTTTTTTATTACATTTTATTAATAGGTTTACCTGCAATAAATTGGTAAATCTTCTGACCAGTGACCATGAATACCTACGTCAATGAAAATTGTGGTTTCATTGGCAATGCAAATGTACAACCAACAAAACGTTGGAGATTATTCAAGGCTGTATGTCGATAGTAGGTATACAAATATACAATTCATTAGGTACATGGAAATGATTTAATATATTAAAAATTAAACTATCATCTGCTGCACCGTTTAATTTATTTAATTTGGAATTAATCATTTCACGTCATAGTATAACTAAATAAACTAACTATAGCTACCTATCTAAGCTACCTGCCTAACCTATAATATTAGTTGTTGGGCGTTTATATTCGATGGCCTTGTCGCTGCAAACTAGAGCGGTATATATCTAATATATTATTGTTTATAAATTTAACTTAACAATTATCACATTTTATAAATCAATTAATGGTTATAAAAAAACGATGCATTAAGTATATATGTGTTTAGGTACCTACTGATTTATTATAATAGGGTTACCTATCGATTTTATTTTATTTTAGAATCTGAGTAAAGTGATAGATATATTGATTTTACAATAATTGAATATAATAATATATGTGCAATTTATTTTTTATTTGTCTTGTGTAGGTACAACGCGATACTTGTTTTGAGCTGTTTACGGATTATTTCAAATTATTTCAAATCAGTAAAATTGTATTTGTTGGGCCAAAAACCATCAAAACTTAACACAAGGATTCAGATATATTGATTAAATATCAGTTGAAAAATATTAAAAATACATACACACAATTTTTGTTTAAAGTTCGACTTTTTACAACATTTATCAAATTTAAAATTTAAAAATGATTTGGTAGTTAAAAATATATAAAATGTTCAGCTTTTATAGCTATAAGAAATGAAAACTTACAACAAGATTCCATGTAAGTAGGTTATTCTGTAATAAAAAAATCTCAAAAATATATAAAAACACAGTTTTTTTTTATAGTTATTTTATGTTCAAATTTGGAGGAAATTATACATTTTAAACATCCATGAATAATTATTTTAGTTATTTTGTTATAATTTTATAATATTAATTCAACTTACCGACTACCGCATTAATAATAATACTAATAATAGTAATAACTAATAACAATATAAATATAATATAAAATATCCACACTGACAAACTGTCACCGCTCAGAATCGTTTTTTCGTTTACAATGATATTTTATCATTGAATTCAAATTTAATACCATCCATTATATAGTGACCCACTTGTAACCTACTGTACAGCACTTTTTATTCATTGATTCAATGATATCAAAGCTGAAAAATAGATTTTCAAATTTACCAATATAGGTAATAACAACTAGTAAAGTTTCAATTAAGTTTTAAAAATTGATATCCGTCAAACCAAATTTAGTTTTTCAGTTTTGTCTGGCTTTTTGGTCTAACAGCCACTTTTTTAAATTGACAAAAGTTTATTTTATTTAATATTATCATCTTCCATCAGGAATATAAATTATAATATAATATTATCATGTTATTCATGTATAATCAGCGCGTGTGTAAGTTAATTGATTAAAATGTATACACTATAATATTATAAACTGTTATATTGAGAATCATATTATTTGTACCTATTTTCATGTGTGACTGTGTGAGTGACACAGATAATATATACCTACAAATGATAACTATTATAAATTATTATTTATGTATAGTTAATAGTTATTATGGACGATCAAAAGGAGAGTTATAATACAGACGATCAATATAACTATATAGTTCCGAATATATGAATAGTACGAATATTCATAATTTATATAATCACGATAACTCATGATTTATTTATTACCTAAAGTAAACAATTGTAGTTACCTTTTTTTTAGAAAATTACTCGATCTACAAAGCCGTTTTTACGAAAACACTTAAAGCTTAAGAGATAAATAAAAAACCCTATTTTGTGACATTTGACCTTTAATCAAAATATATTAGCAGCAGTATGATCAATGGAGACTTTTGAGAGACTTTATTTGTGATGACTGATGAGGTATGCGTTGGAAAGCGACTTTTTTCCGTCCAACGGCAGTAAAGTGGAAATCCCCAAGAGTACTGAGCTCAGGTAAACGATTGAATATAATGTTTAATACCCTACTAATAATTTCACTACATCAATCCTCTACATTATAAAATATATATAATTTTATTAATTAATAATTATAATATATTAACTGAATTGTAATTTTTATTAATATTATGATATAGCTAGGTACCTATTGATGTTATACAACAATAAACTATTTTGATATGTAACTATGTCAAAAAAAATCATAAAATTTGATTTCGTCATCTAACAACATGATTTATAGGTGTTATAATTTGTACATAAATAGTAGACAACCACTGGATTAAGTAGAATTTTACATATAATATTTTAATTATATAATTATTTAAGTACTCAAAAGTATATTAAAATACTATTTCACCATCGTTGACACTTGACTTTATATAGGTATGATTACAGACTTGCAATAGAAATATGAATAACAATAATTATGTGTGTATAAAACCACATTCGCGCATATAATATAGTAGGTAGGTAATACCTTTATAGTACACACGCGAGTTATGAATTTTATACTAAACAGAAATATTACACGATTTTTTTATACCTGCAGCTATTATAATATTATATTGATAATGAATATAGTATATTATTACTTATATAGTGGGTTGGTAACAAAATTAAAAAATATGATAATAAAACAAATAGTGAAATATTGCTTCTTCAATGACAATGATGACATTTCTGAGGGTGGACTACACGAATATCGGAATATGTATAATAATGTATGTACCATATAGGATATAAAAGAAAGACCAGACAAATTAAAATTGATTCTAGTTATTAATTAAACGTATAAAAAAAATAATGAAAATTATAATATGGATAATAAATAGTTTGAAATTTACTTATTCCATTAAATTCCAAAAAGAATACTTGGAAAAAAGTCATAATTTTTCCAAAAAAAAGTTATTAGGACCCCCCACTACAAATATACAATAGTACTTTGCATACAGATATTTCTTGTATGGATATGCCAGTACTTATAATATTATGATTTATAGAAAATGTTAGAGCGAGATGAGATTTAAATATATCTTATCAGTTATCAGTTATCGTATCTATGTGGATGCGACTGATGAGTACCTACCTACATACACTTTTTACGTCTATCCACAATATGCTATAATCTATAATGCTATATACGCGCTGTTAATTATTATAAACAGAGATAGTAGCGTAACCATGGTGACCTCCCTCCTCAAAATGTTTTTTTTTTAAATTAAAATTTCATATTTTTCCAGATATATAATACAATCAAATTGTATAGAGGGATATCCACAGAAAATAAGTCATAGTTGTGCCAATGTAATAATGTATACTAGGGTTGTTATGTTTAAATATTTTAAATAGAATTTAAGACTTTTTGAGCGATTATCATAGACTATTAAAATAATTTTTAATTTTCTTAACATTTCGGGGGGGGGGGGGGGCTGAAGCCCTGATTGTGGGTGGAAACGTATAATTTACGGAATTATATAGGTTATGTTCAGATTTTCAAAATAACATTAAATATTAATGACATATTAACATAAAATTATAATTTATGGCTATAGTGACATACATTTTAAGTGTCAAATTATAATTTTGGCAGAAAATTGATTTGGCAAAAACAAAAACATAACATTTTTTTTATTTTTTGGCTAACTCCAGAAACGAAAATTATATTTTATCTTAATTTGAGAAGTAAAGAAAATAATATTTTTTATACGTGAAAAAAAATATTATAATAGATTTACCATGTATTCCAATAACCCTAAGATCATCTATACTATAATTTCCTGCAGTGTGACGAATCACATCAGCCCAGGGTTGTTAAAAACACGTTTATTTTAAAAGAAACAAAAAAACCAAATAAAACAAAAAAAAACATGTTATTATTGACTTAATAGTCAATAATATTTTATTTATTTATTATAAAATTAAACGCCGAACAGCTTTTTCAAAATATGCAGGGGGTTGTGCTTATTTTAAGTTTTATCTACAACAATTGCTTTTCCCAATTGCTTTGGATGTCATCGTTTTTAATGTTGAAATCGTTGAAACTGTTGATTTTCAACAAAAAAATAATTTAAAAAAAAGTATCCCGCAGAGTAAAAAAATCCATTGGTTATTTTAATTTAAAATTTACTAAAAATATTGTTTTAAACACATGTTTTCTATTGATGTTTAAAACGTCTGTTTTAAACGTTTCAAACAAAATCAATATGTTTTTTTTGTGATGTTTTAAACATAACAACCCTGCATCAGCCCGACCACTAAGGGCTATTCATAAGACAGCTAGCAATTAGCATGTTCAATATTTATTTTATAGGCATTGACGTATTATACTTAATTTTTATCTTTTGTCTTTTTTATCAGACATAGTTAAAGTTACCTATTGGCTATTATTATTGTTCGCTTAATTGTATGTCACATATGTACAAGGTAATAATAATATAACTGCAGCGTTTCTAATTGAGTCTAACTAACAATAAGTTATATTGTTATAAGGTTACAAAAATGCTCAAATTATAATTAAATACTTGTTAATATTACTTTTAGCCTATATTCTTATTGAATATTGATTTAAAAAAAAAATTTTTTTAAAAATTTAATAGTAAATCAATTTGTTTAAGTAAAAAAAAAATGTCAGGTAAACTTCATAAGCATTTTATTCTCGTAGTTCAATCTCCAAGTTATTTATCCATTCAATGGCTGAGTGCCTGAGTAACTGCTGTAGCTTTATAGAAATCGCGGTCCATAGTCTATACTCCATTGCATCTGCATGAACGGTGAATCTGTATAATAATATAATATTTACCTAGTTTATTGAATTATATGATATATATATATATAAATTAGTATTGAATTATCTATATGATTTTAGATTTATATAATTATAATATGTAAGATATATGGTAGCCGTAGGTATAATAACACATTTAATCTATAAGTAGGTACCTAATTCAAATTTTAAGCGGCGTTTTAAATTTTTTTTCGCTCAACATCTACTCTTCAAAAAAATAACTCGAAATAATGTCTACCGCAACACACCAATACACTTATACAGTTATACATTGCGTGATATTATGTAGGTAGACGTAGAACTGTAGATGTACTCGAAGAAGTAGTCGACACTAGACAGAAGTAGATTGCTTATATTATGATAGGTATTTTATACCTACTTACAGACTAGTGACTACAATAATATATTAGTAGGTATAAGATATAGGTATTTTAGTGCTGACTGCTGTTGTACTGCAATGTCGGAGTGACAACAATAAGTATATGGTGACGGTGGGGATTCTCTTTAAGGCTGCGGCCGTCCGTCGTAGTCGTAGCCGGTCGCACTGTTGCCGAGAATCGTGTCTGTTACCTCCACCCCGGCGTTGGGTCGTGCACGGTTTCTGAGTTACGTTCCGTTTTTCACTTTTTTAGTCGCTCCGCAGTTCGCAATTGCGCGCGCAACAGTTGTCACGACGACGTTTTCACCGATAGTTCGTTATCACTAGCCATCCGCGTTTTTTATCAATCTCACGGTTAGTGGTTACAAAAACGAAAAAATTTCCATTGCCCAGCGATTCAAGAATTTAAATAATCAAAAACGGTTTTCAAACGGCTTGGCCGCAGTAAATTTACAGGCGATTTTCCTGTTCGTCGCCGCGTTTGTTTACGCGATCGGTTTCTGCACAATCAATAAACGGTTTTTTTTGTCAGGTGAAATTTTGTGCAATAAATGCGTTTTTTTCCCGAAGTAGGTCGCAGCTTTTTTTTTTGTTCGTGGCATACTAATATAGTGTTCAATATTCTGCGTAGGCCAATAAATAACATCAAACGGCCTATTACTGTTGACGCGTCACCCGCGTCTTCGTTGGGGAACATTGAACAGTGGACTTATCTATTTCGGTGAGTAGGTAGTCTACACATTATAATTTGCTGGTAATCACTAATCACTAATCATCATACATTCATGTATTTTATTATGATTGGCTGTGTACAATTGTTGAGTTAAATATTATGCTATTTAGACATTTAGTAAGCATCTATACCTACCTAGTACCTACCTACCAATATTTATTTATTGGCTACCTAACAAATATGGGTTCTGAGTCTTGTGCTGAGCAAATGATTTGATCCACTTATTCTTCTATTTGTATCAACTTTTTAAAATTTCATAACTTAGAACCATGTACTGATATAGTGATTTGTACCTAATGGAAAGACACTAAAAATTGATCTATACCTATCTTTTAGGTACCTACATTCATTTTATATGGTTAAACATAGCTTGTTTACAATATTTGTTCTACATTATTGTTTTAATTGGGGTTCCAATCCACTAATTATTGTCATACAGCGCTATAGCTTAAATATAACTCAATATTTACTTTTATATGTGTATGTAGAACATTTACTTAGGTAATTATAATCAATTAACAGTGCATTTGTTGATAAAAATTATTACTATTCATAGCTATTTCTGTTTGATCAAATGAATCATAAAATAATGAAACTAAATATTAACACTATAATATTTATGGGTAGTCTTACAAATAATATTCTGTATTCCTATCTATCAAAGTACCTACCTCACTAATACTACTGTACAAATACAATGTATACTTTATTGACTGCAATTAATGATACTGTAATGTGTTCTCTATGGACACATTTAAAATAAAACAAATTAGTAACTCACATTTATTTTTGAAACGGTAAATTAATTTCTTAAAATATTAATTAATTAAATCTTCTAATATTCATTTCATAATTTCAATTTTCAAATTCTAAATTGTACTCTTTAAATTATTCCAAAAATTATTTTCATTGTTACATTGCAATTATTATGTTTGTATACACAACATGTCGTTTATCTCAAATGTACATTCAAGATAGGTAATATACTTTATGATTCATTATCTTTTTTTATCTTCATAATTTGTAAAACAAATCTAAATCATAAATATAAAATCATCATCAAAAAATATACTTACAGTTCAAAAGTTTACCTGATACTTATATATTAGTATACAGCTATAGGTACAATATTTTATTCCCTTCTGATGTGGTAGTCGATAGAATATTGGTAAAATTTAGTTTTAACTATTATACAATTTACCAATGATTATGCCATATAATGCATTAAATCAAAATGTTTTATGCTACACCTTTGAATTGAAAAAAACTAAATAGGTAA
This sequence comes from Sitobion miscanthi, assembly GCA_008086715.1. NCBI lineage: Eukaryota > Metazoa > Arthropoda > Insecta > Hemiptera > Aphididae > Sitobion > Sitobion miscanthi. The sequence goes on from CM017802.1 coordinate 18,803,725, forward strand.
TAAAATGTAACTTAACTTTGATCATTTTTTTTGTACTACAGAATTAATAATTTTGTACATATTTTTCACCAAGTATACTTTTTTTTTATTATTGTTATACTCTATCTTATTAATATATTTTATAATATTTATATATTTTTGGGATAGTAACATATTATTCTGTACCTAGCTATCTACTTGCATATATTTTTTTAAAACTTCTTATCTTTATCTACATTTAGGTACTATTGATACTATTATTAGTAACTTATTACATCTCTGCGCTCTGTTTATAGGAAATTTTTTAATTTAAACAGATTATAACTAACGGTTTTTAATAAAATTAGGCATACTTATGTTTAAAATATAGTATGTTTATTAATACCTATTAATCAAAGTTAAAGATTAACGATAGATAATATATTATCTAATCAATTTTAATTGTACACAAAAATAATATTATTTGCTAAAAAGTGAAATAATCACTGAAAACTAATATATGTAAGTTCCACCTTAAATGATTCTAAAAGTAAAAATAATTTTTAATTATTTAAAATAATAATTTTATATTATATGAATGTAATAAAAGTTCTAGAAAAAATGAACATTCACTTATCTACGTAAACAATAAAAGTGATGTACGAAGAGCATTGATTATATTATTTTATAATTAATTTATAATATTACCTATACATAATAGGTAGGTATTGTTGAAATGTTATGCTTACGACTTATGAGTTATGACTATGGCCCTGATATTGATGCACTAAAAAACCTATAAAAATGACCAAAAAATTTTTTTATAATATTATGTTATTTTGTTAATGACCTAAATACCTACTTATAACGCTCCTAAAATTGTTAAAGTTAATAAAATAATTTATTGATTTTAAATTAAAAATTACAATTTATAAACATATGTGATTTTGATTTAAATTTGAATTTCATAACTAGTTTAAATCTAGAAAACAATTAAAACATTTTTATATTAAGTATGTTTTGTACCTATTTATATTACCTACCTATGTAAAATTAATTTAAGTTTGATGGTAATTTTCAAACCTGTATGTTTTAGAAAATATGAAAAAATAATTGACTTGTATTTTTTTCATCATTTACTGATCAAAAATGATAGAAAAAAAAATAAAGCAATAAATAAAATTAGTTAGGTATGTAGATTTGTATGTTATTGAAACACATTTTAAGCTTGGAAACTGGGAAGCATCGTCTATGATTATTCAAAAAAAATAATGAAAAAGTCAAAATGAAAATCCTTAGTTATGAGTCTACAATACTTGATAGTTAAAATAAATAAAATTAGATACTTATAACTTCACTGATTTTGCTCTGTATAAACATAAGAGATACCTACTTAATTAAAGTAGGTAATTAAGATTTTATCTGAGATGTATTCATGATTTTTTTTTGTTTACCTTAGTAGTGTAGATAGTGTAGGTTTATTAAAAATTCCTAGTGGAGTTCAAATTGTGTCAATTTTTCAGTCTATAAAATCTTTAAGTATAGAATACCTAAAAGAATAAAAATAAAAATAATAAATATGTTTTGTAAAATCATTATCTTACAATTAAAAATGTATGAATTATAATTAATGTTGTAATTAACCTTTCATATTATTGTATATTATTGTTTTATAATAAGTTGAAATATTTGGATAATTTTATACGGGAATAATGTATGCAATTTAATTTATATGCCTAGAGTTGTACACTTGTACCTATGTAATATAAATTATTCACTAGAATCTTGACCTCGAAGGTCCAGGGAGTAAAAATTAATTTCAGTTATCGGATACAAAATAAAATATAATTAACAATTATTAACATATTAAATTATTAGGTAAATGTAAAAATATTTCAACGATGGTTATTTTTTCGACTTATCAAGATTCTATTATCAATTATATTTATGTTTTATATATACAAATGATGAAATCATCGGTTAATAATACCTAATATAGTACCTACCTATTGTCATTGTATAAAATCAATAAAAATATAATAATATATTGTTATAGTTATAACATCATATTATAATGAAATTAAATAAATATCTACATTACAGATAAGAAAAACCTATTTGTGTAAAACAAATTAGTTATTTACCAAATAATATTAAATTATTATTATGTCATATCAGTTATGAATTGTAAATCAGATTTATTATTTTTATAAATTTTGTTATTATATAATTTACTTCCGTGTATTCTTATAATTGTAGGCTCTAAATCATATATGTTAATTTAATTTAATTAAAGTAAAATGTATTGTAATAAAAATTGATTTTGCAAATAGGCAAATTTTACGACCATGAGTTATTTAAATTTAATTAAATTTGCATATTTAATCCATTTTGTAGGTATGATTGAAAAAATCCATTAAGATGAACCATCGCTATGTTGGTATGACGTGGCGAGAAAGTGGCCAACATAGCTGTATGTTATTTACAAAATGTACAATAGTATTCTATATAATTATAAAATCCGTCATAATTAGTCACATTTTTAATTTTGATTTATTTCTTTTTAATACCTACTTATATTATGTATATAGGTAGGTATATTAAATAATTTCCACTATTAACATTACATTTTTGTTAAATACTTTTGTTGTTGTATACATTTATTCATCTTTTGTGTGTGTTCGTATTCATCTTTTCTGTGTACTATGCGTGTCCTTTGGAGGTGAACACTGACTGAACAACTTTCACAGTAGCACACCCTTCTCTCGCGAACACGTGATGCAACTATATGCCATCAACATACACATTATATGTACATATAATTCTTTAATAATTGATCGATGTATGTAGTTTACTAATTATTATCACTTTATCAACTTTAAAATATCGATTGACTTATGTAGTTATGTCCATTGCATATGACAATACAATAATATGTTCAATATTTTACGAAGACAAAAAAACACTTGCATCAATGAATAAGAAACGCGTAAATGTTATCATTTTAAATACCTATTTATATTTTTATACCCTAGTATCCAAAACACGAATGTTGCAATATAATTTAGTATAATACATTTTTTTTTGCAAACAAAATTAAATGTTCAGATCCAAGGTCAACTTGTTTTTACTTGCTATTTTGTATTATTCGGTATTTATACATACATTCACAAATAAAATATCAAATATACCTACTGAGTACTGTTGTTGTAGCACTTAAAATTACGTGTAATTTGGAAGGACCTCGTGTATCTGGAACTAGGTCCTAAAATATAGTTGATATCTGTATATAATATAGGCAAATATATAGGTTATATTCAAAGATGGGCATTAACATGTTAATAAGTTTAAGTTAAGTTAAAAAGGTGGGTGGATAAGTGGATGTCGATCTGCTGTACAGTAGGTTACAAGCTAGTCACTGTAATGGATTGTGTTAAATTAGAATTCAATATAATATAATATCATTGTAAAAGAAAAACGATTCTGAGCGAAGTATCTACAGTCATTCGTTTTTTAATTAAAACATAATAAGAAAATCGTTACATGATAAATCGAGTGAATATCAAATGTTGTAAAATATGAATTTTATACGCCCATAAAAATTTAATTTGACTTTTTTGTAGACATTTTTTTTTTTTGGTAAAGGTAGACAAACATATGAGGAATCTTGTGTTACATTTTCAAAACTTAGATTTAAAAAAAAAAATTTTATGAATTTCTGACTCAAAATAATTTGCAAATTTTCGTCTTTTGTAAAATTTGAATTTTAAATGCTTATAAAAAAAATTGTGACCAAGGATTTTTAATTTTTTTCATCTGCCTTTGAAACAATAACCGAGGAGCCTTCTATTAAATTTTCAAGCTTTTTTAACCAACAAATAAAATTTTATTGATATTTATAGAAAAAAAAAGTAAAAAAATGTAAAATGAAAATGTCCGTTAACAGCTCAAAATGAGTCAAAATATTTTAGATTCTGAGTGGAACGATGAATGTAGTGATTTTACAATGATGTGTGTTTTTATATTTTTATTTTTATTTTTTTTTGTGTCTGTGTACACGATAAGTAGTCGAAATAATGCTTCGATTTTCAACTTCAGTATCTTTTTCGATTGGAAAGTGAATATCGTTGGTGCATTTGGGAGTTCAAAATTTAAAATTCCCAGTAATTTTCAAAAGCGCCAAGAAAACAAAAGAAAAATTAAGGAAAAACGGGAATTTTTACGCAAAATCAATTTTTTACAAAATCGAATTTGGTTTTGGTTGTAACTTAAAAACAAATGACCGTTCATTTTCTATACACGTTAAAATTTTCAAAATATTTTGATTTATTTTGAACTATTTAGGGATATTTTATTTTCCATTTTTTTTAGTTTTTTTTCTAAAAATATCAAAACAATTTTATTTGTTGGTTAAAAAAGCTTGAAAATTTAATAGAAGGCTCCTAGTATATTGTTTCAAAAGCAGATGAAAAATATTAAAAATCCTAAGTCACAGTTTTTTTTTTATCAGCATTTAAAGTTCAAAAATTGACAAAATATGGAAAAATCACGAAAATTAGCAAATTATTTTGAGTTAAGAATTCGTAAAATTTTTCTTTTTAAATCTAAGATTTTAAAATGTAATACAAGATTTTTTATAAGATTATTTACCTTTATCAAAAAAAAAAAATGTATTTAAGAAAGTCGAATTAAATTTTTATGAGCGTTTGAAATTCATATTTTTAAAACATATGATATTCACTCGATTTCTCATGTAACGATTTTCTTATTTTATTGTAATTAAAAAACGAATGATTGTAGATACTTGAAAATTTCACTGAATGTTTATATTAGCATTTTCTATACACGATAAACTTTTGAAAATAATTTGTTTCTTTTTGAGCTATTTACGGGCATTGCCAGTTATAAATTTTTTTAGTTTTTTTTTCTATAAATATCAATAAAATTTTATTTGTTGGAAAATAAAGCGTGAAAATGTAATACAAGGCTCCTGATATATTTTTAGAATAGCAGTTGAAAAATATTAAAAATATATAGGTACAATTTTTTTTATAAACATTTAAAATTCAAATTTCGACAAAATTTATAAAATTTATAATTTAATAATTATTTTTTAGTTAAAAATCTATAAAATGTTCAACATTTATAGCTAAGGATTGAAAATTGAAAACAAGGCTCCACGTAAATAGGTTATATATAAATTACTTTATGCACAATAATATCATCAAATATACTTAGTAACATCATAGTCTGATTCACCGTTTTCGCTCAGAATCGTTTTTCTTATACAATGATATTATATCATTGAATTCAAATTTAACACCACCCATTATAGTGACCCACTTGTAACCTACTATACAGCAGAGCGACATCCACTTACCCACCTTTTTAAAATTGTATGGTGTATAGAAAATAAAAATATTCAGTTAAATTTTCATGCATGCTGTAGTTATTCGTTTTTGAATTACAACAAAATAGCAAAATCGCTACACGAGAAATCGAGTTAATATCCAATGTTGTAAAAATATGAACGTTAAATGCTCAATAAAATTTAATTTGACTTTCTTGTAGACATTTTTTTTTTTGATAAAGTTAAACATACTTATGAGAAATCTTGTATTACATTTTAACATCTTAGATGGGCATCTCATAGGTTTTTATTGCTATTTAAATTTAAGAGGACGTTTCACCCGCATTTGTTGTCTCCGTCTAACTGTTTTCCGCGGGAAAAAATGATTTTAAACTTAAATAACTTTTTTTGAAGTTCCTATAACGAAAAAAATAAAAACGATATTGCACAGCCAAAGTTCTCCTTTTTATGTGGTGAAAATTTCGTTTCTTAGTTGTGACTGTAACCTTCTCGGTTCTTTCCCACGTAAAACAGTTTTTACTATGCCGTACGTGGTAAAACGGCGAAGACAACAAATGCGGGTGAAACGTCCTTTTAAAAGCCAGTTTTTTAATTTTTAAATTGTAATATTTTACATAGTTATAAGTTGTAGCTCGTTTTAAAATTAATGTTTTAATTAATATTATTATTATATATTAATAATCCTTTATGATTGATAATATTCTTACCTTTAAGTTTGACAATAGGTCAATTCGCTCTAATATTACAATTTACAACACAAATTTGGTTTTGCCTATACACACTTATTCAACCGAAATACACTGAGAGGCCGATTGTCGATTGATCATTTTTTCCCGGACGAAGTCGAATAATAACTAATAAGTACACTTTATAGCTAGGTAGTTAATGATATAAATACACCTACGTATATGTTTATATTCTAATAAGTAATAACTAAATAAATAATATATGTGATTATTTTATTTCAAATTAGTTCAAGATCTATTATTCCTCTACTAACATAATAATAAATTACATAATATGGTAAATACTTGACATAAATATTATACAAAAATCCTTAAAAATAGCTGCTGACCGCGCATAATCGTTTTTTATTTACAATGATTTATCATCGATTTCAAATTTAACACATCCATTACTCAATGAGACGAGGTACACTCAAAACCTACCATATATACAGTAGAGCGTGTTTTTTATTTAATTATTATTCATTTTGTCTCGGACGGAGGTGGATTATACCATTGGACATTGGTTATAAATACTTATTGTACTTATAATCAATAATAATACATAGCTATAAATTATAAAATTGTCTTCTTCTTCGCCCTTCTCTCTAAATTATATGGGTCGGCCACCCTTATCTTATGTCTCAAAAAAACTCCATCCCCTACCTCTCTTTTATTCATATCCAGGATTTCCATATAGTACTCTAGTTTGTCTATCTTCATTTGTTCTTTCTTTCAGAATTTATCTCTATAGCTACCCCTTACCACCTCTGATCGTGACAGTCACCTTTCCTCATAATAACATGACCTAATTTTGTTTAAAAAAGGTTCCTCTCTTACAATACCCCAATGAATTAATTTATTATTCTATCCTCCCTAGTCCTCAACTCGTTCATCATAGCATTCTCATCTTCACTATAACCACTCTATGTCGGGTTTTATTTGCTACTGTAGTACTGTCCAACATTCTAATCCATAGAACATTTGCCTCACAATTGTTTTATAAAATCTAACATTTAACCTCAAAGGCATCAAAACATAAAAAACCTTTTATCACACAAAATACCTGAGTTTATTTCCACTTTATATATCTACAGATAATCCAATTTATATCGTCATTCTCAAAACTACAATTATTTTATGCTACTATGACCACTGATCTATCATATTATGTACTTGGACCTATTAACTTAACACACCACATCATCCTACATTCTAATCCACATGTCTTGATCTATCAATTAAGAAACATAGGTTGACAGACCATCTCCACTCAGAATCGTTTTTCGTACCTATACAATGATTTATCATTGAATTCAAATTTAACACATCCATTATAGTGACCTACTCGCTCTGTACACTCAAAACATACTCAATAATAAGTTATAATCGCACAAAACTTACTAGATATATGCTGTATATGTGAGTTGCTACCGAGTTCTCCGGTTTTGTTTTTATTTATTACCTTATGTTAATATTATATTATCGTATATAGTTTTTATTTTTGAATATAGTAATACCTATTATAAGTACAGAGTTGTTTACTTATTAATAATATACAATATGTGTACTGTAATTTATTACTAATTTTCAAAGGTAATTTATAATATTATTATTTCCTAAGACCCAAATCATCATATAACAGACTTATCCATATAGCATTAAATACTCTTTGAACTATGTTAACTGTTAAGCTAATCTCATTAGATATTTCAATGTTATCTCAATTAAAAGACAAATATACTAAAATGCATCAAATACTCCATTATACATTTTAATGCCATAGTTATCCTCAAAGTCATAGTATACCACACAGTTAATAATATTCAATTTATTTAATCAGTTTTTACACTGACTAATATAAGTTAATATTCTTCACGCTAATCAAACAAATGTGGTAAAAATAATTAAGTATTGTTATTGATTGTATTGTTAGTCATTAGATATAATTTAATACATTTCTATGAACATATAATATAATATATTTTTTATGCAGCTTAATTTATATTTTAAGTAAATCAATTTATTTGTTGGATACTTTAATTTTACAATATTATGAGATAAAAATATTTGATGTATTATAAACGTCTCGTCAAAATATGTACGCGAAAAACCTGGGAACTATTGCTTTTATTATATCTATATAATAGGTTTCAAATTCAAATGTACCTTGTCATTGAGTAGGCACTGTTTTAATGGATATGATGACATTTTATTCAAGAATAAATCATTGTATACGAAAGACAATTTTAAGTGATAGTGAAAAAATCAGAATCAGTTTTTAAGGATAGGTACCTAGTTAATATTGTATTATATTTATATTATTATGTATTATTATTTCTTAATCTAGTTAGGTAAAGAATAACTAAATAGAATTTTCTCAAATCACCATACATTTTGAAGATTGAAGCAAATTATTTGCTAATGTGGTTACAGTGACATGTAAACAAAACAAAAAACTCACATTATTATAATTTATAATACCAATAATCAATATTGCTCAGCACATACTTTAAAATAAAAAAAATTTTGGTTCAATATAGGTATTTCGTGTATCTATTTCCTGCAACTAAATTCCATTCACAGTATTATGATAATATAATTTTAATAATTGGATGTGCTAATTATATAAGTGGTATTATTTGTAAATATCGCGATAATGACTTATAAGTTATTACTTATTAGTCAAGTTTGCCCAATGACCATTGCTCACTGCAGGGTATAGTGAAGGTAATTAAGCAAGTGATTTTAACTTCAATAATAAATATTACATTGACTACAGATATTTTGAAATTAATATTTTCAAATAGGCAATGTTAAACCTCCGAATTTCATACACGATGTTAATTTATTGTATTCTGTTACTTCCGGTTTGGGAATAATTTACTACAAAAATATACAACCAAACCAATATCAACCTAATATCAACCTTCTATATATTATCGAAATTATTAATATAATATATAAGTTTCTTTTTAATTCCACTTCCATTATAACCCCCACACCATTCTTTCCTCAACACAGTCTTCGACAAATGTGCTTATCCAGTATAATTATCATAATATACTATTATTTCGGTCTACATAAAACGATTGCAGTATTAAAATAAACATAATTCGATAACTATTTAATCGTAGTATCGTACATACAACATTGAAAATACTATAAAATTATAATACCACTGTGGCAACGTACTACATTTAAAATTTTATTTTGTAACTGCAAATTAGGAACAATTGAATAATCAGAATGATTTTAAAAATAATAAAAACGAATAGGACACATGTCGTGTTTTACTTACTTTTACGCTGAATACTGAATGTTAAAATAGTAATTTAAACGGTGATTATTCGTCGTTATAGAAGAACTATAATTTTCAGATTATTAATTTAATTTGTCATTAAATTTTTTCATACATTGGGATAAGTTTTAATGTTTATACTAATCAAAAATTGTAAAAATATTTAGTGTTTTCTCTTATTTCTGATGATTATAAATACATTCATCATTATTTATCATATAAATAAAAACCAATAGTTACATTAAAACGCATATTATATAATATATAGGTAGGTATCGGTACCGTGAATATTAATTACTCGTAAATGAATATTATAAGCAAATACTTGTAAATTTTGAGTTGAATGTGATAAGCTATAATAATGATATATTAATTATTCCAAAATAATAAACTATTTCCTTAATAAGATTTACATAATATTGATTAGCATATAATTTAAATTCGTAACGATTTTATTATATTATTTCTATGGCATACTATTACTTCTTTGGTTCGTTGTGATGTAGATAGGTACATTGGAAACAAAAAAAAATTAAATCGATCATTTTAAATGTATTGAATTTGTTAAAACTATTATTGATTGAAACAAAAGTATTGCAAAAATACAGAATTTAATATTTTATTTTATGATTACACTGGTAATAATATAGAGTTAAAAGCAGTTAATTATTAATCCTGAAATATGTAATAATTTTGGTATTTTAATTTGTTAACCTAATAACCCAAGAATTGTACAATAAATTAGAATACGCATATCAGCATAGTATGTATTAGAACCATGGACTAATTTTATTACTTTATTTTTAATTTTTATTACTCTACGATAAGAATAGTCAGAATAGAAATTACCACAGACTATTAATATGCACTAGTATAGTATAGAAATCTGTGCAAATTACACGGATGAGAGATAAAATAAATCTCCCAATGATGTCACTTTTTGAGTTATTAACAATTATTAATATTTGTTAACATAATTTATGAGTATAATTTGAATTACATTAATTTTTTTAACTTTTTATCATAGGATTTTTATACTTGTCAAATTTATCATACTTATTGATTTATATATATTGGTCAATAATTACAATTAAATTAACTTGTAATCTTTAGATGTTATATAAATTATATAATATATACATATATATATATATATATATATATTGTATAATACCGATTACCGCGTGATCCATTTAACGCAAAACATTCATAAAAATTATTTTGTAATCTTTTTTAATGATATTTTTTTTAATTTCCTATGTCAAAGCAGAATATTTTTTTAAAATACCTTGATACATATAAATCAAATTTTGGACAAACATTTTGTGAGTTATATAACTATATATTAGTTAACAGTTATTTGAGCAGGGTGGAGTGGTACAGTGTGAGGTAACACACAGTTGCTCCGCTTAACCGAACTTTAAATACTTAAAACTAATAAACGCCTTGTCCGAAATTTGATTTAATTTTTTTTTTATAGATCTAAGTATTTTAAATATTATTCTACTACAGAATATGATGTCCAAAAATGTTGTTTTGTAAAGACTTAAAACTATGCATAAGAAATATTTTCAAATACGTTAGTGTTTTCTGTAATAATGAATGTTGTAGGTTAAATGGATCACCGCGTTTATATATATCTATCTATAATAGCACTAAATATGTCGGAAATTATATCAAAAAACAATTTTCACACCTTGGTAGAAAGTAAACATAGTTCAAGGAAGATTAGTTACGGAATTAATAATTTCCCTTTTATTGTACGTGCTTGAAAAATTATAGAAGTGTATTTTTTATGTATTATTTACCCATATAGTAATTGTATATATATAATTGTAAAAAATAACATTTCTAATTTCGGTAATTTGAGTGTAAAAAATGTAAATCAATTATGGTATGGATCTAATCATTCTATTATTATTATATTTTGTTAATAAATGCAAAATTGGAAAAATATAAATTTTAAAAATTACTTTCAATTTTAACTTGTTTCTAGATGCGGCCATTTCAAAGGAGATAAATTCCATAAAACCTCACAATATGTATTATGACACTCCAAGCTAAAGTTCAACAACTAGAGGTAAACAATTATTATTAGTGCAACATTTATGTACATAATATGTTAACATAAATAAAATACTGTTTCATTAAAAATAATTCATCAGTAATTCAGATAATTATTATTAAATTAAAATAATTATCAATTATTTCCAGCTATAAGAATACATTGCTTTATTATATGATTAAAATTTAGATGATTTGTGATAAATTAAATTGTTAGTTTTAATTTATTTATTTGTTTTTGCCGATTTTTTGAAACCAAAATAATATGATACATAATCATAAATATTACTTAAGAGTGATTTTTTAAAACCAGTTATATTTAATAGTTTTTAGTTTTTACAGTACTAAAATTTAATTCTGCCAATTAAATATTTAGTTATTTTATTTTCTTATACATAGTTTATTTATACAATAATTACTAATATATTATTATACTTGTTCAAATTTATCGTTAAATTCTAATTATATTTTATCTTGTGGTAGAATGTACATGTATTTACAAAGTTTAATTATATAATACTATAGTTAATATTAATTATTGACCATTGAGACCTTAGATAATACATGGTACTGGATAGAGGTATAATTTAAAATCTTGAAGCCAATCGACCGGCCTGGCCCCTATGTCACCACTGTGCATGCTTGATGAATTCATCGGAGCTTAACGGGCCGACCATACCGGTTCCAAGCGCAGACTACGCGTGATATACCATACATATAGCTCTATCAAATATGTATATTATCTAAGATTTATAGTTTATTCATTAAACTTATCATGTGAACAGAGATGAATTTGATAAATTTTGTTAACATTTGAACTTTAAGTACTTATAAAGAAAAATCATGCCCATGAATTTTTAATATTTTTAAACTGTTATTGTAAAAATATAGGAAGAGACTTATATTAAATTTTCAAATTTTTGACCTAGCAATATTTTTTTTCGACATATATTTTTAAAAAACCAATACAAATCGAAAATGTCTTATGCCTATAAATAGTTTAAAATAAGATTTATAGTGTATATAAAATATTAATATAAACATTCATTGAAAATTTCTTGTACCTATCTACGGTAATTTATAGAATTATACCAAAAACCAAAATCGATTAAATCAAAAACCGTTTTTCCTGTTTTACCTTTATTTTTTTTTTTCACAACGCCTTTGAAAATTACTAGGAATTTTAAATTTTAAATTTTTTTGACATCTCCTGAATGCACTAACTAGATTCACTTTCCCACCAGCTCAAAAACTAAAAACGAAGAAATTAAATTGTAAATATATTTCTATTGTTCAGAATTAAGACAACTAATTTTTGATTATACACACTTGCCATTTAAAGCTGATATAAAAATTAGGTAGGTATAGTGACATAGTGTTCTATTACAACACCTGTTTAATAACTTGTGTAATTCGTTATTACTATAATTTGTCCGAGTTGGGAATTTATGTTTTTTTCGATCAATTCTGCGCATGATAGCAGATTTTGGCGTGTGATATTTAATTTGAAAGCAATGGTAAATATCGTTGAATATTTAAACAACATATTATATGAGCGGAGCTCAATTAAAACAGCACTTATAAGTTTCTTATATTTTTTCAAATATTTTTACGTTTTTTGGTGGTTATTCTTTATGTTTATAGAGAAAATAGTGATAAAATAGAAAAATTACATGTACAAACTAGGTACATATAAAATACATGAATTCCGATTTATAAAGGTGTTATATGAAACTTTTTGACCACTATTTTTTCCGAAAAATTTGATACATTTTTTCGCACTATGGTATTGTACCATTAAAATTTTTAAATGTAAAGACGTTTTTATGACAAATATATGGTAGTTTAAATTAAAGTCATAGAATTCATTATCTATAAAATGTATTGTTTACATTAAACCTATTTGTTACATCTTGTAATATAAAAACATAATTAATTAGGTGCGCGATTCATAAAACGAATAATGGTTAATTGTCCAACAACTTAAACATCATTGAATATTTTCGTAAAATAAATAATGATTAATGACTAATCGTAAAATATATAACTATATTTTTTGTTTAAACACACTCATTTGTGGGTATCTCCGGTGACTCCGAAGACATGAGTCAAGGCCTTCCAAGGTATCTTCAGTCTCAAAACATAACCTAACTTGAACTTTAATTGTTCTAATGTTATAAAGATATAAATGTTAACACATTTTTTCCTCTATTGAACATAAAAACATTTAATATAATGTATAATATTATTTTAACTTTTAACTAAGTATACATAACTAAAATAAAAAAAAGCGGGTAAGTGGATGTCGCTCTGCTGTACAGTAGGTTACAAGTTGATCGCTGTATAATGGGTTGTATTAAATTTGAATTCAATGATATCATATCATTGTATACGAAGAACGATTCTGAGCGGAGACGGTTTGTCAGTCTGGATATTTTATATTGTTATTATATATTTTTTTTTTCTATTAATTTACCCACGGCAACTTAGGCCATTAGGTGGTTTTTAACTGTGGGGAAGGGTACTATAAGAGTTAAACGCGTGTGTTTGTTAATTTGGCAGATTTTTTAGTGAGCATCTGTAGGTATCTGCCATGCCCGGGTGGGGGATGGCGGCACTTCTCTCCGGACACCGTGACTTGCCCGAAGAAAAATTACGCCGTTTAGAGCTGCTTTGTGTCTTTGGAATTTAGTTTAATTAGGATTTCTCCATTTCGGTAATAGTGAACACCTGGGCCACAATCGTCTCACAAGCATCTGAGAGTGAAGCTATTGCAGCCTGTCCGTTGGTACGTGTTATTGTCTTGTCTGTTGCGCGTAGTTGGGTCTGTTTTGGGTGGGTAAACTTTTGTCAGTTAGCTGCTGTTGTACACGGATGCTACATAGGTATTGTACTTTCGATATTTAAATTGTTATCTCAGTTTTGCTGACGTATTTTATACAAATGACCTTGGTTTGCATTCCCATCACATCCTTATGCTAAAATTATAATTTATATATATGTATTTTTTTTTGTTTTTCTCATTAGGTTAAAAAACAATTAAAAACCCGAATATTTACATTTTTCTAGTCATTGTAATCGTACAAATCAATACAATTAACTACTTTGAATTGCTCATTATGGAGACTACCCCAAATTTATCCTCCAGCTTAATCTTTTATTATACTAAAAAATCAAATTGTCATCACACATATGTATATGAATACGAAATCGATCATTGGAGGTATGCTGTATGAAGTTTTTAAGGAAACTTGAGACATGTATATAACCTGCAGGCTGCAATTACGTACCTATTTTGGTTTACCTATTGGTACTATTGTACTAACTTAAATTGTGTACCTAGTATCCATTACATTCATTAAGTTGTAACAAAATGAAAATAATAATTTTTTTTTTTAGGGCGTCGAACTACCACGATGCCGTCTATGCAAATGTTTGGACGTAGATGGCTTGCCGGTACAGACGACTTGGTGTTCCCGGGATTATTGGAACTTTTAATGCGGGGAATATGGTGAGTTATTTATCTGAATAGAAAATAACAGTTTATTATAATAAACTTTTTATCAATTTTTTAAATTAAATATTTTAATACTATTAATCATCAAAAAAACCTTTGGAATTTTCGTAATAAATACACAATGTATAACATAATTGGAGTTATAAACTAAAAAAAGGATTGATTTTTGAAATGATTGATACTTGATTCTGTCATATCTAATAGGTATATAAGATTTAAAAATGAATATTGATCTGGTGAGAAAACCCCAATTAAAAATAGTATCATTATTTGAACTATTGCCACTCACCCAATCATTAGTGACGTCGCTTCGCTTCGATAATTATTGTCGGTATCAGAAACTAAGCGGATAACCATGTATACTATTTGACAGATTCTAAACATACATTATTTGAACTTAAAAAAAACCGTCAGTCACTCGTGTGGAAATGCGTTACCTCGGAACCTTCTATACTTTAATGGAATAAATACGAAATATATGATTTATGAGTTATTATAAAATATTTAAGTAGTACCTACGTGGCGCTGAAGTCATTAAAAACTACCATAGTATATAATATGACATAATATATATGACAATCAAAATAAATATATACGAATCGGCCTATAATGATATGATGGGTATTTCAACGATCTACGATCATATAAAAAATGAATTTTTACGCAAGCATAGCCACAAATGCCTACCAATGACTCTTATTTCATCATTATAATTTATAAGTAATAAGTACTATTAAACAATTATCTACTCACGTAATCAGATAAAAAAGTAGGTTAGTGGATATCGCTCTGCTGTACAGTAGGTTACAATGAGTCACTGTAATGAGGGTATTATATTTTAATTCAATTATATAATATTATTGTATACGAAAAACGATTCTGAGCGGAGATGGTTTGCAAGTCAAGGATATTATGTATTATATTTATATTGTTATTAATTATTATTAATACGGTAGCCGGAAAGTTGAATTAAAATTATATAATTACGAAAAAATAAATAAAATCGCTATTCTTGGTTATTCAATGTGTAATTTTGTTAAAATTTTATCTCAAACACTTAAAAAAAAAACTGTGTTTATGTATATTGCTTAGATTGTTTTACATTTTCAATCCCTAGTTATAAAATTTGAATATTTTATACATTTTTAACTACAAAATAATTTGTACATTTTCAATTTGATAAATTATGTCAAAATTTGAACTTTAAAAAAATGTGTTGCTGTTGTAACATTATATCAGGAGCCCCGTGTTACATTTTCACGCTTTTTGACTCGACGAATAATATTTTATTTATATTTATAGAAAAAAAACTAAATAAATTTATAATGTATTATGTCCGTAAACAACTTAAGCGAGTAAAAATATTTTGAAAATGTTATCAAGTGTAAGATGATAATTTAAACATGTTTTGTTAATTTCAAGTGTCTACGGTTATTCGTTTTTGAATTACTTACAACAAAATAAGAAAATTACTACATGAGAAATCGAGTGGATCTCTAATGTTGTACAAATTTGAACTTCAAACGCTCATAAAAATTTAATTCGACTTTCTTTTAGACATTTTTTTTTTTTGATGAAGGTAGTTTTGAGGAATCTTGTAATACATTTTCAAATCTTAGATTTAAAAAGAAAAATTTTTATGAATTCTCAACTCAAAATAATTTGCTAATATTCATGATTTCTAACTTCAGGCGCTCATAAATACTATTGTGGATTTACGTTCAACTTTTTTTTTAATTTCCACTAACAACAAAACAAAATTTAATTGGACTTACCAGTAGATATTTTGTTTTGATAAAAGTAACCAAACTTATAAGTTGTGAGGAATCTTCAAATCTTGTATTCCGAGGTGAGCAAAATACTCTTGAAATTGTATTTAAACACTAAATACTAAATATATCAGTTTTCCTCAAATAATTACTAGGTATAAAATACAATTAATTTTAATAAGTAAATACCAAATGCAAAATACAAAATACAAATTTTAGATTCTGAGTGGAACGATGAACGTATTGATTTTACAATGATGTGTGTTTTTTATTTTTTTTGTGTGTCATAACCTTTTAGGACAGTAAAAGTGCTTAGATTTTCTTCAACAGTATCTTTTCTGAAAGGAAGTGATTCTAGTTGGTACTTTGGGTGGTTAAAAGTAAAATTTTCCAGTAGTTTCCAAAAGCGCTGGGAAAACAAAAAGAAAAATTAAGGAAAAACGGGAAATTGTACGCCAAATCTGTTTTTGAAAGAATTGATTTTGGTTTTTGGTGCAACTCTTAAACAAATGACCGTAGGTACATGCAATTTTGACTGAATATTTATATTAGCATTTTCTATACACCATAACATTTTCCATATATTTTGACTTATATTTTGAGCTTTTTACGGACATTTTCAGTTTCCATTTTTTTACTTTTTTTTTCTATAAATATGAATAAAATATATTTGTTGGGTAAAAAAGCGTGAAAATCGAATGCAAGGCTCCTGATATAATGCTACAATAGCAGTTGAAAAATATTAAAAATAAACAGGCACAGTTTTTTTTAACAAGCATTTAAAGTTCAAATTTTGACAAAATGTATCACATTTAAAATTTAATAATAATTTTGTAGTTAAAAATTTATAAAATGTTCAACTTTTATAGCTAAGAATTGAAAATTTAAAACAAGGCTCCACGTAAATAGGTTATATATAGATTACTTTATTCACCTTAATATCATCAAATATACAAAATACAAAATACTTTAGAAGATCACCCAGTAAATACCAAATACTATAGATACAACTGTATTTAAAATACTGCCTACCCCTGCTTGT
Organism: Sitobion miscanthi; assembly: GCA_008086715.1. NCBI lineage: Eukaryota > Metazoa > Arthropoda > Insecta > Hemiptera > Aphididae > Sitobion > Sitobion miscanthi. The sequence continues at coordinate 18,821,472 of CM017802.1, forward strand.
ATTACAATTCCAAATCTTAGATTTAAAAAAAAAATGTTTATAAATTTCTTATTCAAAATATTTACAAATGTTCGTGATTTTTACGTATTTTGACAAATTTGAACTTTAAATGCTTATAAAAAAAATGTGTGACTTTGTATTTTTAGTATTTTCAACTGCCATTGTAACAATATATTATATTTTATGGACATTTATAAAAAACAAAACTAAAAAAATTGGAAACTGAAAATGTCCGTAAACAGCTTAAAACAATTCAATATTTTTATCATGTATAAAAAATTCTAATATAACCGACCAGTAAAAATGTTATTTATCTGAGGTCATTTGTTTTAGAGTTACACCAAAAACCAAAATCGATTTTGGGTAAAAATTCCCGTTTTTCTTAATTTTTTTTTTGTTTTCCCAGTCCTTTTGGAAACTGCTGGGCATTTTAAATTCTGATCTCCCGAATGCAAAAACTAGATTCACTTTTCCATCGAATAAGATATGGAAGTTAAAAATTGAAGCATTATTACTTCAACTACTTATCGTGTACTTATACACAAAAAAACACACATCATTGTAAAATTAATTTATATATTGCTCCGCTCAGAGTCTCAAACGGTAAAATGTCTGGTCAAAGGCGTCTAACCTTTAATGAATCAGAACCAATAAAAAAAATCTACATGACTGTATTATAGTGTTCTATATGACTGGCTCTTTATTAGGTACTACTTTATTATTTAAATTATTTCCCTGAGTCAATAGGTTTTATGTGCTTGTCGCGTAACGAAATAAATAGTTTATAAATTAGTTTCGTAACTATAGCACATAAAATCTATATTGACTTAGAGAAATATTTGAAGTAATTTACGATTTGTGATTTTTATGAATGTATATTATATTATATACTCATGTTTTCGTGATATAATGTATAAAAACGGCATTTATTACGTTATATATTAACGGAATACTATACAACATACTTATGTAAATACGCGATTATTTAGGGTAGGTACAAATAAATTAATCAGCACATGTGATTTTTATTGCACTATTGTGAAAATTAATTTAAAAATGTTACCCTTATAACTATAATCGCGTATTTATAATATTGCCTGTATATTTAACATCATTAGGTACTGACTACGTCTTATCCGCCGGAAACTATAAAAATGTTTCAAGGTGGCCGTCTAATTTGTACTTTTGATAATACGCCTCTAGGTTGATGTATATCACTATATAATAATATATATGTAGGTATAAGAAATGTAAGTATGTTACCAACGTAATTGTATCTAATTTTGATGTCAATCGTATATACTTCTACATGTAATGTATATAATGTATATCTATTATATTATGTATCCATAATGCCCGTAATAACAAACTGTACTTATTATAATGTCCACAATAATGTTTTTTTTTACCAACACATGCATGTAAGAGTGTAACATGTATTATCCTTGTCCTTATGATGTCCGACCAAATATTTAAAACGAAGTAGGTACATAATAACAACAACGATCACTCTTGTGTCTTAGAATTTCTATATTAACCTCAAAGAAATATTACTTATAGCCTATAGAGTATAGGTAGATATATTTTCGGTATAGTACATAGTTCCTCATATTATATACTGAACAATACCCTTATAACAGAAAGCCGATATTTTCAACATCCTGTCTTAATCCCTCAATCAGTGCAATGCTGAATTATACAATCTTAATTCATTAAAATATCGCACCTACTCAAGTTAACTATATTGGTACGTGTTGTAAACTAAAACCTAATAGTCATAGATACCGCGAGGATTATCGAAGTGTAAAAAAAGTGTCATTTTTTAAACATTGTGCACTTTTTTCAAAATAAATAATAGATAATCGTTACACATTTTAGTGAAACAGTAATACCTAATAATATCTGGAGATTTTAATTCAATTTCGAAATTTTTATTTTTCAATACCTACCGTATTAGTAAACCGTTATAATTATTTTTAATGAGTGGTCACTAACAGTCACTGAAAAATGTATTTCTTGGCTGTATGTGATTTTTCTATAAATTTGTTCAGAAAAATTAATATGTTTCATAGTCTATACCGGTAAATTATTATTTCCATAATATTTTTTTTAAAACGTTCAAGAATAAAATTTAATAAAGAACTACATGAGGAGAAGTAGAGCACTGGGTCGGTTGTCTTAAATTTGTCAGTAACCAATAATAAATTATTGCGTTTAACAAACTATTCTAATTTCTGAATAAAAAAAATAGTCTATATTTGTCTAAAAGCGCTCAACTATATATTTTCTTAGAAACTTTTTAAAAATGTTCTCTAAAACTATTAGGAAATCCGGAATTTTAACAAGGTCACTTTTTAAAAAGTTCTATATAGATCTATAATAGGTATCTATGTACATCATGATTCAAGATTTATGAGTATATAATAATGCAGTTTCTCAAATTTTTTATAACTTCAAATTCTCTTTTCTATTAAAACTTTTCTTAAAATCATCCCAACCATATATTATTGTCACACGAAATTGTTCATATTAATATATTAAACATAAATACAATTGTGGAACTCTTGCTTTTATAATACATAGGTGATAGGTAGGTATAATTGTCAATTTTGTTATTGACCATAAAATGAAAACCATAGTATAGTAAGTAGTATACACATGCAGAAAAATAATACATATTTTATGTCTAAAGTATGTTCAGTCTAAATTCAAGGTCAGAAATTACTGACATTTTATTGTTTGGAAAATGTATAAAATATGCTTATTCACGTAAAATGTTTCTGTTTAATAATTCCCCTCCCTAATTTATACTCTACTATTTTTAAATGAACGTTAAGATTTCAGATATTACACAATTGAAACAATTTTAAAATAATTATATTATATGCATAGTTTACATGCTTAATGGGTTATATAAGATTTTATTCAAATAGCTACAAGAAATAGGTATAGTACGAAAATAAATTAATTTTTCATTCGTTTATTAAATAAAATATAAATTGGTATGCAAATCAATGAGTATGAACATAAATGAAAATACAGTATCCTACTCTTTTTGTAATAATTATTTGACATAATTTATTATTATTCAAGTTCATAAGTACTAAAAATACATAAGTAATAAATTAATGCAATATTATTACGCATTTAAAAATATCTTACTATTTTGTCAAACTAATTTAAAATTTAGTATATATTTTATACTAATAATTAGTCACTATAAAAAAATAAACAATATTGTATATAATTGAAAATTTGAAATTATGGAATTAAAAATCTATAGGCAACACGCTTCAGCCACTAAACACAATAGCTTTTATATTATTTCCTATACGTGAATATATTTTGATTATTTCGGTTGATTAATTTGACTAACTTAACAAAATGTTATAATTGAACTATAACTTGGAAAAATATTTTAAATTATAATGTATTAATTATTCATGTTAAATTGTCCTTGGCCATATTTAATTTTTAATGATACAATAATGTATCATATTTTCTTACTTATAAGTTATAATAATTTTATTATTCATTAGTCATTACATTATGAAGGTTAAGTTCACTGCAGTGGCGTACGCAGAATTCGTTAAGGGGTGGGGGTTACCCTTTCGGTACGCCACTGGTTCACTATCATAACTAAATAACTACTATATACTTAGTGTGTTCATTTGTTTGGCCTTTTTTCATACAGTTCAACCCTATGTATATTTAATATTTATTATTTATATAATTTATAGACTATTTGAACAAACAGTTATGACAGTGAAATTACGTTACGAGTATATCTATTATTCAATTATATAATATATAGAACGTACAAGTATCTAAATTTGTTGAAATTAATTACTTAAATGTTTTTATTAAGGACAACCTAACCTAACCGATTTTACGTAGAAATTCCAGTTTTTTCTTATTTATTTTTTTTCCAGAGTTTTTGGAAACTACTGGGAATTTAAACCTCCCTATTTCACCAACTAAATTCACTCTCTCACCGGAAAAGATACTGAAGTTGAAAATCAAAGCATTATTTCGACCACTTATTGTTAGGGATGAGTTGATACCACATTTACCGATATTCCTATATATGCTACCAATAAAAAACCGATAACCTAAATATTTGAAAACCAACATTTTCAGCTTGACTAGATGTGAATACTTATAAACATTTTTTTTTTTATTAAAATATATGTGACATTAAGGTTGACTTACCTATTTAAATATTATGATAAGTAGGTATCTAATACTTACGTATATTTTTAATATTAAAATCTAAATTAAATCCATTAGACATGAGACACGTGAATATGCGATACCTATTATCATAGTTATGTTTAATAAGTGTTTAAGAGGTCACACCCGCATGTGCTGTGTCCGTCTTACACACGTATACGACATAGACAAAATACGTTTACGGTGTCTGAGTAGAATTCGCTGAATTTTGGTTCTTGAGTAAAAATGTCTATTATAAAATTGAATTGTAACAATATTTGAGGGCAAGTCGTTGAATTTTTTTTTTAAATTTAAATTTTGAAAAGTTAAAGGTATTTTAAACATGTTGAAATTTTTTCTATTTCTAAACGGTATAATGGAAAAAACGCATTGACTTGCCCTCTGAAATATTTTCACAATTCAATTTAATAGTAGGTATTTTTTACTTTAGAACTAAAATACAGCGAGTTCTACTCAGACTGCATAAACTCGTTTTGTCTATGTCGTACGTAAGAAGGAGACAACACATGCGGGTGTGACGTCTTCTCAATATAATAAGAAACCTCTATAGTTAATTCGATAGCATAATACACATTATTTTTATGCTAATAATAAAACTGTCCGATAACGACAATTTTTCCTGTATGCATTATACGCCATTACGCCATCTACACTCTAATCCAAACGATCACGGTTCGGATTTTTCAGACTTGATGCTGAGATAAAAAATGAATCACGGAAATTCTCAATAGTGAGTGACTATACTCTAGTAAATATACACGTTTCAATTTATGTTTAAATTCATTGCTTTTTTATTAAAATTACAATTTATATAATCTCAACTTCAAGGCTTGACTTTAATGACGATTATATTTAAAATCGTATATAATATATTAACCCGAACAATTCTTAGTATTCAAAGTCGATGCTTAAAAATAAATATTGCTTAAGCTAATTTTGATAGTTAAAAAAATATTAAAATTGTGATAATAACTAAAAGCAATGCTTAAGGTAGGTATCGACCAACCTTAATTTAAGTAATACTTTTTCTTTTCTTAAGCCAAAGTCTCGTTTATGAATCTCATTTGACTCAAATAGTCATAACTCTTAAGTATACCTTAAGCAATACTTATTCTTAAACATTGACTATGAATACGGCCCTAACTTTCTTGTGATTTTGTTAAGACCAGATTTACCAAGTAATCACTAGGCTTACAAAAATCTAACGCCCATAATTTATTTTGTTTGTTTTAACGCCAATAGCTAAGGCTATATGTATGTACCTTTACCTATATTTTTTAAAACACCTAGCCAAATGTTATTCACTTATATTCGTTTTTTTTGTATACAATTTAACTTTTAAATATATTACGTATATTTATTCATTTACAACTATTTTTTTTAAATGTATGCTAATACAATTGGTAAGAGAATGTACAAATACAAAATAAAATCATAATATTTATTATTTAATATACCTACAATTTTTTTAAATATATTAAAACGCATTTATCCAATTATTGAGAAATATAATTTTTTTTGAGATTTCCAATTTGGTTTTTGTAGCTGACACTTCACACGCCAATTTCGACTCTTAACCGATTCTTAATACAAAAAAGATTGCACAAGACTGTGTCTGTCATTAAGATCTCTTCTTCAAATTAAAACAGACCCTACCCTTATCATATTATTACTGTATTATTCTTGTTATCAAATCATATTTAACTGAACTCTCTTTCGCTTTATGTGTTGGATCATACGTATCTTACATAGCTTTCATTCAAGCTGTGTACATTCAACGAGTAATTTTGCTTCTCTTCTTTTTATCATATACCTACTCAGAACAACCAACTTTTAATAACCCTCTTACTGTCGCAGACTATGTAAACGGCGAGTTATATTTACATCCTATTTTATACACCTATCCAATTATTCCTGCCGAAAACTTGAATTATATTTAAATGAATTATCCGACTCTGGTGCTCTAAATTGCGTTTTAAAATTAGTGAAACGAAACTTTTGGTAAGCTAAAGTTAAAATAATTTTTAGCGGTTTAAAAATTACGAATTTTACCACAACCAATTATCTAGCCATTATTTTTGACAAGTGACTTACTTGAAGTTCTCATATACACATATAAGATTAATTGCTCAACAATAGATATCGCTTACACTTCACACCTACTGTCCAATTCTTAAAAACTTAGTATTAATACAAAAATAAGCTCAAGACACAAGTATGGCGTGATTTTGCCTTTATATATAATAAATTGCCTCACTTCACATACGCTTATCGCTATTATTGTCTATTTTAATGTTGTATATAATATAATATAATTTATATATATATTTTTAAATTAATTAAACAGTATCCTGTGATTCACGTTACATTGTTACAAACCTAAACCTATATTTTTTTAACTATAGAAAGCATGTATCATATATTAAAAAACAAAATGCTGGAAAATATCATCAGGTAAGATGATTAAAGGAAAAGCGAATAAGCGTTATTATAAATTATAACATAATATACATACAAGAAGGGAAATTTGGAAATGTAAAAATTAAATCTTATAATACTTAAATTGTATGTACCTATAGTGGGAAAGCAATGTGCTATAGCGGACATGGGCATTCAACCGGAAGAGACGGTAACGCAAGATTCGAGACCACGGCGCGCGGCGTCTGGTTCCGGTATAGTGATGGACATAGGACTGATCACTGATAGCTAATATACATAGTGGGGGTACCTATATTATAATTTATAAACCTGAAATGTGTCGAGTGGTATCTGGGAAGTGGAAAGTCTGAGTGAGAGTAGAGAGCAGCTCAGTTGCTCACTCAGTCACTTGAGTACTCGACGCTTGGGCAGACGCCACACAACAGTTAACTGTCGGCACTCGGCACTATTAAATATTAATACTTTTGTCTATTTCACTATTAACGGGTTCGCGGAACAATGAACACCGAACACGTTTCTGAAAAGACGGCTGTAAGCTATTGTACACAATTTCGGTTAGAAACGATCGATTAAATAAGCCACGGTATTACGGTATTGCCACTGAATCGATTCGCCCGTGAATATTTGAATAGGTAGTTGAATTATTTATCGTGTTGACGAATGACGACACAATGGTCGTTGCCGGACATCGGCTTTGTAATGCGGTTATAAAGACAGCAATTAGTCGAAATTATGATACGCACATCACGAAACGTCTTGTTCAAACCAAAACTGCACACGTACTTACAAAACAATAGTAGCGCCATTATGTAAAATACTATACAGTATACCACATACCTAATGGCTAATCTGGCTAATGTTACCATGTTACTATTCTGTGGCGTATTTGAGGGGGGGGGGCAGTGGGGGAAAATGCCCTCATGACTTGAAGAATAATTGGTTTTTATATAGTTGTAATAAGTACATACTATGATGTTAAGGCGAAATTATTTTTTCTTTATATTGTACATGTTTTCATATTATAATAATTATATTAGCGTCCGGGGTCAATGGATTGTTTCCGTTTATTTAATTTCGTAACTAAGAGAGATACACGTTGCCAACGTTCTTTCAGACTACGAATACGGTACACCTTTTAGAGTCCTATGCTTCATACCGTATTACCGTAGGGATACAGAGACCCAATCAGCTGATCGAGTGTCGCTTCTATATTGTTCTATGGTTATAGCTGACTGGAGTTTCTAATAAATTTGTTTGTACGTCCTAGGGATGGGCGTTTACTTCGTAATAGTCAAAGCAGTAATCTTAACACAAACAGTCGCATACTCGCAAAACGATTTATATTATCACCGAACCCCGGATAAAGGGGGCAGGGGGCCACGTCTCTGGGCCCCACGTATGTTAAGGGCCCATAGTCTTCTCGGCTTGAAATTACATTGAGTGGTAATTCGTACATTTTATAGTACCTACGACTTACAAGCCTATATTTATTTTTTCTTGCTTGAACTCACAGGCATTGCGACCCGTCACCCGCCTACCATGTTCACCACCACGGGCATGGTAAGTGAGGGCACATGGCCATTTTTTCATTTTTCATGGTTGGGGCCCACAACCATGTATTGACTCCTAGGCTTCTGAAGGTCTTAATCCGGGCTTGAATTTATTACCAAATTAAAGATATTATACTTTATAAATATTATTTCAATTTATAGTAAGTTATCTAACCAGAAATCTCCTTTGAAATTGAATATTTAGCATTATTTCTTCTAGAAAAGGGTCATCACTCATCAGACACAAAAGTGGTAAATTCAATAGGGTAGAATACAACCTTGTGTATAATAATTAATAATTTTAAAGTCACCTCCCCACCCAAAAAAAAAAAAAAAACTAAATACGCCTCTGGTTACTAATAAATACATGATCATTATTTTAAAATTGAGAATGTATTTATAGGCTATGTATACCTACTGTGCCTGAGTTGTTAATAATTTATTGATTAAGTTGATTTTGTGATTTATAGGCTGACATTGATGAGTTGTGTGTTGTGTCGCTACTATCAATGGACATTCAATTGTTTGACTGGCGGCCTATTGGTCAGAGTCTACTTGATTGGGATAGTAGTAATGCATTCCATAATCATTCTACTTGTGATGGTTTTGGTGAATCGGAGTGCTCAGGGTGCTATATACGACACAAAAGCTAGACGTGTCGTTCCACATCTACTAGTTGTCAAGTATGAGTTATTAAGAATGGCCAATCAAACTTGTATTTTTGTATATAATATATTTATTATTTTACAGGATCATTTTACTCTTACCAGAGATTGCATTAAATGTGCTTGGAACTATATGGACCTATACAAATTGTATACAATGTGATAATGAACATTTTACAAGTACCGTAGTGGAAAGTAAATATAATTCATTGTGTGTTACTAATTTTGATTGTTAAAATATACTAATGTATTAATGATTAAACAATTTATTGATTATTTTAGTTGGAGTACTATTCAATTGGGTTATGCTGGGAGGTTTGATATTCGTACTAGCCATGGTGTTGGATCCAGTTGGATCGTTAAAACTCCAAGAAGGAGCCAATGGTAATGTAGATACAGATATGGTATTACACCGAAAAGTCACTCGTATTTGGGTGAGACGCTTTAGATGGTTTTTTTGTTGGCTGATTAGAGATGAACATTCGCATGAAGCGTTTTCTCAAGCAGCTGGTCAGTATTGTAGACTTTAAATTACACATTTCAATAAATAAGACATCAGTTACATTTTTGTTTATCTTCTTATTTTTAGGATTGATGAGTTCTATGTTTAGAAACACAGATATTGTACCATCAGACTTTATTGCTGGTTTTGTGTTATTGAGAGTAAAACAAAAGCGTGAGTCTAGAGAACAAAGACGACTTGCACTCTTAGCTGAACAAAGATACAATTGTACCTCTAGTAAGTCAAAATACAATCATATTATAAATAAAATAATTTAAACAATTTAATGTTTGTCTTTCAGTTGTAAATGAATGTTTTACTGGAAAACCTAATTGGATGTGTCTTAAAAAAGCTAGGCATTACCTCCAATTATCTGTTGCTATTTATGGTTGGCCGTTTTTGATTTATCGTTATTGTATAACAGGATTATTTAAAATGATGCCCAAGTTTTTTTGCTGTGCTTGCTTTAGGTAAATTGTTCAATTTTGTTTCAACTGTAGTAAATCAATCATAATTAATTTTTTGCATAGAACTAAACCAACTGTGGTCAAAGAGGATAACTGCTGTCTGTGTAACTTTGCAGCAATTCGATATATGTCAAAATTACATTCTAAAGATATTTTGTTTGCTTCATTTGTCAACCATATATTTGAATTACCATTTTTTGTAACTGTTGATCACGAGACCAGTAGTATAGTAATTGCTATAAGAGGATCATTGTCAATGCGAGATATATTTACGGATTTGACTGCCATAGTAGAAAAATTAGACGCTTATGGTGTTCCACCTGACAGCTATGTAATACTAATAAATCTTAGAAATAACTAGAAGCTGGTCATATAAATGTATGTATTGTTTCCATTCAGGCTCATAAAGGAATGTTATGCAGTGCAAAGTATATTAAAAAGGAATTGGAAGATCATAATGTTATAGAAAAGGCTTATACCAATTTTCCAGAATACAACCTTGTTATCACAGGTATGAACACTACAATTTTAACCATGAATAATATGTTGCATTATTAACTTATCATTGATAAATAATGTTTAATGTGTGATATTCAGGGCATAGTTTAGGGGCGGGTACTGCAGTGCTCTTAGCATTTTATATGCGACCGCTCTATCCCAATCTCAAAGTGTATGCCTTTGCTACACCAGGTAATTAACCCATTTACTGTATACATTATGCTAAAATTATTAATTAAATCTTAAACATTGATTTTAGCGGGATTATTGAGTCGGGAAGCAGCACGAATAGCTGAAGACTTCACTTTGTCCGTAGGTGTTGGTGATGATATGGTTATGCACATGACAATTGATAATGTTGAAGATTTACGAACAAACATGTTACAAGTTCTACAATCATGTAGATTACCAAAAGTAAGGTATTTTTTAATAATTCATATTAATTTTAAATTATTCCATTGAGTAAATATATGATTTTATTGATAAATATTGAAAATGTAGAATTATTATTCAATATATAATTTAGGGTAAATCTTACATCTATTAATGATTTTAATCTGTGTACATTTTTCTGATAAATTATTTCATTATATTTTGTTTTTAGTACCGGGTATTTCTAAATGGCTTTGGCTATGCATTATTTGGCGTACCATCGAGGGACCTTGAATCTACATGGCGCCATCGGACTACTTCAGAAATGCGTAACTCTCCACTACTATCTATGCATTCACCCGTTCTGTCTATGATTACACAGAATGATGGCTTCCCAACTGATACCATTAGTAATCATCATCTAGTCCCTACAACGTCATCATATCCTAATGACCAAATAATTTCTATTTCACCTACTTATAATGTAATTATGCCTTGTAACCCTATACAGCTTATAAGAAATATGTATTTTATTTGAAATTTCTAAGTTTTAATGTTAATTAATAATGAAAACCTATTGATTGTATTCTTAGGAATTAGCTGTCAGAAGGTACTCAAAAATTCGTTTGTATACTCCTGGTCATATATTACACATAACTAAGAAAAAGAAAAGTAAAGAACAGAAAAAAGCTGATAAGTATGTGTCATATACAACTAATATAATTTTGTTTTCACTTTTCACAAATATTTCATAGTTATATTTAAGATGATATGTAACATACTATAAACATGTGTATTTTGATTGTTTTTAGAAAATCTGGCACAAACAGTAATGAATATAATTATGAAATGCGATGGGCCACACCTGAAGATTTTAAAGAACTGAGAGTAATGCCCCGTATGCTATTGGATCATTTGCCAGAAAATGTTTTAAAAACTCTTGACAATGTGCTTGAAGAACAAAGAACAGAAATCGGATTTGATTTAGCTCAATTAACTATGATCTAAGTACTAAAAAACAATTATTTACTTTATAAAACTAGAGCTTTATTAAGTTCATGCTCAAATTCCTCTGTCCATTAATACACCAAGCTAAGTTATTATTATGTTTTTAAGCAAAGTAAACAACAAAATTGTAATTTATATTTAAGTATTAAATATTATTGAAAACATTTACTTAAAGGGGAGTGGGGCATAATATATTCCTACAAATATTGCAATTTCAGTATTTTATGAATTGATGGTCTGATTACTGTGTGAAGTGTGGTTGTTTTTCTTAAATTATTATTAGCATCTCCTTAAATATAGCTTTAATTTATATGATTAAGAAATTCATATCAACAAGTCAATCTCTAAATGTCGAAAATAAAGTTTAACTTCTATAGATTCATATAGAATCTAATAGTAAAGTTTTCGATTTAGGTGTAAGTATTATTATTAATTTTTTTTTTTACTTTAATTTATATTATTGTTATTATTATTATTTCATATATATATATATATATATATATATGTATATATGTTTTAAACACTGTTTTGACCTCAACCCTAATATTTTTTTTTCAAATTGTATGTACACTCTTACAATTTTATGATTTTTATTACAAAAAATCTTAATAGTATTATTATTTATATGTATGTATACTGATGTACTTAAACTCGTTGAATCCTTTCAATTGAAATTTTATTCTGTTTCTTGCCAATGTATGTATTGGTTAGCAGAACTAATAATCTGTGATAACTTTTATGTCTTAAGAAAGAATTTTACTGATAAGCGTACATATTTTAAATAAATTATTATATTTTTTGTAATACATTCAGAGATTATATTTAATTCATAGTGCCCTGAATTATATAGAATATAATATATATTGTTTAAAAAAAAAAATGATAATATTTTTATAAATATGAAATGTTAATGTTATTGTATTCTTATTCTATTTACATTAAGGACAGATGTACATTTCTATATTTTTTACTTTCTCAATTTATATAATAAAATCAATATGCTCCTCACTTCTCATCCTTATTACCATAGTAACTTTTGTAAACAAAGCAATAAACTGTATCTGACATCAGCTTGTTTCGCTTGAGCAATAAAAGAAAAGAATAACATAAAAATATACAATCTCGTTTATTTAATCTTTTTTGTGTTTGATCATCCACTAATCAACATGAACTGTAATAATTATTGCAATGTGTACGGTTATGATTATCATACGACTACAGAGTGGCGATGTAACAGTGAACAGGAAATCACAGCAGCCGAGGAACAACGAGAGTTGGCCCAAAGGTTGACACTGGAAGCTGATCGGTTACTCGGCCAGACTAAGGACTCTGTGATGAAAAACAAGTTGGATGTTAACCACCGGTCCAAGGTGAAAGTCAAAGACATAGAATATAAATGTAGGGAAATTGAAAAACAGAAATATGATCTGGATGAAGAAATTCGTTTACTATTGGGCTATCAGGTGCGCATCGAAAACGCCAACAAACTGCTTGTCGGTGACGCTCTTGATGTCATTGCTGAGTGCCTTAGACTCAGGTGAGAATGACATTGACAAAATCCAATTTAAAATTACATGATATAATATATTGATATGTAATATGCAATGTCTGTGAAAGATCAGTGTGATCCATTTAACTAGCTACATTATTTTATAATTTTTGTTTTTTTGATAAAGAAAAATTGTTTTATTTACCTGCCTACCCAGTCTGTTATTGAATTGTAATATTTAACACTAGTATTAAATAATTATTTTCATCTCTTTTATCAGTGGTTTTCTAAAAAATTTTAATGATCATTCAATCTAGAGTTTTTATGGTGTATCCTTGCCATTTTTTACTCCACTCATCAAAACTTTTAGTAATTTCAAAGAAAAAACTCCACTCGGAATCTAAAACTATTTATTCAATATTTGATGTGTTATTTATTCATCAATATTTTAGAAATATTTAGGTAGTCTGTTCCCAAATATAAAATAAATATAGGTACTATATAAAGCTAAAATCCTAAAAACCCATTGAATGGCACTGATAATATACAGAAATTATTAAATTTTTTTGTAAAAATGTATAGTGTAATAAATACTATCAATCAATACTTCAAACTACAAAAAAAAAACCATTTTTCTATAATGTTATACGTCCCTACGTGCAGAAATTGTCGTCAGAGTATAGACTTGGTGTTTGACGATGTCGAGAAAGAACTATTGCGGGAACGCGAACTGATCTTGGGTATCAACGATCAGCTTGAAGATTTGCAAGATAAGGTTGTGCTGCAGATCAGAAAACTGAGAGCGTTCGTGTACAACTTGGTTGTGGATTTGCGTTGTAAGAAAAATGCGTTACAAATTGAAGAGCACAATGAAAATATCAATGAAAAATCTGTCGAACTATCAATATTGAACAACAAAAATATTTTCAAACCTGCGTGAGTATTTTTATCGTTGATATGAAGAAGTTTGTCCCATTCTTAGATCATATATAAAAAATTATAAAATAATAATAGGTACTTTTGATGCTTTTATAAATAGTGTTATTCTCTAAAGAAATTGATAGTTATTAGCCGATGCTGATTTAGGTATTACCCTCCGAACAGTTGTTAGTCGTTACACATATATAATAGATATAGTGCATTTAACAATAATTAATGTAACATGAAATATTTCAAATACCCATGACCTTAAATTGGCTTAAATTTGATTTGGATTTTTTTACTGCGTAATAAGAAATATATATTATATTACACTTATTTTTGAAAATTCAAATTTGTTATCCTTTTATAAAAGTGTGCGAAGGAAAGAAAAAATATTTGAATTATTTCCAGTCTTTGAGTTAGAATATAAATTATTAGGTACTTTATTTTTTTATAAAACGTAATAAATTTTTATATTTGAAAAATTTGACTAATTGACAGGAAGTTAAAGTTTCAAAAAATCATAATATTATAAAATCACGTGGAAATTATGAGTGTAATAAATTATAAGTCCTTTATGCAGTTAAAAAAATTATGAATAAAATTCAAAGTTATGTGTTTCAAATATTTTGTGTTATCTTTATCATTGAACACGCTTATTTATACAATATAGTGCGCACTAAATTATATTTATCCATATCTATATATTCTATATGCAGTACGATTTCCACCACGGAATGGGATCGATTCACTTTAGACATTATTTCGGCGGCCAATAAAGTACTAGTGGATGGACGACCTATTCGTGCATTTTTTGACAAGTGTCTGAATAAAATGTTCAACGATCTGGTAGGCCAATCGGATGCAGTCAACTTGGCGTTTAGATTGCGAGTGGAAGAATACCTTGAAGTGATTGAAAAATTGAATAAACAAAAAGACGAAGTATGTTTCTGAACACATTTAATTTGTACCTATATAGGGTATATTATTATGTTTCTAATCGCGTATAGTGTATGTTGATAAATGATAATAACTTTGGTTTAAAATTTGAGCACATATGTTTCTCACAGACAATTACTTTTCAGTTTACCACTTTACCACATGTGTATCATATAATATGTCCCGTTAAGAAGTGACCGGCTAGCGTCATATGATAGTTCACTTTAAGTTTTGAAAAAACCACTTTAAAGGATGGATGTAAATTTTTATTTTTTTAGTTATGGGAAATTCAACTTTTTTTAAACAACATCTAACCTACCATACATTTGCTGATGTATCATTAAAACTTTTCAACTTTTTATAATAATTTTTTTTAAGCTATTTTATTATGCTATCAACTAATATAAACAAACAATCAAACCAGAAATGTACAAATTATTTTAATTAAATTAAGTTAACAAAAATTTGCATTTATGAAAGGATTTCGCGTATAGCTTTAAGTAATGCCTTACTGGATAATGAGCTTAGATAAGGCATGTACTCACGAAGAGGTAAAGTTTAGGAAAACAAAATGTTTAAGGTATTCTATAGACTATTTTATTATTCTTTAGAATAATAAAATAAAAATTAAACTATAGTAAATGCGGTGTTATTTGGAATTATACGCGATTTTCCTTTCAAAATTGGTAAATTATACAAAAAAATGTTTACCTTTTTTAAATTTAAAAAAAAAATTTGTACATTTCTGTTTGATATAGCACAATAAAATAGCTATTAATGCTTAAAATTACGGTATAAAGTTGAAGTGTTGAAGATACATCAGCAAATGTGCGGTAGGTTCGGTTTTGTTTCGGTCAAATCAATGCGAAAATAGTTCCATCCCTAGTTCTTGGTTCGAACTAAAAAAAGGTTCGGTTTTTTTTGGAAAAAAGTAGAAAAGCCCATAGTTAAAATGTTAGACCTACCCTTTAAAGTTTAAAGGAGTTTTTTTCATAACTTAAGCTTTAAGATATACTATCATATGACGCCGGCCCTTCAATATTCTTCATGGAACATATTGTATATTTGTTTATGACGCATATTAAGTATTACGCATAAGAAGTAAAGGTATTTTAGGTATCCCCGTAGCCCGTAAGTAAGGATTAATGAATTTGGCCAGATGTTTATTTAATAATATACAAAGGTCATACAACGTTCTAAATATATTCGTTTACTTAGCCAATTTTTATGATTTTGAAAAGAAAAAAATCCTGTTAATGATTAAATATTGGTTGAGTGAAGTGAAATAGTGATGGAAATATCACGAAAGTCATGACTCGAAGTGCATGTATCGTATTGCCTTCACTGATATGTTCGTATACCTATGTTGGCATGTGGCTATGTAGTATACAGCATACAGCAGTATTATAAAATTATGTGTATCTATGCATCCGGTTTATAGACTGTCAAAAACGTCGAAGAAGTAGAAGGAACAATCGAAAAATTGAAAAATACCATCGGGGACAGGGAGGCGTACTTGGCGCTGGCACACACGCGGCTGTCGAACCGGATGCGCAGGGAGGGCGTCGAACTGTGCCGGGATGAGCTGGAATTGAGACTGTACGAAGAGGTGGTCCAACTGGAACACGACGTGCAAAGTCTACAAAGTATGATGGCCGAATCTGTGGTGTGCCGGAGACGTCTCAAACAGTCCATCGCCCGTATCAATGTGCAGCTGCAAGTCAAGCAGAATTCGTTGCACATCGATAACGAGCTGTGCGCTAAGCAACGGAAACGCATCAACTACCGAGCCTTTTGAAAAGCTCGTCGGATGCGGTTCCATGGATTGATTTTTTTAGTGGTGGGAAAAAAATCATACACAAAACTTTTTTCTCCCAAAACCTTTTTATACATACTTAGGTAACATAGCGTATAGGTAATATGTATATTGTATAATTTACATATTTCTTTACAAAATTCTCAAATTAGTCTTATAAGTATCAGAATATTCCAATACAATAAATTTACATTTAATGCATTAGATATGCAACCGCCTTATATGGTTACTGTCCCTGTACACAATACACATCGTCCTTAAGTACTGCATATATTGTCATATCAACACACCAACCTACGTCATGAATAGGTAGTCATAACAACTGTGGTGGGTCGATATTGCTGTAAATATCGAATTTCTCGTGGCTTTATTTATGTATACCTATAGTTGTAAAAAAAAAAATATTTCTAATTTACAATGATAATATTAATAAACTATGAACTGTACAATATATTATAAATTATATTTAGGTACCTTCACTCTGCAGAATGTTAAAAAAAAAAACATTGTCTTAAACTCAATTGTATATTTTTTAATGCATAGGTATATAATAAATTCACTAATTAATAAATACAAATACTAATATCCGTAAATACTTTTAAAGTTTTCATACATTTTATAATTAGGTCCAACACTCCAACCACTTGCTCTGTGAAGTGAATTATATTTAAAATTGTATAAAACATAAACATAATTCAATATACGGGGATAAATTTTACAAGTAGTTATTCAAATCTTACCATAAAAGTGTATTTGTGTTCCTTGATCTCGAAATAGACAAACAAATTAATACTTATGTAACTTCTGTTTCGAATAATTTTGTGAAAATTTGGCAACTTAGGTACCTGCACTATCAATGCTAACATTATTACTTTTCCATTTTTTGTCCTATCGGATTTGGAACATAGAACAATTGCAGAGTGGCACAATTAGTCGAAATCCTTAGAGGGGCTACAGTCTCATAATCATTTTTATTATTTGGTTTATTTACTGCATACTACCTATACCTATAGGCTATAAAATTTAAAAACTTTAGTATAATACAACCATGCAGTAAAAGTCTGCAGGGAAATGTATTAATTATGTATCTATATAATATATAATGTATAAAAATAATTAAGTAGGTATATCGCTTATGTATGGTTTGTGGGTGCTAAGTTTCCCCTTCACGAGCCCTCCTTAATGCACCACTGCAATGGCGAAACCAGGGCTTAATTTTTTTTTTACTTTGGGGGGGGGGGGAGCAAAAGTACAAAAATTAGCTAAACACAGTGTAAAACAAAGGGAAAATACGGTGATTAAGGGGGGTTGCCCTCTTTGCCCACCCTGGATCCACCACTGCGTCAACACACATAATTTATATTAATAATTAGGTCGTAGAATTATGATCATAAAGGCGTTTTGTATAGGCTATTCAAATACATTACCGTCGCTTGTGCGTTTTAAGGTCGAAAAATTTATATCATTCGTGTGGCACTGATACACAATTAATATCACACTGATGGCGTGGATTCAGAAGGGGGGGGGGTGCTATTAGTTTTAATAATAATTATTATTATCAAAGTGATACGCCTGTTAGCGCAGTGGCTTCTATATATTTTAGCACAGAATCTGTGCTGCTTACATATTTTAACAGAGTTTAAAAAGAGGTAAATCCACGGGTATTTAATTTGTCACGGCCAACGCCGTGCAGGATCAGCTATTATTAATATATATATACGTTTTGATATCTATGGAATATATATGATAGGGCGAATATACGCAGGTCTCAACGATCGATCGATACCTAACGGTTGCTGCGCGGCGATGCTGCTCCCTTCCACAGACATATATGGTGTATATTATACAGAGTGTATCGCGAAGATCTGAAAATTGCACACTGCAGAAGTATAAATTATGGTCATTATTTGTGTTTTGTACGCGCATATTATGGTCTAAAGTGGTTTAAATACCTCGGTGTTTTTGTCATATTTTAACAACAACCTTTTTTCCTCTACCTTGTCGGGTTTTTTAGAGAGACTACGTAGTAGTCGCATGTTAGTATGATATATACGATAGAGCTTACAACAGCCACATATCTAATATTTTCAATTTTCATACGAACAACGCCCTTAAGAAATCAAAACGTTATTTTATAATTTTAGATTCTGATTATTGATTTTAAAATGATGTGTGTATTTTTTTTTTGTCTGTTTACACAATAAGTAATCGAAATAATGCTTCGATTTTCAACTTCAGTATTTTGTTCGATGGGAAAGTGAATAATGTTGGTGCATACTGCATCCGAGAGGTCAAATTTTAAAATTCCCAATAGTTTTAAAAGCGCCGGGAAAAAAACATAAAAATTAAGGAAAAACGGGAATTTTTACACAAAATCGATTTTGGTTTTTGGTGTAACTCTAATACAATGATGTTATATCATTGAATTCAAATTGAACACCATTCATTTCAGTGAATCATTTGTAACCTACTGTACAGCAGAGCGATATCCACTTACCCACCTTTTTTTGTTTTTGTTTTCCCAGTGCTTTTGGAAACTACTGGACATTTTAATTTTTGAACTTCTGTATGCAAAAACTAGATTCACTTTTCCATCGAATAAAATAATATGGAAGTTAAAATTTGAATCATTACTTCAACTACTTAAAATAGTCACTGGCTGAAAATAAATAACATTCAAACAATAAATAATACAAACAATTATTATAATCATTTAGTTTAGCAAAAAAAAAAACAATTAATCAATCACGGAAGCTTGATTTTGTTTTCTATTTAGTAAATTAGAATTGTTTGCAAGTATAGCATTTTTAAAGTATAAACATAATAATAACCATCGTATTGTATTTTTCGTAAGTGTAGAAAAAGTACGTACTAAGAATTATGCCGCGAAAGCGTAAGTCTAATCTTTCCCATAACTCTAATAAAGCTCAAACTATGAAAGTAGCTAGACTTAACGAGACGTTTCCACAAGCCGAATTACGAAAGCTTGAACTGGCAGAGCGTGAGGCAACTCATAGAGCTGCCGAGAAACCAGAGCTGTCCCAAGATAGGCGTCGACAGCAAGCCGAGTATCTAGCATCTCAACGGGCTGCGGAGACACCCGAACAGTCTTCAGCAGGCGAATTACATGGCGTCTCAAAGAGCTACAGAAACCGTTGAAGTTTCTGAAGCTTGCAGACGCGCTGTTGCCAAAAGTGCACAACGACGACGACTAATATTTACAAGAAACGCGTGGGGGGTATTCGATAAAGTTGCATTTGAGTATGACGAGACGAGACTATTGATTACAAAAGCCACAAGGTTATAAAAATAGAAGCGATGAATGAAGAATGTAGAATATTTTGCGTTGCTCTTTAATGAAAAGAGGAAGCTTCAGAAATGTGTTGTGTGTATATATATATGAATGTTTGCGGGTAGATTAGACCTTTGGAAAGATGGGCTAGTTTAAAAAAGGTTAAATTTGTTTTTTTTTTTTATTCATCAGATTTTAGTACGGTTAGGTTAGGATAGGATTTTGTATTAATTGATTATATATTAATCCACTGTAGGTGGAATTAAATAAAGACGACAGACTTGGTATAACTTTGATACTTTAGAGTTAAATCATGCACTTACGTACAATGTATAAACAGCACGGGGTCCGCGATCTACCGCAGGTAGATTGCCCATACCTGTTAATGTACTGCTGCGAATCAGAATTTTTATACCCGGCAACAGAAAAGTTAAGATAAACTTTGAACACCATACACCGAATATTAAATAACCAACTGAACAAAGTTTGAGTCATATAGAGTTGGTACATTTAACGAGCAACGAAGTGCACGGGATCAGCTAGTATATAAGTATATATATAATAACAACAACAATAATAATAATGATAATAATAATTAAATAATAATATAATATTATTATATACATTCGTATATTATTGTGTATGTTAAATATATATATTTTGTTATATAATATTAATGTACCTTTATATTACAAAAAAGTGCAGTCTTCGCTGTACCGATATGTAAATTGCAATATTATAGCTGTATAGTCGACCGGCATTCGCGTGTTCTCCTTTGCGATGTGGAATGGCTTGTAGGCTACAGGAACACCACAGTAAAAAAAACTCGTCACGTACTTGGTACCTCATGCTTTTAAACAACATGAACGGTGTGATATTATGACGTTTAACAAGCATAGGTGGTGTGGAAACTTATATAACACTGCAGTCATCCTACATCGGGTACTTTCAAGTAATATACCTATATGCTATAGATAACACAAATAATAATAATACAAAAAGCCTGTATAGCATAAAACCACGGTAGGTAGATATTAAATAAATATACTTTTTAACTAATTTGGAGTGATCATGCAAATTACAGGGGGCACGCTTCCCTTCAGGACAATATCACATTTAAAAAATTGATTTTTTTCCAAACATCAGTGCGCCATTTGTAAGTCGCGTAGGTACGTAAAAAATCGTAAAAAACAAATATTTTGTAATAAATGATGCCTATAGGAATTATGCTATTATTATATTATAGAATATATTCAATAATCAATACGCTTATTCAATAAGAAGTTATAAAGAAGGAGACAATGTAAATGCGCTTACATTCATAGGCATTCATAGTCTTTCATCCTGCCAAAGATAAAGAGAACATGTCGTTATATCCTGTGTTCTGCACTTTCTTTGCTGCTGCAGTGTTCAAAGTTATTTCGTCAATTTATAATATAATATTTTTATTAATTTTTTTTTTCACTACTTTTACAGAAGTAAATAAGAACTACGTACCCGTTGGCTGCTACCTGTTCTATACAACAAATAAGCTAAAGATTATTTCATAATATTATGTTATATAGTTGGCAAGTGGGAACATAATAGCGAAGTACCTACTTACTATATATATTTCTCAATATATATACAGTTGTGGGTATTGGTGAGTACAATATCTTTGTATCTATTGATAATTTTCAGTTCAAAATATAATGTAAAAAGTCTTATTTTTTTGTGGTGTACATTTAAGACTTGGGGGTGCACAAGTTCCCTCAGCAGCACCCTAGTCGCGTCAATGCTTATAACGCCAAGTGGTTATTTATATTACACTTAGTGAGTTGTGTATATAATATGTATCTTATAATTATGCATAGTACATACTATATATTTCCCATACATGAACAATATAATATTATATAATATAAAGTAAATATCTACTTATTAATATAGACTCGTAAATAAATAGGAGTCGAAACTCACAATACCTAATAGTGGCTTATTCATAGTAACTAGTATACACTCACACTCTTCCTTCATATTTTATCCGCATATCAGCACCGCTCTGATTTTGTTTTTTTACAGATTAAATAGTAACACAGTAAGTCAGTAACAAACAACAATCATAACCTATTATATTATGATGATGTTTTAACATTTAATGCGTGTACAATATTATAATATAAACGTTGTGCTCAGATATATGTGACGACGGCCAACAATTTGGCGGGTCATTTCCGTCCATGCCTGTTTATTGCAAGTTAGTTTTCATCTGCAAAAGTTGCGTAACATAATACTATAATTATGTGTATACGTGTGAGAATTCAATCGAAAAGTACACAATTACACAAAAGTAAAGAGAGTTAGGTACACTGTGTTGTTTTGCTAAATTACCAAACATGATATGATCGACAACATCATTATCGATACAGAGGTCAGAAATTTATCAATGGATCAAGGATCAAAGAGTAAAGTTCAAACGTGACTGTAATATTAGAGAAAATATAACCAAGTGCTTTATAATAATCTATTTAGAAATAGCTATATATTATACCGTATTCGTATATGCGTTCAAAATACAACAGCCACAGCCCGTATATGAGCACTGCAATACTGCATAATATATAATGAAACAAATTCGCGCAGTGGCGTGGGTTGTGAGTGAGTGTAATCAGTGGTACATACTAACTTACCCACCAAAACCACACCAATACGCATAAGTTAAATTAGTTATGAATTTTACAATTTAATTTTTTTAAAAACGCATAATTATTAAAAACATTTTATTTTTATAACAAATTGATTCCTCTTGTTTTTGTAAGTTAAAATAGTCAATCACATATCATCATGCTGTTATTGCTATTTGATCGAGACACTTTTAATAGTAATTTTTCAATAATGCAATAACAATCGTTATTATAAGAAGAGCCCATTTTAGATTCTGAGTGGAACGATGCATGTATTGATTTTACAATGATGCATGTGTCTTTTTTTATTTTTGTGTTTGTCATCACCTTTTAGGACAGTAAAAATGCTTAGATTTTCTTCAACAGTATCTTTTCTGATAGAAAAATGAATCTAGTTAGTACTTTGAGAGGTCAAAAGTAAAAATTTCTCAGTAGTTTTCAAAAGCGCCGTGAAAAAACAAAAGAAAAATTAAGGAAAAACTGGGATTTTTACGCAAAATCTTATTTTGAGCTATTTACGGACATTCTTAGTCATACAATTTTATTTGTAGATTAAAAAAGCTTGAAAATTTAATAGAAGGCTTCTAGTATATTGTTTCAATGGCATATGAAAAAAATTAAAAATCCAGTCACAATTTTTTTTTATAAGCAATTAAAGTTCAAATATTGACAAAATACGTAAAAATGACAAAAATTTGCATATTATTTTGAATAAGAAATTTATAAAAATTTCTTTTTAAATCTAAGATTTGAAAATGTAGTACAAGATTCCTCATAAATTTGTCTACCTTTATCAAAAAAAAAATGCCTACAAGAAACTCAAAGTAAATTTTCGTCGGCGACAGTGAGTGATGTGTTTGGTATGGAGATGAAATGGCAAAGGGACGACAATATTAAATAAAATAATAAATATACGGGATATGAATAATACCGAGACATTTCGTTCACATATACCAAATCGCCCAAATCCTCTATAGGATCCTAATCATCTATAGTATTCTAATCACCTAATTATATCATCTATCTGCAGAACCTGTAATTCACATGTGGCCTTCTTCTAATCGTCAGTTCATCAAAACAATTTTAAATGTATAGTACTTAAATAACATAATATACTACTAAATATACTAAAAATACTTAATAAGTATATACTTAAGAGGATGCTACCCATGCATTTGTTATCTCAGTCTTAGGCCTTCTTACAATGTCCGGTTAAAGTTAACCGACACTTAACCGGCCGAATTCTACCGGTAATAAAATCTGTTATTAGTTGGTTAGCGTTAACAGACACTTCACCAGACATAGTAAGAACGGCCCTTACACACGTACGACATAGCAAATTTTCGTTCACTAGTTTCAATAGTGTGCTGTTAGTTTTAATATTAGACTGATTTGACCTATTATCAATTTTTTTTATAATAACATTATCTGTGCTTAAGGCCTAAGCGTTGCTGATTTTTCGATATTTTAATTTTCAAGCGAGGTATGAGAATTTTTAATTTTGATATTTAACATACCCATACATTCCTTGAAAATGAAAATTTCGAAAAATCAACAACGCTTAAGCACAGATAATGCTCTTACCTAAAAGTTTTATAATAGGTCAACTCACTACAGCATCAAAACTAACAGCACACTATTGAAACTAGTGAACGACAATTTGCTATGTCGTGCGTGTGTAAGACGGAGACAACAAATGTATGGGTAGCGTTCTCTTTACTTTATACTTATAGTATCTTATGTCTAAATACATATATTTACAATAATACAATAATATAGTATAAAATCATTTTACTTAGTTCAGGCATCCTGCATAGTTTAGCTTAGCTGCACCGACCGAGACATATAGGTATCAACATATTTCCTTACCGTCACTTGGACTCAATAACTTTTCTATAACGGTGTTGAAACATTGTAGCCATAGTAGGTGCACATAAATACAACTTCTTCAGATATGTGCTCTGAGAAATAAAATCTTTTCACTTTCGTTAATAATATTGGATTCATCATTGATGTGTGTGCCTATGAATCTAAAAAAGTGTAATGGTTTTATGTTGAAAACTAAAACAACTTATACTTTACGAACGAAAATAAATTTAAAAAAGTTAAAAAGAATATCGGAAAACTTATAGAAATAAAAATTGAGCAGTAGTCGGAAAAGTATAAATATTATTAACGAAAGTAAAAACTGATGTTTATTACACGAATTTATTTTTAACAAAATTAAAACGGTAATAACATTAATAAGACAATTCATAACTATAGGTAGCATACTATTTAGCCAGCATACCTATTTTTTACTATACTATTAAATATGAATAACTTGTTTGTTTACGTCTACTTACATTGTGTTTGTGACTAACACATGATAGGTACTAAAAATTAATACCAAATAGGAGAGTCCGTGTCCCAGGGTAAATAAAAACTGACGGTGCCTAAAATTTTAGATTAATTTAGTTTGGGCTCAAAGTGTCCACTCCCCTATTTACGTTCATAGTACATTTAATATTTTTAAAAAAAACAACAACTACTTAACAAGAATTTAACGATCAAAGGTTTCCGGTTTAAAGGTATTAAACGGTTTAACGGTATTAAAAACAAATGTCTCTATTGTAGCAGTTTCTCTACAGTTTTCGAATCCAGGAAAAAAAAACCAAAGACATAATATAATCTGCAGGGAGTTAGTATAATCACAAATAATCATAAACAATCATGGACGTTATACCGAGTGAATTAAGGTCTACAATCTATATTTGCTGTTAATATTATAAAAATTGTATATAAATTAACTATACATTCAAATATTATACAATTAATTATATGTTTATTTTTCCAATTTACATAGCTACTATAGGTTTTATAATATGATAGTAATAATTATTATATACGGAGTGTATCTTATGTCATTGTACGCGGGGTTTTTTTAACGATTATGGTTCGATGACATAGAATTTCGTTAAAATGAAAAAAGATGTATTTCTTTATTTTTAACAGGCAATTTTTTTATAACAATTTCAAAATTTTTAAACTCGCATGTGTACCAATGGCAATATCAACTTTATTTTTTCAAATGGTAACTTCTATATTTTTTAATGGATCCTGGTATAGTTTTTTTTCTAAAAATGTTGATAAGTCAAAATCATCAATTTTGGTTTGCTATAGTTTATTAACACTATGGTCCTCTAAAGTTTAGTAAAATATGCATTAATACTTTTAATTGAAATAATTGATATAGGTTTAATTTACAACTTTACAAAAGCTAAATAATTTTTTCTTATAACTACCTTTTCATACACTTAAGTAGTTTAATCAGTAATCTAATGACATTCTCTCAAAAAAAAAAAAAAAAAAAACATTAAAAAAAATGTTGGCAAACATAGTGCGAAAAGTGACCGTTCTCTTTTGGAACGGAGTGTAGTGACCATGAAAATATTGAAGAGCAGAAACCGTGAAATAAATTTGTACGTATTATTATGTTGATGAGCATAATATAGTTAGGTACCTAGCTAGTACCTACCTATATACGACTATACGGCTGTACCTAAATAATATTATATAATGGGACTAGGAAGCAATGCACCAATGCACAACAATACTAATATACTATAATATACGCGGACACGCGGTGTATCAAGTATCTTGTTTCTGTCTTCAGATGACGTAGCCACGGGTTCATTTAAGTATTTTATTTTTGAGGTGAGGATAAACATATCAGGTTTGGTATAATAATTAGTAAGAAAAACTTCCTCGTGGTTATCTTGATACAATTGCATGATAATTAATAAATTATAGAGCTGCTAGATATTCTACAGCGTGCAGGCATATCATCCACTAGCCGAAACACAATATCGTTAGGTACCAACATTGGTAATTTGTATAATATATAATATTATAGGTACACACCAGGAATGAACCGAAGTCCGCTTCGGGCGTGACAACACCCTCCGCCCACCTCAACTACCGCTACAACCCCACCAAAATTTATTATTCTTCAGCAATATAAGACTTTTAGCCGTCAGTCGGCACACGGAAATTTGTTTGACATTTCAAAATCAAGCCGGCAATTTTAAAGACCACACCCTCCCCCCCCCATTATTTTTTTTTTAAATTTTCCCTGGGTACAGTTTTATACCAAATAGGTATACGGAACTAAATACCTACGTAAATATACGCATTTCAAAAACAAAAAATTTCAAGCGAAACATACAATGTAGTTTATGACTAGGGTTTATATGTATTTATATAACCAAAGTATGTATTTATAGAACAAAAATATGTGTTAAAGAATTCAAAATATTATGTATTATCAAAAAAAAAAAAAAAATAATAATTAATAATATAATAAACTGTAATAAAAAATGTATATTTATCTAATTATATTGATTGCAATAAATAACATGCATTTTTAAAATTTCGAATTCGCCCGGTGTACCACACGATATTATACTACACAAGTCGTGAACTATTAAGTATTGGCTAATGACTTACTCGTAATAACTTTTCAATCATTCTGAACTCTGAAGAAAAGACGTTAAAACAGTAAAATTGTCTAAATATGTGAGAAAAAATTGAATAGTTCTGAAATATGTAAAAACATGTATTTATGGCAAAATATGTAAAATTAAATATAGCTTATTTTATCAAAAATCTTGTGAAACGAATTTATCACTTGCCGAAATTAATTTATCATGTCGCAGAGAAAATATGTATTCACATATAAATCCGAGCTCTATTATGACTAATGACGAGTAATTTTATCTTTACCATAACGTCCACAACACCATCGGTGGAAATGGGGGGGCTGGTGCTATCCCATAAGCCCCCCAAAATAAAAAATGTGCTCTAAGCTCTCCGCTCACATTGATGTTAAAAATGTTAATCCCCCCTGAAAATTTAATTTATTTCCACTTTTGCATATTGCACAACAATAAACTGTGTCAGTGTATAATATCATTGAAAATAGGTATATATTGTATATAATATTTACTCAATGATAATATTATGCTATTCCATGTAATTGTAAAAGTTATACACTTAGGTAGGTATCTATTCAATATTATTGTCAGTAGTCACTTGTCAGTATAACTATTTTATTTTTTATTTGATAACTGGCAACTGCTTCCAATTTCTAAGATGTATAGTCTAGACAGGTATACTAAGTAGTAAGTACTACCTAATGATATTATATATTAGTCAAATACCTAGATACCAATAATTTATGGGTCTAACAATATTTTTTTTACCCAACATTCAACAATGTGTTATTGATATGAACGAAATAATTATTTTACATTGAATTCTAAAATATTATTTGTTTTGGAGGGCAAAGCCCCCGAAGCTCCTCCTAGTTGCGCTTATGTGTCTAAAGACATCAAACAATAAATTGCAGGAATGCAGCATAAGCATGATAATATAAAATGATTAATAAATATTAAATATTAAATATTATAATATTAATCATGATTTTTATGGTAAAATATATGAGCTAACATTATTACCTATATAAATTCCTCATATGACGGCACAAGCAATAAAATACATATAATATCATTAAATCAACATTCAACATACGATTTAGAGTCCACGGAGGAGTAGGTTAAGACTATTGAGAGTATATTATGGAGGTAGCATAAAAACAATATTAGTGGACGAATAGTTGAGTAAACACTGTACATTGTACAGTATATATCATATTATTTTATATGCATAAATTATTATTATACAATATCATCGATAACAATAATTACCCCTGTTGTCAATTAATATATAATACAACCTATTCTATCGTCTATATAATATATTATAATCGTAAAAACGTTATTTCTCTAATGAATATGATCGAAATACCTACATTATGTAAATATGCATTTAAATTTTAAATATTTAAATCGTTGGCATTTGTTATTGGTTCATGATCAATATTGGTCATGTAAATAAAAATTATTACGTGTACGGAGCTGTGATGACTGTTATCAGAGGCTAAAATATAATTTTGTTCGTACTACACACTTTATATTACACTTGGAATTACTGTGGGGGGCTTTACCCCCAAAATGTGACCCATACACATAAGCATAGAAGCATACAAGTATAGAGTAGTAGAATTTCTATTTTTCTTTATATACAGAGTACAGACTACATCACAATAAAACGATTTATGTCGGTATATTGATAAAACTACTATACATAATTTTACAATATATGCACTGAACTATAATAATATAGAGACAGTGAATTGCGGAATAAAAATCCCCGACCCTGAGAAAAATTATCCACAGATTACAATATTAGGTACTCACAATCATATGAAGTCAGAATCTAAAATTAATGACAGCTGCTCGTAGCCAATTTTTTGATGTTTACGATTTACCTGTTAAAAAGTTCAATATTGTATCGTTATTCGTTTTGATAAGTTTTACAAAGGATTATTAGTAGAAAGAATGAAAAGAATTCATTCATTTTTTCACCTTGTAAAATTAATTTTGTTTTTTAAACTTATCAGTTATACGTAATGGTAACGTTGTCACTAATACATAAGTAGGTTTTTTATTATTTTTTAGAATACTTAAATTATAAAAGAATAGTTTATAATATATTATAAAAGAATAGTTTATAATATATTATAAGATTGAAAAACTATATAATATATTCAACATAAAAGCACATTCTATTTTGTACAAAAGAATAAAGAAAATCTATATTTTTTTGGCATTCATAATTCATATATCATATTATAATAATACATTATAAAATGTAAAGCAAAAAAAATTGCGGTAACTTATAAATATATATTTATGCCTGTACGAAATTTAAGTCCTAGAACCACCTCTGCCGCAGTATATTGCATTATAGTTTATAATAGCCATAATTATGTGCTATCTAGGTATTACTGTATTAAGTATAATAATAATATAGC
The DNA here is from genome assembly GCA_008086715.1 of Sitobion miscanthi. Taxonomy (NCBI): domain Eukaryota; kingdom Metazoa; phylum Arthropoda; class Insecta; order Hemiptera; family Aphididae; genus Sitobion; species Sitobion miscanthi. The sequence continues at coordinate 18,851,242 of CM017802.1, forward strand.
CAATATAGATAGTGCATATTCATTAACCTAATAATTAATATCATAAAGGTTTATGATATTAGGAGTTAGGACATTAGTCATTAGATGAATGTGAATAATGGATTTTACGAAAGTATTAAACACAATTTATAATAGCGTGATTGTATATATTTTGTATAATTGTATTGGTAATGATTTAATCAGGTGGTATCAATAACATAAAATAGATGTATAAAAAATAGGTAGGTACATTAGTTCATAGTCATGTAGTAGAAATTAATTATACCTATGTTTCTACTGCTGGTGGAGGGGTCTAAGTGGGATAAAGTCCCCCCCCTCTCCGGATATTTTGATTAGCCCCCCTTTCCATCCAGTAAATTTTTTTTAGTTACATTTTTAGAATATATTATGTTGTGTACCAAAAATATAATTGGCTATTATAGTCTCCCTATAAAAATTCATCATGCTACGCCCTATCCTGCTGGTCAATAAATTCACCAAACATCTTTATAAGATTATCATTCATACCTTAATGCATTAATTATTCTAACTCAATTTTTTAAATTTTAAGTATACTTAAAGGCCATATTTTAAGATAAAAACATTGTTCATATCATTTGAGTATAGTGAACTGTGACAAATATATACATACATTTTAAACGAGAACCACCCATGTTAACCATAGGCACATGGTATTTTCGAAAATGTTGATGCATCTAAAAATTCAAATTGGAACGAGTAATTTTTGAATTATTAAACTTCATGTTTTAAGAATAGATAGCCACTAGCCAGGTAGGTAATAATTAATAACGTCGTAATGGTTTTACATAAAATATAAAATAGACGTTATCTTTAGCATTAGCATATCTATAGTCTAGGTCAGCGGTCGCCAACCGTTTAGACCTCACAGTAGTCACAGACCACTAAATCTTTAATTCCAAATTTCCAAATTCTACGGACTAGTGGACAACTATAAATTATATAGTGTTTTAATAGTTTATACTACAGCTTTAACAAAAATCGAAAATATCTCATGGCTATAAATAATGCAACTTTCTGGTAAACTTTTTTTTTGTTAAAAGTAGAAAAGTACTTGTGGGCAATCTTCTATTAAAATCGCTAATTTTAGTTATGATAAGAACATTTTTTATTAGTTTTTAACTAAAAAATAATTTGCACATTTTCGGCAATTTGATGAATTTTAAAATTTCAAAATCAGAATTTTAAATACATAAAAAAATAACCGTGCCTATGCATCTTTGATATTTTTGAACTGCTATCAAAAGAACTAACGAGAAAACTGCTTTACATTTTCAAGCTATTTTACCAAGTGAAATTTTTTTATCGACAGCAATAATGTAAAAATAATTAACAAAATTCAAAAAATTTGAAAAATTATGCCATGCATTAAAAATTATAATACAACACAACCATTTGGTGAAAATGTCAAGTGTCTACAGTTATTAGTTTTTAAGTTATACCAAAAAAATAAAATAAATTTTGCGTAAAAATTCACACTTTTCCTGAATTTTTTTTTTGGTTTTTCCTAACGCTTTCGAAAACTAGGTACCTACTGAGAATTTTCAATTTTGACCAAAATGTTTTGGCGGACAACCTAACCAGGGTACTTACTTAAAATATCTATCTTCTCGAACAATTTTTAATAACATAAAACGCTAATGTATAAAATATAAATTATACACTTTCAGGTTTAATCATTGGCGATTGACCCTATATTATTTTTAAACAACTGAACTCATTATCGTGGACCATTATTGATGTCATAATTTTTCTATCCGGAATATTTGTTGACATTTTGTAGGCGTGCCAATATACTATTACAGTAGTGGTACTGGTATAATATTGCGAAATTAAAATAATAAATAATACGATACTGTCGATACTGTCAATACTATAATAGAAAAGAGAAAAGGAAAATATTCATACTGTAGCGCCGTGTGCCCGTGTACACTCGACGTTATCACTGATTTACATTTTTTTCTTTTATCAAATTTCTTTCAAGGAAGTCAACATCATTGATGATAAAATATTTACAACCGGATAAACAGGCATAAACAGCTTACAGACAAATAAAACTACAATATCTATTGTTTTTTTTCCTATGTTATTACCAATATTTTAATTTATAATGAACTATGTACATCCGTGGAATTTAATCTCCGTACGTTTTAAGTATATTTGAGTATTTTTGCTCATGACTTTATCATGTTTATGCTTATTTTAAATTAAGTACTCTATAGTGTTGAGTAACTTCGATCGCAGGTTAATATCCTGCAAGGCTGAAAATTGTGACTTGCAACAGGCTACGTTTGATCGTAATTCGTGTTCGTCGTTCGACGCTTCTTTCATCTATTGCGTGTTATCGCCCGACGTTTACTTACATGTTAGTAAATAGTTATTATTATTATTGTTGTTGTTGTTTCCGCTTGTGAACCGTGAGTGCGCGTCGTTCGTGACTGAGGACTGCCATTAGCGACGACGCACTAACGAAACATCAATATATTATCATCGTACTGCGGTCTGCGACGGCGGGCGTTCAGTCATCGGTGGTTCATCGAAATATTGACTACGTTCAGAACGGCGCACGTACTACTCGGTTCTAGTTAACCGTAATAGAAGTCCGGTGTTCCGATTTTTCGTCTGCAGAACGTTGATCACGGACGAACGCGATCGGCGCCGAACAATAGGGCAGAGTCTCGATACCCGCTCTTTCGATCGTTGTTACAGTTGCGCATTGCGTGGGCCGTCTGAATGGGCGTTTGAAGATCAAAATCCGGTACGATGACGACCAACGCTCTAAAACGACAACGTGAACCCGACGACGAAATCGAGGTCGTCCCTGACTACTCGTCCACCAACTCTGCTGATGCTATGACCACCAGTTCCGCGAATACCGCTACCACTACAATCCTGGACCTGCCGACCGAATTGATTGAGTATATTTGCTGCTGTGACTCGTTGAAATTGATTGACGTCTTTAACCTTGCTGTTTCGCATTCCAAACTCAACAACTGCTTGTTCCACGAACGAAACTCTTGCCTCTGGAAGTCCAAATTCATACAAAAGTACCTATATTTGTGTGTTGTTCTTTATTTTACTTACTTATAGCGGATATTTTATTTGTATTAGATACGGTGTGTTGGACAATGAGGAATATGAAGTTGTTATCGATGAAAAAAACACTTGGAAAGACGAGATCATGTTGCGTATGAGTTTGGATAAAGCTGTACCTGCTGAAATTATACAAATGCCATGCAAGTACATGAAGTTTAAAAATGTACCGTATCATTTATATCCGTTTAGTCAATATCTGAACTCAACAAATGAAGGCCATAGATATTACATTCTATCAGCAATTGCAGCTTATTATAAGCAACTACAGAGTAACGAATGGTATTTTTGTGGTTTAGAGTAAAGTAGAATAATGTTTGACTTAACAATATTTATTTTTATCTTTTAGCTGTAATGAAAATTATGATCTATTGTATATGGCACATCAATTTCTTATTTATTCTTGCCAAGTGTATTTTGGTTACAAGTTAAGTCATTTCTTAAGTTTACCACCGGCGGAACAAATTGTTGAACGAGGATTTTACTTACTTGGACGTTGGTGGTGCCCTACGGTTAACATACCATATCGCGATATAAGTAAGTCTACTCTAAACTATGTAATTTTGATACATTTGTAATGAATGGTGATAATTGTGTTACTAATATTTTTCACAGACAAAAGTTTAAATAACATAGCTATTGATGTGTGTAATCGCATTCGTTCAGCAAACCCAGTACATCCTCTGTTTGAGCATGAAAACTGTTTGAAACAAGTGGTTGAACGAGGAAAATTCAATCTTGATAATGATTTATTTGATGAGACTAGCACAATGTTTATACTTGACAACATACGACAAATCATATTTTCAGAAGATCAACTGGTTTGTTATTGTAATCACGACTTAAATTGCTTTTTGTTGCAGCAGGTATGTTTTCACCTCAATGATTTTATTATTCATAGTCAATAATGATACAATTAATTTAACCTAGGTTATTGATCGGAGAAAAGGTTCTGTATTTTTGCTGTGTGTAATATTTGAATCAGTTGCTAGACGATTAGGAGTAAAAGTTCGTTTAACTGCAACATCTGTACACAATTTTGTATCTTGGTCATCTTCATGGCCGGGAAACAAACGTAAGAACCCTACATGCTACTTGGTAGATATCGCTGGTGGTGGTGTCATGCGGAAGGCTACAGTTTGTCCAGTCTCAAGAAAATTGCCAGAACAGTATATAGGAAATTCTGTACTTGACGTAAGTACTCATAATTTATAAAAATATATTATTACTTGTATAATTTGAATGCTCATAGATACTTGTACCAAACCCATGTCATAACAAAAATTCTATTTTTTCATTTAGTTAAATGCCTTTATTATCAATATTATGCTTGATATTATGTAAATATTCATTGTGTAAACAATATGCTTTGGTACAATTTGAATTTTTACACCCTGTATCTATATATAGATCTATAATTTCTGTTATTATTGTTATGCATAGAATAATATATAATTTATTTGTATAGTAATTGACACCCCCTACGAAGATGGACGTAACTCAATTTTGACAACTTGTCAGTGTAACTATTCAATTCTTATTCTGATAATAAAAAAAAAATTTAGTTGATTTACGTTTAACAATTATGCTAACAATTTTTTGTTTTTTCCTAATTATTTTCTTTTGTTGATCTAAGTCCTTGGGTTACTTCCTATTATTTTAGAAATTACAAAGACTAAACTATTAACTCAAGTTAAGTCTTTTTGTAGAAAATATATTGTTTTGATGAGAATGTATCTCAAGTTACGACTGTTTTTGCGGGTAATTTATATTTAAAGATAGACTTAACTAAAGATGGCCTTGTTCACTGGTTAAAAAAATATTAGGACTTTATATTTTATTAGATTTATAACCTCTTTCTCAGAGTTGAGTCAGGGGCGGACTAGTTCCTTCATAGCGGCCCGGTAACTTTTTCCCAGCAAAAACCATTGTCTAAGGTCTAACCTAATACACTATTACAGCACTTATATTTAAAATATCACATATTTTCTCAGTTTAATATTCAAAATTTAAATAATAAGAACAGGTACATAACATTTATTTAGTGTTTAAGTTTTAACAACACATACATAATTTAATGATACTTTAAAATTTTAAAAAGCAATGCATTTAAATACAATTATTATTTAATATTGTTTGTATCAAATATATTATTGAATCTTACAATAATAGTTTTTTTCTAGCATTTCACTTGTAAGTAACATACCTAAATCTGAAGATATACATTTTAATCCAGAAAAACAATGTTCAACAGACTCCTATAATAGTTTTCTGTATTGTTATTTCTAATAATCAAGTACCATAAAATATGGTGAATAAAAACAAAATAATGCAAATGTAAATGTAAAAGTTGTTACTTTGATATCCACCCTATGTGTTATCAATATATTTTCTTCATATTATTAATTGTCAACAACTGGTTTTTATCAACATTTTTATATTCAAATACTATAGAAAATATAAAATATGTGGTCTTACAGAAACATAACAATATGAAATTATGAATGAAGAAAAATAAGATTTAAAAACATTATTCAGAAAAATTTATTCATGAAGACAACACTGTGAAATACAGATAGTTAATAGGGCATAGGACTCTTAGGCTATTCTTTTCTATTATATTATAAACCTTTTAACCAATTTTAGTGATAATTGTATACAAATTGTAATTTATAGGACTTATAATTGTACTATTATAATTTATTATATACAATTTGACTTGACTTACCTTTAAAAAATCAAAATTACTGATTAGGATTGCAAACAGTCAACGTACTTCTTTCCAGTAGTCACTGTAAAATACAAATTAACTAACTGGACGAAAACAGTATATTTTTAAATTATATAACAATAATATTATATTGAATTATATCATGGTATATAAACAATAAGTGGTACAAACCCACAAGGTTGCCGGCTGTGTCATTGGCTATCATTTATATTTGTATTAATACTGTTTCTCAGAACAACAAAATATAGTTTTAGGTATGATTATTATTGTATTATTTATGTCATTCTAAATTACCCGACGTTGCCCGGAAAAAAAATTGTGATTGTTCAACTTATTTAGGATATAACATTGTGAAAGGAAGTCTTTTTAAGTGTAAATGATATTACGTTTTAATGTATAGCCATCCTGACTGATGTTGTCCATGAGATTTGCAGCAGTATATTATCAGGTAGTCAATCTACCTGCGGTAGATCGCGGACCCCGTGTGGTTTGTACATAAGTGTATAATTTAACTCTAAAGTATCAGTTATACCAAGTTTGTTGTTTTTACTTTATTCAACCTACAGTGGATTAATACAATCAATTAATACAAAATCTTATCCTAACCTAACCGTACTAAAATATGTAGATAAAAAAAAAACAAACATTCGTATGTATAGATAAAGAAGAAAAATATAAAAAATAAAAATAAGTAAAAAATTGGTCCACCGAAACCGTGGTTCGTTTTGAGACATTCTGTACTAAAATACATAGAAGTGCCACTGTGCCAGCAAGCTTATCGCATTAACAATAATAATAATTATTAAATCCAATAGCAACCATTTATAAATAAAAATTTCCATCGTAAATCTTAAAATCCCTGTTTGAGCACCTCTCTGGGTTAGACCTCTAATTTACCCTTTTTTAAGTAGCCTATCTTTTTCTCAGAGGTCTAATCTATCTCTATAATAAATTGTATCGCAATCGGATGAACGGTTTAGGAATGCATAAAGAAGACACACACAGACAGACAGAAAAACATTAATTTTTATATATGGCTAGTTGATCCCTTGCACTTTGTTGCCCATTAAAAATGTCAACTCTATAAAAATTTCCATTGGGATTGGTCCTCTTCCTTTTTAAATTAGCCTATCTTCTGCCCAGAGATCTAATCTATCTCTGTAACAAATTTCATCAACGTCGGTCCAGCCGTTTAGGAATGCATAAAGGACACACACACAAACAGACAGACAATCATTCATTTATATATATATATATTTAGATTTTATAGATTTTAAATAGAGCAAAAACTGAAAAACCATGATTATAATATAAAAATCGTAATAAGTTACTTAATATTCAACCTAACTGCCCAGCCCCATAATTTGATTATTCAAACTTTCCCATCGGGGAATTTTTTGATCTTCCAGTCTGCCCCCGAGTTGAGTTAATAATAATGTTGTTTTTGTAAAGAATTAAAAAAAAAACCACTATCAGATAATCAAATAAAACAAAAAATGAAAAAATTGAGTTATGTCCTTCATTGTAGGAAGTGTCAAATTATGGATGGATATTATTATAATTTTAAGATATTAGTTGGACATATTCAGTTATTTATATATTATTTTTGTAATTTAATACTCAATTTCCTGGATGAGCAGTATTTTAAGGTATTGACTAATTCATTAAGTTTAAAGAAAATTGTCATCATTGAACTATACTCTATTCAAGTTAAGAACTATACTCCGCTGCCGACTTGTACGTAGGGACATGGCATTACTACACGGCAGGTATATTGATAGCTGACTGACTTGACTTAATGGGGCTGACAAATAGATGTTGCTTGATTACTAATAACGAAAAATTGGTCATTGCAGAGTAAGGTTCTCAACTTAAGGAGATCAGTTGAAGACAGTTATTTTAGCCAAAATATACCAATCGTGTACTGATCGACCTAGTAATGTGATAATAGTTTTTAATACTGATTTTGTTTTGTTATTATGTCTAATTGAGATCGGTTAGCCCCCCCCCCCCCCACCACCACAATAATTTTAGTTTGAATATTTTGAAATTTCAGAATTTTCAAAAGTTGGCTATTTGGATTTAAATCAGAAATCTTAAAATGTGGACTGACCGATCTTAAGTAGACATTGTAACAAAGTAAGATTAGTTTTTTGAAATATTATTGTATTAATAGATCAATCGGTGGGATGGAACAAAAGTACATACAATTGTGCATAAATTGTTTACTGTAAAGGCGTACAACGCCAAGGCGGTGACTTGTACATGCACATGTGGGAGCGCTCCGCTATTTATTTAACACTTGCTACACACACATTTACTATACACGCATGCATGCAATTTGAAAATTGGCAATTTTGAACTCCTTAAAAACTGTCCACCACCTATCCCCTTAAATATAATATACTGTATTTGTAAAACTATTCATTGACAATCAGAGTTTGGAAAATTGAATAAATATGATGAGTTCTTAAACAATGAAACTGTTCAGAATTTGAGAATAATTTAATTTTGAATTTAGACATCTCAAAAGTTTGAATACTTCAAGCAAAGTTATGTTTATAATGTTTGAGTTAAATATACAAAGTTCATTGAAATTTGAAAATAAAATTTATTTTATTTTAGTAAAGTCTTTAAAAGTTCAATATTTTTTAAAGTAAGATTCAAATTGGAGAAAAAATTAAGTTGGACTTATCTCTAATTTTTTGTATCTGTATTTCTGATGTGATTATATTAAAATTTGATGCATCAATTTACCATCCAATTGTAGTTGCACTATCTCTGTATTTATTACTTATAACTATCTAAAAATGTTTTAAATAACATAAAAAATTTGGTTTAACAAATTAATGTATAAGAACAATACTATGAACTTCTATGATCATTATTGTAGTGCCTTGTTAGAGGTGTTCCTATGACAGGGTGAACAGAGCCTTACCCTTGGGCACAGCTCTTGAACAAGCTTTTTAATATATGCCTATGCAATATACACAAATACATTTATAACTGTGTATTTTTTACATAACTATTTACTTATGTTTATTCAATATTCACAAAATTACTTCTATTGAAGTGTTCAAATCTGGTGTTAAAATATTATTTCTGCAAGGACATTACTATTGTCCTACTATTATAGAATTTCCGGCAAGCTAATCACTTGCTCCACTCCATGAAACTGGTTGTGAATAAATTATGTCTATTTTTATACATTTTTAACATTTTTTTTCCAAATATTAATGAAATCATGTCTATATTATTTTATAACAATGTAGACAATTATGCCAATACAATGCTAATATTATATTATTAAATGATGTCGAAATCTGATGGAGTTATCCCATAGATATTTTTTTATAGTGGGGCAAATTATCGTTTTAAATTAGAGCTTAAATATTATTTTTCTGAATGTGATTTATATAAATTATAATTTTTTATTAGGTATCAAAATATTTATATTATATAGATTATAATTTATAGGTACACTTAAAGTTATACACAATAATATTAATAGTACCTAATAACTTGATGTATTTTGACTAATTTAACAAACCTACAAAATATCAACACTTCAAGAACTGCTAGATAGTGTTTAAATGTATAGATTTATTGTTAGTACACTATATGAAGGATAGAAAGGTATACTTCACCTCGGCATTGGTTAAGTGTGTGATCTTTTGGGTCCGCCGTGATCTACTATTAATAGGCAACATATAATATGCCTTTTGTTACTAAATACCCGGTGATAATGAACGATAACGCACTAATCGAAGATCCTTGGGTGTTTGGTTTATGCTGGAAAAATGAAGATGTATTAGAAGTTAGAACACAGATTTTTTATTGTTGAACGAAGAGTTAAAAATATATTAATTTCGATCATATAAAGAGAAATTTTGCTGGGGACTACCATAGTGTTTGATGAATGGAAATCATACTCCAGTCTAAATGATATTTACTATAATCATTTAACTTAAATTCTGAAAATTTTGTGAATCTCGTAAATGGAGCTAACATGCAAACAATAGAATTGTTATGGTCAATATTAAAATTTTAAATATTAAGAAAAATGTGTGGGACTAATGAAAATCTATTACCACGCCATTTAATTGAATGTTGGTATCGCTTAATAAAGAATCGGAATAATTTATTTATACTTTTTTTGGAAGATATAAAAAAAGTTTATGTTTCATAAAATGTAATATTGTAACAATTATCATATTTTGAACATAATTTATATATTTTGACTAATACTAATTGTATCATTTGTTTTGTAGACATAAAAAACTTTAATGTATTAATCAATATAGTTAATTTTTATTCAACTAGTTATTTACTGTTTTCTAGGTAGATCACACTCTAAACCTTTAAATGCCCGGTAGATCACACACTTTACCAATGCCCCTAACCTCTTCCCCCACTATATTTAAAAAATAATATTTACTTTTTTTTGCTCTTACAAAAATTTACTCAAATTTACTTAATTATGAATTTTTTTTTTTATCCGAAATTATTCCCGTGTCCTATAAAAAGTTTATCTTTATTGCTAAAATATTTACTATTTATACTTGTACAAATAATTATCTGAATTCTAATTTTTAGTCAGCGCACCACAATAAATTATTTTTCTACTTTATCACTGATAATCTACAATTTTATTATCCCCAATAAGGGTGGTACTGTATTATATGTGTTTTATTGACAATACTAGCTGTCATAATTGATTTATATACAGCTACATAGCTATATATTCAATTATATTGATAACCGGTGGTCACATTTCTCATTTAAATGTTGATTAATGTATTTTAATTATCCAGTGCTTGAACCATATGTACATTTTTAAATTGATTTGAAAATGTTGGAAATTTTTAGAAGCTTAATTATGCAGTGCCATCTGCCAAAGTTCTGAGTGGCAGCAAATGTTGTTTTGTATATATCAGAATTTATAACACAAATTTAGGCATGTATATAAAAAATCCTACAATACTTAGTTAGGCAGTTTAAATAGTAAATTAGTTATTTAGAAATGAGAAACAAGAAAATGTTAAATTTAGATGTACCTCAAGGTTTCAAATTTATAAATTTTAGTTCTACAAGTATTGTGTTCAAATTAGAAAATAACTTTTTTTCAGAACTATACTTGATATTTTTTATTTAAAAAATCTCTAGAATTATCGATCAACATTTATTTTAAATAGCATAATATATTTAATATATTTTTGAAAATGTATTTACCTAACCTCGAATTTGATTTTGTTTTAATCATAAATATATACATGGTTTAAAATTAAATCATCTAATTGAGCGAGTTGAAGTTTTTTAGTAGTATACATAAAGTAAACTGTTTCTGACTGTCCACCTAACTTATACCTACTGAACTACCAAAATTTACTGGTTATATAAACAATTAAAAAAAAAAACAAATAATATATTACGAAAAGATAAATCAGATTTACTGTAGGGTAATATATGTATATTTTTTTAGTTGTTTTGGACATTTAGTAAAACTGTGGAACAGCTCACTATTGAAAATATGGCTACATATAAATATGTGTTGGATTTCCAAAAACTCTTAAAACCTGATGATTCTGAGGTTGAATTTAAATGTCAGAAATTCCATCAGTATTATGACTATTGTCGATGTCCCTTACTCAGAAATCCGTCTAATCCCTATGTAAGTATTCTATATAGAATATATAATATAATACCTTATATTTATATTTTACATAAGTATCAGAATATCAGATATATTATATACAGTTTTTACTTCTTAATGTCATTATTATTATTTATTAACTGATTTCAGGCTCCAAACCATGTAGATGAGAAGAACATACTGTACACAGATGTAAGTGATAAAACTTATTGTATTTGATAACTGAAATATTTAACATAAAACTTCTTTTAATGATCAGTGGGAAGAAATTTTCCCCCTAGTACCTAAAACACGTGGTGAGATTCATGATCCAAAATATTCAATTGGCATGATGATTGATACCATTACAATGGGTAATGGCTCTTGTTCGAGTATAGTGACTAAACGTGGTGTTGTTGTGGGCTGGACAAGAGTGCCCAGTAACAACCCATTGCCAAATCCAACTGTTTATCATGTGCTCATCAGACCCGATCATTATTTCAGTACAGCCAAATATCAAAACCCTGTTATCAAAGCTATATGGGAAGGCAGATATGGTATGTCGGAATTGATTTTGACTATTGGCTGAAAATGATTGTTTTTCAAAAAAATTGTATTCTTGCGTTTAAATGCCTTTTCGTATGGTTATTCTGTTTTAATTGATTGCTTTTGCATGACAATATTTTCTAAAAGCGTTAATTAACAAAAATATATGATATAAGACAAGGTGTGTTCTCCCAATCAGTTAGATTACTCGGGGTATGACCTAGAAGGACCAAGAAAAAAGAGGTCCCTCTCCAATATTTAATTGTAGACCCATATTGACCCCTAAATTTATATTTTTAAAATTTTAAATAATATAATATTACATAAGTATAATTACACAATACACATAACAAACACTATAAAATAAATATTTTATCTATCAATATATAATATATCAGGGGTAGTCAAACTTTTTTTGATTAAAATCTGAGTATATTTTAATATATTTCCTTCGAGGATTGACTAACAAAAACAATTTTTTTTTGTATTTTAAGTCTTAATCACTCATGTTAATATTAACTATAAACATTCCCATACAAATAATAAAATTAAAGTGTAAAGTTTTCTAAAAAAAGTGTTTAACATTACATTTTAAATAATTTCAAAATAAGTTTTTTAGTTTTCAAGATAGCCATTTTCTTGATCATATTTTTAAAATATAAATTATTAAAATTGAGGGAAAATAGACCAAGTTAAAGTAGATTAATTTATTAACTTTGTTAGAATAATACCTAGTTATATTGGTAAATACGAATCATGTGATCGATTGGAACATATATTTTTCAAGAGAATCTGTAAGTATTTAATAATCAGTGGAACTTTGCAAAATTATAATGGACATTTATGTTGATATAACGTGTAAGATGGTTTCTGGGTACTCTTTTCGGGAGTAACATTTTACCATGTCAATTTCATCATGTACTGAGAATGTATAAATAAATACTAAATAGGTACAAAGTAGGTTGTTATAAAAAAAATCAGCAATATTGATTAAATCATGTAATTCGTGTTTTGCTAATATAACCATTATCTGTACAAAGTCAGCACCTACATTTTCCTTCAACTTGTTCGATTCTCTTTCAGAATTAATATTTTTTAAAAATCAGTTTTAAAAAATATGATCATGTAAATAGTTTATTTGATGAATATAAATTAATGTTAAAAAAGTTAGTTGCATAACAACAATTTTTAATCTTTTGCCATTCAATCAAAATTCTCCTACTTATTACAGTACAAAAAACCATATTCAAATATATTAGTTTGCCACAGAGATACAAGGGTAATATAAACTTTTGGGAAATATTATATATATTGCATTTAAATGATTTTGGGTTTACTATTAGGTATCTACTCGGTAATCTTGTTAATCATGAAAGCTATTGATGCCATATTCACATATTAGATTTTATTGGTGCTCCCATTAGTATTTATGATGTGATTAAGATGTTTATTAGCTAGATTGGTAGGACTGAAAGGAATGTGTAAGAGGCTGTTATAATTAATAGTGCACAAAGGTACTTTAAACTTGAAGAAGATGAGAGTAAAAAAAAAAGGATATATTACAGGAGTAACAAGAAGGGAGATTAATATTGTTGTAAACTGGTGAATAATAATGGTTGGACTTCACATTTCACCTATAAACATTATATTAAGGTCTATGATTTAACATTTTACCTAGTTAAACCATATTATACACTTATAATGAAAATTAATACTTTTCACTGTTCAAAAAGAAACTTTTAATTAATTGTAAATCATTATTGCCATGTGTGATGTTGATGAAATTTTCTAATGAACGTAAGGTATAGTATTAGTGCATTACTAATACAATCTAAAAAATAGTTTTTAAATTATTTATACATTTAATTATCCGTGTTTGCCTGTTGATAGACTTATGATATTTTAATGCGATGCAATACATTTTTTGTATTATTTGATTTATCAACTTACTTTCAATAATATTGCTATGAACCAAATGAAATTCATATAACTATTTCACAACCTTTTTATGCTTTCGTTTAACAAATAATTATATTTTTTGTATTAACTTGATGCTATGTTGCTATTAAGTATCAACTATAAGTCATATTTGTAGTATAAATTCTAAATCATCACAACAATTTTGTTACAGAAAAATTGCAGCGACAACTAAAACCGTACGATTACAGTTTCAAGAACATTGGCAAGTTTTTCACACACTACAGTCATGAGTTGTGCGCTTTTGTGCCAATTAATGATTTGGCACAACTTTATCCCGATGATCTATCTTACACTATCAGTAAATCAAAGAATATTGACTGCAAAGTTAAACAGTTCACAGGTCCCCACGTTGTTCCTAAGTATTAATGTTTTTTTTTTACAAATGCGATTATATATTTTGTTTTTTTGTCTCTTACTATTATTATTCAAACAGTACCTAAATTATACATTTTTTTAAATATAGCTACTAGTTAAATTAAAAACCTTTTGTTGGAAAAATATTATAGGACATGAATAACGCACTGCAACTTTTTTTGTTAGGCACATACTGTTTATTCTCTACTATCAGTGTTGCTTTACTAGTTTACTGTGTTAACTTAATGCATGGAAATAACAAAATCTACCCAGTCCTAAATACTTATAATTTAAAAGTAATATATGTTTTATTTTAGTCTTACTGAGAACTTTGATTAATTTATTTCATTTTTAAAAAATTATGCATTTCAAAATAAAGATCTACTACCATCAAGAGTACAATATTGGCTGCCACATACGATTGAGAAAGGAAATCTTAATAACTTAAGTTCAATGAAATTTCCTGAAAATCATTATGAAAAATTTCCTTTATTCATGTTTACATATTATCTTTTAAACATTTAGCACATTTTAAAAAATTATAATGTATAAGAATAATCATTGTAACATTTACACTTCTGACAATATTATTAAATAAATATCATTGTAAATGAAATATAATATTATCCTGGTTATTATAAAGGTAAATAAAATTACATAAATTATTTAACAAAAAAATCTTAACAAAAACACAATATAACACATACATGTGTTATTTCTTTTTTTACTATCCCACATCTTAAATAGTTTGGAGGGGGAAATTGTATTTTTTAGAAAATAAATGTTGTGCTTTGATTAAACAATGAATACTAACAAAAAATCTGAAATGTAATAGGTTTAAGACATAGTAGTTAATAGTAAATAATGTACAAATCATATTTAAGTTCTTATAATAAACAACTAAACTAGATAAAATGTAGTTGAAAATTATATATATTATATACAAAAAAAAAAAAAAAATATATATGAACTAAATAATCAAATGATAATATAACAAAATAATATTTCATAAACAGCCAAAAATTTAATCAATCTCCTTTGTTGTAATTGAGAAACAGTTTTAGCATAGCTGGTACTGGTAACAAATCAATTTTACCCTTCAGAAGTTTACTCAACTCATTTTCTTTGCGTTCGTTTAGAAAGCGGTATAATATCAATTCTCTAGCAACTTCGCTATCAGTATCGCTGTCATAGTTATCTTCATTATTAAACAAAGAGTTATAGATACCGCCAAATTCATCATCATGATCATTTTCCTCAGATGATACCCAGCTATCAGAATCATCAAGGTCGTCATCATCATCAGGCTCGGATGAATCACTAGACATTGTCTCCCAAAAATCACTACTGCTATTGGTAGACTGGCTGTTTAAGAGATTTGTGACTGTAGAAGATGATGTGTTCATTCTCATTCTTTTTGTGTTTTCTGGTTTGTCTGGCAATGTCTTATTTTGTTCAGAACATCCAGCTTCAGATGATTTTCTTTTGGAATCTGATTCAGTTTTCTTAGGTAAACCTTTATCACATTGTTCACTTGTATTTTTTTCTTCAACATAGTCAACATAATCAGCATCATCACCATCATCATCATCGTCATCATTGTCGCCGCTGTTATTGTCATCATTATCTTCTTCAATGGCCTCATTCCCAGATGTTGAACCCAGATCTGATATTGCCTCGTCCAAACCAGCAAATGTATCTACAATGTTCCGTAAACTAACCATTCCTCTATCATTTGCACCATATTGTATACGGACAAATTGACTTAATGGATCTTCAGAACTAAAAAATTTTTGATCATAACTTTTAGTTGGCTTACATTTAGTGCGCATTTGCAAGCCAGGATGACTTTCATTCAAGCCATCTCGTATGGAAGCACGAATTTTTGATCTGCATAGCTCTTGTAAACTCAATGGTTCAACAGTAGCTGAAAAACAACAAAAATTTTAAATTTATTTATTTTAAATTTACAATTAGTATAATAACTTACGAAACTTTGCAACTTTCATAGTACTACATTTTTCTGGCACAACAAGATCCGCAAACGATACTTCCAAAACTTCAATTGTTTTCCATGTGTATTCACCTTTCCTTATTACTTTTACGAGGAACCCTTCCAATGGCATAACCAATACACCACCAATCTAAATATAGATAAGAAAAGTTTATTTCATTTTATTATTTAAGATTTAATTTTGAATAAAATAGTACTTTAATAAGGGCCTTCATAAATGAAGATTCCGCAGGTGGTACTCCAGCTCCACAATAGACTCTATCATAGTAACCTACCGACAGCAGTTCACATGCATTTCCTATATAAATAATAACATTTTAAAAATATTAAGAATAATTTTAAGCTTTTATGGCACGTCAATATTGACTTATAAGTTAATAATAATAATACATGATATATTATTATCCGTAATAATAATTAATAAGTAATACAGGTTATGTTTCATTGTTTTGTAGCACAGAGCAATGGAGTATAATAATCAATATACATATATGATAAAATATTGATAGAAATATTAACTGACAGATAAAATAAATTATAATTGAATAATGAATTCAAACTTATCACATTTATATTACACTGACCTGTTAAATGAAGAGGAAGACTCAAAAACTACTTACACAGCAGAACCAACTACTCAGGCTTTTTAAATTTATTACAAGTTATTTTATAAAGGAAATAGTACTTATTTAATTAAAATGAATAAAGTATATTATTATACCTTCGATGAATACAGGTTCACAAAAATCAAAATAATCGATTGCTGCAGAATTAAGTTTAAATTCTTCCAACTTTTGATGCGCAATTTCTATTGAAGAACCATGAATTTCAATGCCATGATTGACACCATTAACACCTATAAGAAAATAAGGCAAAATGTTGACAGTCAATTTAAACTATGAAAAGTATAAACGGGTGGTAGTACAATGAATAAATATTGAAATAACGCTTACCCAATAAAAGACCAGCTAGGGTACTAAAATACCCTATTCCAGAACCAATGTTTAAAAACTTATGACCCTTATGGAGATCCAAACATTCTAAAACAGTAGCATAAACACTTGGTGCAGACAAATGAACATCTCCTGATTGCCAAGCACTGTCTCTATAGGCGTTTAGTTTATTATCATTGTTATAATATAATCCTCGGTCAACACTTCTGAATACTTTTTCCACATTAATTGTGTGTATATACTCTCTCTTAATTAATGAATTTATAAGCTCGTCATTGCTGTTGTCAGTGCGACTTGTACTAATAAATTGACCCATCTTTATTGATTGTTAAGCAGCCAATATAATATAATATTGTAATCAACTGCAAACCAAAAAACAAATCCATGTTAACATTTTTAAGTAGTGAAATTACAAAATTGATTGATATCAAAATGGTGCAAAATAAAGCAATTTATTATTAATTATTTTCAATTTAGTTAGGTATGTTTTACAAGTCAATAAAAAAATATTTGGAACAAATTCACTTTAGGTACCCAGCACTTTTTTTAATTTTTTTTTTTTTTTTAAATAGACACAATTCGACGAGTTATGAATGATGGTGCAAAAAAAAATTTGCGGAAACCATTATTTTGGAAGTTATAGCCATCCAAAGCTTGCAATTTTACGTGTATACGCATTGAGCGCAACATAACATTAATGCTACGCCAACAATTATTATTTTTTTTTTTTTTATACCTATTTTAATAACTTAAGAACGATGGTGAAATCAAAACTTGCACAAGCAACATTTGCATTATTCCCACAACACATAAAAATATTAAATTAGATGCTAAAAAAAAAAGGTAAACAAATTTATGGTTTAATCAACATTATATTATTATTATTAAATTATTTTTTATACATCAATATCGTAGTCAGTACTATCGCTGTCAGTGGAGTCCGAGTCTTCGGCAATTATATAATCTTCATTCTCGTTTTGTGCCGCTGCTGAATACAAATGTCCAGCAAGTTGAAAAAAAGCAGATAACGGTTCTAGTTTTTGGGCACGACGTTGTTTCAAAAACATAAATTTTGCCATGTATCCGGCGTTCACAACACGTACAACAAGTCAATGTTTCAGATACATCATAAATCTACTATTTAGAACTACGTTTTTATTTTAATACCCCTCCTTTCCCTCCTTAGAGCTTAATTACGAATTTTAATTGGTCTTAATTCTATATTTATAGCTATCTCATTATTACTAAATTTTATATTATTATTACTATACATATATATAAAATTATCTTGATGATAATTGAATAACCTATATTAAGTTGTTTTTCAATTATTTTCAGGTAGACAACGGGCTTATGAGTATATTTAAACATTGCCTGTTAAAGTAACGTAAATATATTATAGTGGTTCCCTTCGCCTTCCGGCTACGGGAGCTAAAGGTGCTGGGTACCTAAAGTGAATTTATGCCAAACATTTAAAAGCATAATAAATAATTAACGATGTAGATACTATTATTATATCTAAATTTATTGTACTGTGAATATTATTATGTATATTGAGATTAGTAGATTTTCTGACATGATTTACAATCTGAACCCACGTATAAAGAGATGTTTTATGTGTACTAGTTTATCTATTTCGTTGTAAGTACAACACCTATTTGAGCAAACCGTTGACAACTGGTACACTAAACAGGACTACCTATGTTTGCTATACGATCAGACCACCGCATAGGTAGACCATTTTTAATAAATATTATATAGGTGGGTACCTACATATTTTTATAATGCCCACTCGTATCTATCAAATATCAATCGCAGTTCAGGTTTTCGCGTTCCAATAATCGTCGACGACGTCTTGAAATCTCACAAGACGCGTAAACGAAATGATAAAAATTACGCAATAACACAAAACGCCGGGACAAGACGAAGTAACATTACTTCTCTATTAACTAATTACTATTATTACTAATCGCAATATCATACTAAAACTATTAATAATGAGATATTGTACTACCTTCGGTATTTATATCGTGGTGGCGAGTCTGTATGACGGCGTAGCGTTATCGTTAGCGTCACTATTAGCTGTTGTTGTTGTTTTTGTTACATATTCTATTGATATATTTCAGCGTCGTCAATTAATGATGATGGTTATATCGTGTTTGTATAATCGAAACAGAATGCTACGGAGAAAAATCGATAGACGCTTTGACGTAGGCAAGACAATAATAAAAAGTTAATACATGAAAGATAAAACAGTTTCAAAGTATTGTACTAATACGATGCATCTAGAAATCTACACGGTTGTATGTCAGTGTACTCAGTATTCTCAGTAATTCAGTATGAGACAAGATTACGAGTCGGCACAAGTCATTCAGACCAAACAGTCTGCGCACCAGTGCACCAGTATGCAGCTGATCGATGATATGTCGTCGAAACGGTCGAGTGATCTACGGCCAATCAGCAATCATGTCTATTGCCCAATACACAGAAGAATTTTACCGTCCTATGCCCAAACAGTAAACATATCCCCACACAGGTTGGTCACCGGAAAGTCACTAGTAGTGCTAGTAGTACTACTTATATATAGTTATATCGTTAACCGTGGTAGCGGTCCGTCATGCATTGCTGCAAATTGATGATACCAAAAATGTACCAAAAATCTAATTCTTTACAGTCTTTTCTGAAGTGTGGGCGCGGGTAGATTCTTTTGATAGTCGACCATGGCTGGTGGTACACCTGCAAGGTTTTCGGAAATTGTTTTTGTTCAATTCATCCACGATTTAGAGAAGAATATGAGGTGATACCATGATTAAAGGTAATATACCCACAAATATAGTAAAGTTTATTATCTATATAGTATATCTGTGGATAAACCTAGGTATATCTTTAATTGTGGTGGTACCCTTAGATCATATACATATTGTATATTATGATCTAAGGTGATACCACTTCTTCTAAATATTCCGGGTGCCAATTTATTTCGCTGCAGTTTGATAATTGATAGTACCGCGGGAGCATAGATTAAAGAATAGTATGCAGCGACATCGTTTACCCGGATGCTTGTTTGTCCCTTTGTTGTATGTGAAACACAAGGAAGAGAGGATTTTCTTTGTAAAATAATAAGTTTGTGAAATTAAAACTTAACAAGTGTTATATATACTTCACTGTGTTCGTTGAATAAGAACTATTTTCAGTAATTAAAATAAAAGAATAGCTACTGACTACTGTTTACATTTTACTGACATTTATATTTATGATTTATCAGTCAGCAGGAGTCTGGAGTCGGGACATATTCGGTTATAATATTTATTGTAGAGTTAAGTAATATTAAAATACATAAATAACTAGGTAATTAACACTTTTTTACATGTTCCTTGAATTATTACTATTTTTAATAATTAAAATAATAAAAATCCATCAATTGAGTAAGTATAAATAATTATCTAAAAATCAGATCATTATGAGTATGTATAACATAGCATTATATAATTAAAATTAATAATACAATTTCATTTAATAGTCAGGTACTCAGGTATTAGCAGTGGGCAGTGGCGTGCCCAGGAATTTAAAATGGGGGGGACAACATTTTTTTTTTAAATAAACAAAACAAAATGCGGGTAAGTGGAAGTCGCTCTGATTTCAATTATTTATATCATGTGTGCAAAAAATGGTACTGAGCAGAGACGGTTTGGCAGCCTAGGATATTTTGTATTATACTTATATTGTTATTATTAATATATATACATGTTTAACTACAAAATCATTTTAGAAGCTTGTAGTCTTACAATGGTATTTATTTATTTATTTTTTATCCTGGATACAAAATTTCCACCAAAAGGAGTGCTTTGATTTCAACATATAGTATCTTATATTTTAGCAAATTGGATCAAGATGGTACTTTAAAGAGGTAATTTTTCAATTTACTCAATAGTAATTTAATGCCACGGAAAAACCACCGACAAATTACGAAAAACCGCTAAAAACATAATATCAATTTCTAACGCTTTGTTCATCAACATAGAAACGAATAAAAAATTATAATATTATAATATTAATTCAACTTAAAGGCTATAGGTAATAAATAATAACAATATAAAATATCCAGACTGACAAACCGTCTCCGCTCAGAATCATTATTATCTTATACAAAGATATTATATCATTGAATTCAAGTTTAATACAATCCATTATACATTGACCCACTTGTAACCTACTCACTACTGTACAGCAGAGTGATATCTACTTACCCGCTTTTTAAATTTTAAGTTTAATACATTTTGTCGAAATTAAAACTTTAAATATTTAAAAAAAATTGTGCATATGTGTTTTTAATATTTTTCAACTACTATTGTAAAAATTTATTAGGAGCCGTGTATTATATTTTGACGATTTTTGACCAAGCAAATAAAAATTTATTGATATATCATATACAAATATATACATATATTATATCATATATCATAATATATTACACAAAAAAAAAAAATTTAATTTAAGAAAATTGCTACATGAGAAATCGAGTGAATATCCAATGATGTTAAAATTTGAACTTCAGACGCTTATAAAAATTTAATTTGACTTTCCGGTAAACATTTTTTTTTTTGATAAAGGTAGACTAACTAATGAGGAATCTTGTATTAAATTATAAAATCTTATATAATTAATCAAAATTCGAACTAAATGCTAATAAAAAAAATTGTGACTTTTTTAAATATTTTTCAACTGCCATTGTAAGAGTATATTAGGAGCCTCGTATTAAATTATAAGCTTGTTAAATCAACGAATAAAATTAATGATTTATAAAAATTAATGACTCTTAACAGCTGTAATAACTAATAAGTTGTTTTCTGTAGGTCGATAAAAAAAGACAATGAGAGGGATATAAGTATATAACCTCCACCCCCCCCCCTACTTTGCCTATGTATTGCTGATTTTTTTGAACACACATTTATGAACCTTAAAGGAATCTTGTATTTAATTTTCAAGCTTTTTACTAAGTGAAAAAGTTTTTATCGAGAATATTTTAAAAAAAATTATAAATTTCTAAATATTTCTCATGGCTATAACTAGCTGAAAAAGAGTCAAAATAATTAGAAATCGTTACTATTCGTTATAATTACTAATAAAAGATTTAGTGAAAATTTCAAAGGTCTGCGGTTAATAATTTTTGAGTTACACCAAAAAAAATATAAAATCGATTTTTTCAAAAATTAGTTTTGCGTAAAACTTGCCACTTTTCTTCACTTTTTTTTAGATTCTGAGCGGATGTATTAATTTTACAATGATGTGTGTTTTTTTTATTTTATTTTTTAGTTTTTATTTGTTTTTGTGTCTGTATACACGATTAGTAGTCGAAATAATGCTTCGATTTTCAACTTCAGTATCTTGTTCGATGGGAAAATGATTCTTGTTCAAAATCAGGTCAAAATTTAAAACTCCCAAAAGTTTTCAAAAGCACCCGGAAAAACAAAATGAAAATTAAGGAAAAACGAGAATTTTTACGCAAAATCGGTTTTTGACAAAATCGATTTTGGCTTTTAGTGTAACTCTAAAACAAATTATCGTAAATACATGACATTTTCCCAGAATGTTTATATTACCCTTTTCTATACATGAAAACAATTTCAAAATATTTTGACTTGTTTTAAGTTGTTTACGGATATACGGATATGAATGTCGATAAAACTTTATTTGTAAGGTAAAAAAGCTTAAAATGTAATACAAAGCTTCTATTATGTTGTTACAATGACGTTTGAAAAATATTAAAAATCGATAGCCACAGTTTTTTTAATAAGCATTTAAAAAAAAAAAAAAAAAAAAATGGAAAAATCACGAAAATGAGCAAATTATTTTGAGTTGAGAATTCATAAAAATTTTTCTTTTTAAATCTAAGATTTGAAAATGTAATACAAGATTATCCATAAGTTAGTTTGCCTTTATCAAAAAAAAAAATGTCTACAAGAAAGTCAAATTAAATTTTTATGAGCGTTTGAAGTTCATATTTTTACAACATTTGATATTCACTCGATTTCTCATATAACGATTTTCTTATTTTGTTGTAATTAAAAAACGTATTACTGTAGATACTTGAAAATTTTACTGAATGTTTATATATTAGCATTTTCTATACACGATAAAATTTATAAAATAATTTGACTCTTTTTGAGCTGTTTACGGACATTGTCAGTTAATATCAATAAAATTGTATTTGTTCTGTAAAAAAGCGTGAAAATGCAAGGCTCCTGATATATTGTTACAATAGCAGTTGAAAAATATTAAAAATACATAGGCACAATTTTTTTTATAAGCATTTAAAGTTCATATTTTGACAACATTTATCAAATTTAAAGTTTAATAATTATTTTGTAGTTGAAAATTTATAAAATGTTCAACTTTTATAGCTAAGGATAGAAAATTTAAAACAAGGCTCCACGTAAATAGGTTATATATAAATTACTTTATTCACAATAATATCATCAAATATACTTGGTATTATCATAGTCTGACTGACCGTTTTCGCTCAGAATCGTTTTTCTTATACAATGATATTATATATATATATCATCGTGACGTTTACAAATCAAATTATTCACTTGCATTGTGTTATAAAGGTTTAACTTCTTAAACTAAGCTTGTATATAGATGTATTTAGTAATAAATTTGGCTAAACTTTAATATTTGGTAAATTAGATAGTGGGCCGATAATTGAAACTTTTAAAGTAGGTACCTATACATTATTATATTTTATTATAACCCAATATAACACATAATAACTTTTTCAGATGTAATGTTTTCGGAAAAAATCAATTCAACCAACTGGTATTAGCGGTATTATACTAATAGTAAAATTAATTACTTAAATAGTTTAATAGCAATATCATAAAATAAACTTCGTAATAATATAGTCTTCACTCAGAATCGTCTTTCGTATCCAAAATTTCTTACTACAATAAAGGCATTAAGCAATATTTTCCGTTTTAAACACTAAAACTATATTCAAATTTCAAGGGTCGTAACTCTTAGTAGGAAGACAGATATAATATAATATAAGTAAGCTATTTATAAGTTATAACAAATGAACACGGACAATATTATGAAAAATATTATTTTCATATTACAGGTGTCAGGTAGCCTAAATACAATGATAAAGTGATTTCAAAATTCAAATGATAGTATTCATAGTGACAACTGGTAAGCTGGTATTAATATGCTAAAATAAAAAATAACATACCTACGTAGATAATACAATCAATGAACCTTTTTGGCTAGTTACTTAATGGTGCCATTTTTAAGTCAATATTTCTGGTAATACTCATAGGCGTGCGCAGACTTTCTGTTACGGGGGTGCACACTAAAAATTAGGGCCCACAATAATTTTGGAATCAATTATAGATACAGACAAATGTTTTATAAAAATATCAAATGCACTAAAAATATTTATTTTATTTTATTATTCATTCTAATAAATATTACATAACAATATATGGATATGCAATCTTATAATGATAATCGACGTTTAAAAGGAACAAATTTTTGAATTCGTCTATAATTTCATTAATTTAATTTACACTTAATTAATAATTATAGGGCCCTAGTAGTTTTTGGTGAAGGGTCGGGGGTGCCCAGGCATCCCCTGTCCGCACGCCTGTGATAATACTACGTTAACAAATTAATTATCCACTTCGCTAAATTATGTACAATTTTACAAGAAACTTTTTTCACATGGTGGCCGATGCTCATTTTAATAAATTAAAAATTACCACGATATAATATAAATAATGATATGTCGACATACCTACATATGCATATATTGTTTACGTGCGCTGTGTTAAAAATATGATAGAGTGAGGGTTTGGGGTGGTGCTCTTTTTTACGGTCAAAATTAATGAGAATTTAGTGCCTATTTTTTTGCTTTTGTTGGCTGTAGGCCAGAGGTTGTTACTTGTCACTTGTTACTGGCTGAGCCCTGACCTTTAACTCCCGAGATTCGACGAACCTAGTGCCAAGTGGTCCTTGCCTAAAGCAGTAAAGACCGATGAAGATTTAAAATCTGAATATTTGATACATGAATTTCAAATATGGTTGATTTTATAGGAAGATTCAATATTGACAAATGAAAATCGACAATCTCGATTCACGGTGTTAGGGGACTTGCCCCTTTGCCGAAAATCGAAATCATAATTCAGTGATTCACATTTGAACATTAAAATATTAAATGTATGAACATTTTCAAGATGGCACGATAAGCCCAATGCCCAAACAATGTCGAAGCTGACCACTGACCAGTGCTAACAATATTACTCAAAAAATTACTTCAAATTTCTCTTATTTACAGTTTTGCGTTGGGTAACGTTCTTTTTTTAGTTTCTCCAAGGCGTATCATATTATAATACTATAATAATATCTGTATAGCAAAAATCGATTTTTATTTCACGTCTTCACCCCCAAGGACTAATGCCCACACGAATACTATGGTGTATATGAATAGTCCTATTCTATATATGATATAAAATATGAATTCTACTTTTAAGGTTTTAAATAAGTTAACAATGATAAATTAATGTATTTTGTCATACAGTTACCTACAATGAGTACCCTCATGACACTCATGTGTGAATAATGAATGTATGAAAATATATCGTCGATGTACTATTTTTTTATATAATATATATTATTATCGATACTTATAAGAACATTTTACATTTGTTTGTATAATCTATATATCTTTAGACAGTAACACTAGTCAGTAGTCAGTCGTAAATCGTAATTCGTAACTCGTGTTTCGTAGGCATTCAGCTACCAGTAGGTAGCAACCAGCATTCTTCGTTCAGTTGTGGCGCATCAATTCATTCAGTTCGAAAAATATTGGACGTTCGTGTTTTGGTTGTTGTTTTTTACTCCATGACATTTCGTTCTACTCTGCTCCACTCGTGTTACCAACAACCAATAAATTACACTTTTTTATCATTTAACTCGTCTTCACCTATGGTAAAATGTATATACTTATAGAATTGTCCAGTGACTTTATTAGTTATTACTTATTACTTATTAGTTATTAGTAGACTGTATACACCAGGACCATTATATCTGGAATAGAAATTTGAAAATAAACATTATTGAATACAACATAATACATTCACTTTTAATCTTCTCTACTTGTTTATATACATAATTATTTTATGGAGCGAATTTGAAAAAAAATACAATGTTTTTTAAAAATATTTATTTTTACCGTGTTTGAAGTTTATGGAGACTTTTTAATGAATAATGATGTTTACATGTAAGTCGAAGTATAATATATCAATATACACTAATTAATAATAAATAATATTAATATATTTTATAATACGGTATTACAGATAAAACAAATACATAAAAACATTCATGCTTTCTTAATTTTTCATATTTTGTAATTGTTTGGTATAATACAATTTAAAAATTTATTTTTTCTTTATAAAACTTAATTAATGTTAATAATATTACAATTAAATATATATTATTTATGCTTCTCATACCTAAATAGGGATAAATATCAAAATGTATTGTTAAAATCATTCATTATTGGAAAAAATGAATTTTTTTTACTGTATACTTAATACTTAATTATATTTATGTTCACTGTTATGTTAATTTCACATCAAGTTTTAAGTTTTAATATTTTAATCTACTGATATTAAAATTGCAGTGTAATAAAATTCTTGATAATATAGTTTTTGTTTTAAATTTCCATTGCTTAATTTTTAATGATTTTTAAAATGTTAAGAATCTATTTAATTATTTAAAATTGATGTAGTAAAATGAATTCCATGAGTGAAGTGATGGTAATATACATTATTGTTAGCATTTCAAAAATATTATTTAAATATACTTGTAAATTTAAGGTAGGTAACACATATATTTTTCATTAGTTATTATTAATTTAAAATGTACAACTTATACAACATGAATATAGATTTATTCATAACAATATCAATAGGTACATTTGATATTGAGAATTATAATATACTTTTGTTAAATAAGATATAAGTGGTTAGCACTTTTTCAGAAAGCCGTCAAACATTTAAAAAATAATTTTAATTTTAGCCCATTAAAGATAGGTACAAGGTAGCTATGATAGTGATGCATAAACAGGTGATGTTTTGTAGCTAGGTTTGTTTATAAGGTATTGTTTGAAATAGTAATTTAAGCTCCAGATTTAAAGCCTATTTTTATATTGGCTACTAATACAAATATTTTAGTATAAACTTTATATCTAGATACAATTTTAATTTAAAATTTATAAATTAATGAATGTTGCATTTTTGGTTGTTTCAAGTAATTTTAGTACCTGTAGTAAATGTGATGTGACTATGATGTATAAGTTTGTTCCTTTATGTATTGGATTAGAGAATGTAACTGATAAGCACATATCTTAAGTTTATTCTTATGTGTTAGAATGTCAAATACTTGGCTTTGCCTGGTAGTTATAAAGAAAAACTATTAAGTAGAGTTAGGATATTTTTCTAATTTAGTAGCAATTGATTCAGTAAGTAAATTAATTTGGTATATAAAGTATATTGTAGACTGGAAACTTAGGAAACCAAATTAAAAGTTGGAAATAATGTTGATAACTCATATTAAAACTGAATAATGTTACTATCTTTTAAAAATTACATTACTAAACCATTTTTGAAATATTTTTTTATCAATTTGATTCTTAATGTTTTGGAAGTGTTACAGTTCTGATAAAATGTATGGATTATTGTGTTTTTTGAACCTTAAATATTCTCTCAATAATACTATACTGTAGAATAATAAAATATGTATTGAAATTTTTTTAGTAATTAAGACATTTTCCAGGGTTTATATGATAACTTTACTGAAGAAAACATGGAAGAATCTGATGAAAATATAGAAACCATAATGGATGTAGATTCATTTGAAGATTGTGATTCATTGCTGTATAGTGGTTATGATGATACAGGTGAAACTAATTTTCAGTGCAACTTACCTCAATACTCTTCGCATAATGAATCACTAATGGTGATTGAAGATGATGATTCATTGAGTGACATCAGTAGTAGTGGAAATATAGATGTAAGAAACGAATTGAATAAGCCAACTTCAATTAAAATACCTGAACAAGAAATAATTCTGAGTGATGATTTAGAAGATGATTCTGATTCTGATATAGAAATATTTGAGCCATTGGTGCAATTAAAGAAAAATATTGTGTCTGGTGCTACTAAAAATACAAATTTATTTACAAGACAAAAAGAAAATAATTCTTTAAATGTAAAGAAATTTTTTAAGCATAACGCCTCTTTGGTAAAATTCAATCCTTCAGTAAAATCTAACCAATTTAAAATAGCATCCACTGCTACAGTTAACAGGCCGAAAACTACAACTACACATTTACAACCAGAGTCATCCGGTAGTACTGAAATAGGTCTTCATAAAAGTTTTTTGAAACCAAAACAACAATTGAGAACCACATCTTCAAATGAATCAAAGTCAGAAGTTTATTTAGTCCCACACAATGGTATGAATTATATGATAAGCAAAGGAATACCTACAAGAAGTCCATTGTTGAAGTCTAATTCTTCTTCATCACCCACATTAAAATCACCCAGTACTGTAATTAGACCAACTGAACAAAAAAAACAAATTATGGTTATGTCTTCAAAAGATGCATTAAAGGATGGAAATAAAGAAGAGTCTAAATTCATAGCTCGAATGCAGCCTCTCCCTGGGGGAAAATATAAAATGGTACCAGATCAAGGACAGGTACCTATTAATTTAGAAAGTGTATTCAAACGAAACCCTAATTTTACTAAACAAAAATTGGTTAAACATCCTACTCCAAATGAACATAAAGTTAGTGATATTTTTCATATAGGAAATTCATATCAATCAGCAAATATTAAGAAAACTAGACAACTTCAGCATAAAACACTAGATATACCATCTTTAAAGTCTTGGAGTAAAATGTCTAGAACAGTTGAACTTAACAATGCGAGTAGAAATAAAAATCGTATTACTCATACTGTTACAAGTAAAGATCCAATAGAAAGGAATTCAAAAATGTTTGCTCAAAACTGTGAGGCTAAAATAAATACAAATTGTCACCAAAAAATGAGTTCTTCGCCTAGGTTTATTCAGCTGTCATCAAACTCAGAATCTTTAAAACAATCGGATAGTCTACCGTTAAGTCATACTAGACATGGTTGGTATAAAATATTATTTAAAATCCTTTTTTGTTTTTCCATTAACTACTTTTTATTTGTTTCAATTTAGGTAAAATAACTAAAAATGATCATAAAACAATTCAGTTATTATCTTCGAACACTCTTTCAAATTCTAAAACAAAATTGAACTCTGATAAAATGCTAAAAAATGGCGGAGATCATTTAAATAGCCCTGATGATGAAATAATAAAAGTAAATAATAGTGAAACTCGTAGATCACGGGTATTGTTTGTTGGGATCGAGTTAAAATTCTGTTTTAAACACAATTAATAATTTTTTTTTAGAATTTAAATATTAAAAGAACAGTTGAAGAACATTCAAATAAGCATAAAGTATCATTATCTGATGAAATTATTGATTTAGATACTCAAAGTGATTCTTCCGACGAAGGTAACAAATATATTATATGCTTAATCTGTATAATTGAATAACATTTTTAATACATATTTAAATGTCTATTTGCAGATGATAGGTCTGATCAATTTATTTCTTGCAAATATGAATATTGTGATACATTGGTCTATGAACCTGAATTGATTGATGATTTATATTGTAGTATGGCATGTAAACATTTAGATATAAAACAAACAGTAACTGAAGAAGAACATTTTATCAATGAAACTTCCAATCAATCCGACAAAGCTATAGTTGATCGTAAAAACCTTTTAACAAAATTGGAAAATAGAATAAATAAGAGGAAACAGAAGTTAAAAACTTCTTGTCCGGACGACATGGTTAAAGAAAATGACGATTGGAATGAACAGTTAATAAATTTTTTTCATAAACCATCAAAAGAAGAAAGTCAACCTCCTCTAAAATCATTACTGCCAATTAATTCTCCAGAAGTAATAGATGATGACGACGATGATGATGATGATAATTATTTTGATCTAAAAGTATACTTTTATACATAATAATTTAATTTTTGATTAAGTCAGTATGTTTATATTTTGTTTTAGCCTCTTATAGAAGATAAAGATATATTAAAGTATATGACAGGGCTGCAATTTAGATCTGCCCCTAAAAAATTGTTTGATAGACCTTTTCCAACTGAAAAGAACTTATTTGTAGTAGGACAAAAACTAGAAGGCATTGATCCTAAACATGAAGCTTTATTCTGTGTATTGACTATATCAGAAGTTTGTGGTAATTTTTAATTAAATTAAATTTGGTACCATAGGTGCAAATAGGAAATTTCATTGAGATATTATTTAACAAAAAAATAATGTGATTGGAAAAAGCGCTTGGCTCGATTTGAAATATTTCTATAATTAAAATTGTTTCTTTATATTATTTATGTACAATATTAAAAGTGATTTCCTGATGGACTTGAAAAAAATAGTTCATCATTTACTAATATTTATAGCTTTTTCAATGTTAAGAAGTCACTCTAATCTATTAAATCACTATTGTAACATTATCAATCTCATCCATTTTTAAATGGCCGAAAACTACCTTTCACAAGAAGCTAAGTTGATTGATTAAGTTATTACCACATTAAATAATTTTGAAGGACTGACTCTTCTATGAATTTTAGGGGTTTTGCATTACTTACAAATTAATGTTTTTTTTTTCATAATATTTTAATAACTTTAAATTCTGACATTAAGTAATCTTTACAAATACTGATTAAATCTTTTTAAGTTATTATGTAGTTAATACACATTAATTTATTAGTTTATTGGGGTATCAATTGGGTTATTGAAATTAATAACTAAATATCCATAAAAAAATAATACAAAATAAAATAACTAATATTGTGTTTACTGGTTGCTGTTGAAAACATAAAATACACTGATCAATTATGGTACTAACCCCGTTCCCCCAAGCTATTCCATATTTGCACCTATGCCTGTAACCCTATGCAATGACTTAAATTAATTGAATATTTTATTGTTTGGTATGTTTATATTTTTTTAGGATACCGCATTAAATTACATTTTGATGGTTATGAAAATGATTATGATTTTTGGGTAAATGCAGATTGCCCTAATTTGTTTCATCCAGGATGGTGTGAAATAAATTCGCGCATTCTACAACCACCAAACAATTATGGAAATGCATTTGATTGGATTGGTTATCTTAGAGAATGTCAAGCTTTACCTGCTCCAAAACGCAATTTTGTCTCTACTAAAAACCTAAATGTAAGCAATAATCAATTACTATTTTATATCCGTAAAGATTAGTGATAACTGATATTTAACCACACAAGATTAAATTTGTACTTCAAATCGTAAAATGTAATTAAAATACAAATTTTAATTTAACCTTAATTTACTCAACTATTGGTTACTTAAAAAACAAATTAACTGACTTAGACTTTTTTCACACATATTATCCCAGATTTTTTTTCATTTATTCT
Organism: Sitobion miscanthi; assembly: GCA_008086715.1. Classification (NCBI taxonomy): domain Eukaryota; kingdom Metazoa; phylum Arthropoda; class Insecta; order Hemiptera; family Aphididae; genus Sitobion; species Sitobion miscanthi. The sequence continues at coordinate 18,883,152 of CM017802.1, forward strand.
GTCGTCAGTTTGAAATCTATTTTTATGGTTACTTGGGCATATTACATATAAATATATTGTTGGAAATATTGTTAAATTAGAAACAGCTTAAGCTGCTAGTTTTGTAAATTTTCTTAAGTTATACAATTTTTCCAAGATAATGTTATATTATATGTATGACTATGTGTATTATTACAATAATGGTAAAGATAACATAGTTTCTTATGTAATTGCCATTATTTTGTTAGCTTAAAGCCTTAAAATTATATTTATAAAATATTATTTTTTATTCATAGAGTTGTAAAAATAAACACAAGTTTCATATCGGAGGTAAATTGGAAGCATTAGATAAATTAACTCGTACACTTCCAAAACAGTTAATTTGTGTTGCTACTGTTGCTGATATCTTGGGTAATCGAGTTCGAATTCATTTTGATGGATGGGCAGATGATTTTGATTATTGGGTGGATATTACATCAACCAATATACATCCAGTAAGGTGGTGTGATAATAATGGTCGAACTTTGTCTCCACCTAGTGGTTATAATGGTAATTTTTTATTTTTAACATTAGATGCATACTGAAATATTACAATTTATTTAGATATGAAAGGAAGAAAACCTTTTAATTGGACTGAATACTTAGCAGAGACAAATAGTGAACCTATTCCTGAAGATGCATTTGTTCGTAGACCTTTACGCGACTTTTCTAATAAAATGATAATTGAGGTTGTTGATCTTGTTGTTCCAAGACTATTAAGAATTGCTAAGATAGTAGATGTTAGAGGGGATGAACTAAAAATTCTTTATGATGGATTTGATAGTGATTATGCATACTGGGTTGAAGACGATAGTCCAGATATTCATCCTGTTGGATGGTCATCAAAAACTAACCATCCAATTGAACTGCCTCCAGGTATAAATTTACTGATTATATAAATAAATATAGTCAAGTTAATGAAATTTGTCTAAACTCGTTTATAATGTTTAAGAGGACGTGATACCCGCATGTGTTGTCCCCGTCTTACAAGTGCATATCATAGCAAATGTTACGCTCAGCAAAACACATGTAGTTTCGTTAATTTAAAAATTAGAGTAAATTGACCTCTTATAAAATCTAAAGGTAAGATTATTATCTAGACAACCTCATGAGCTTTTTATTAAATTTTAATTAAAATTATATTTTTTATAATAATTAAAAATATTAAAATTCAATAAAAAGCTCATGAGGTTGTCTAGATAATAATCTTACCTTTAGATTTTATAAGAGGTCAATTTACTCTAATTTTTAAACTAACGCAGCTACACGTGTTCTGCTTTGCATAGAATTTACTGTTATGCACTTGTAAGATAGAGACTATACAGTGGGTATCACGTCTTAATTATCTGTAGAGAAAACAAATGGTGAAAACATTGATCATTTGAAATGTTTAGTTTGCCCATTTATTCTATATTTAACTCATAGTTCTATGTAATTTTTAGTATTAACATCCTAATGATTTATTTTTGTAAATTTAAGCATCACTTTGGAGCTGCACTATTCGTGGTTGTAAAGGTTATGGCAATTCATCAAATACCTTGAAAGTTGATCATGTTGAAATGATAGATTGTCCATATGAAATAGATTCATGGAAAACAGCTGTTGCTGGGTTGGCAAAAATGCCTGATCGATTGAAAACTCATAATGTTATAATTAACACAAAATTGACAAGGTAGTATTAAATTATATTTTTAAATGTTTTCTGATTGATTGATAACTAATTTAATTGGATAAATGTTATGTAGTTCAAAAGTTAAAAGTGATATACATCAGGATGATAAAAATAAGAAAAAAACCAAAATAAATACAGAACATATAAATTTGGAAAAAATCAAGGAAAAAATAAATGAAAAAAGGTAGTACAACTTACATAACTATAAGTGTCATTACTTTATTTATAATTGATTTAATTAAAAATAATTGTGAAAATCAAAAAAAGCTTTAGATTAAATTTGCTGTTGGATGCAAACGATATTGAACCAGAATGTGATACTGTCATTAGAAACCCACTTATCAATGATACCATTCCAAGTAACAATAACTATAAACTGCAAAAAACACTTGGTTTGGGTCTTGTGGGATATAATTTGGGCTCAGTGTCAATGGAAACACAATCCAGTTATTGGACCAGATATAATGCACAAATAGGTATACCATTATTCAATACTACTGATACAAGAGAATGGTCCATTCAAGAAGTGGCCTCATATGTTCAAAAAGTGGTGGAATGTTATAACTCAAATATTAATACCAACGAAGAAATCAGTATATCTGATCGTTTCATTGATCAAGTATGGATTTATTATTATTTTTATTGTTAATTATACATTCTTTAATAAGTAACTATTTGTATAGGCAATTGATGGTGACGCGTTTTTAATGTTAAATCAAGATGAAATAATGAAAATATTAAAAGTTCCACTAGGTCAAGCATTAAAAATAACCAATGCCATTATAATGTTAAGACAACGAATAATTGCAAATGAATGTATGTAATTGAAACCTACATTCCTCAACATAAAAATATTGACTTTTACTTATAATATGAACCTTTTTTTCATATAAATCTCAATCGACTCATACAATATTATTATTTTTAAAAGCTTAATTTTAAGTATTTTTTTGTAAGTATTTTTGTGTTCCCTATGATAAATTATAGTTACCTTTGTACATTTATGTTTTGTAAATAAAAACAACTGTTACAAAAAAAGAAGAAGAAAAGATTATTTTGAATAGTTCAGTCTTCCATTTCCATTATTTTATTACAGAAATTTGATGATTACAAAGTTACAACTACCTATTTAATTTACTGCTAAAAGTTAGAAAAAATAGTTTATTTTAAGAAAAATAATATCAATAATTATTATAACTACAATTATTTATTTTTGGACAGTAATTTTATATTCTGAATTTATAGATAAAGTAAAAATTTATATTTATACATGTTTTTTTTTGTTTGTGAAGACAGGTTTTATAACAGAAAAATATTGAGTGTTGTTTTGATAGCAATTTGGATCAAGGTGGAACTTTGGGGGTATGTATTATTTTGTAGTGATTCAATAATACATAACCACAGATAAGAACTTGCAATTTTTGCCAAATGTATATTATATTAGCAAAAATATTTTAATTATCCTCAATTTATTTCAATTTGTTTTTGTTGAAAGTCAAACAATTTGAAAATTCAATACAAATTTCCTTAGAAATGATTCTTGCGGCAGTTAAAAAATATAAATACATCGCTACTGTTTTCTTTTATATGCATTCTGATGTTAAATTCCGAAAAAATTAAATTATTGAATATTTTATTTTAATACTAAGGTCTGAACATTTAAGACAAGATATATTATAAGTTAATAAAAAAAATTGTGTTAAGTATTTTAGTTACATTACATTTTTGTGAATGTTCTAAGTTTGATGAAATTAAATGTTCAAAAGTATAGTAAAATTGTATACTCAAAGATGATTTTAGATTCTGAGCGGAGCGATAAATGTGTTGATTTAAAATGATGTGTGTTTTTTAGATTCTGAGCGAAGCGATGAATGTATTGATTTTACAATGATGTGTGTTTTTTTTTAAATTTTATTTTGTGTCTGTCATCACCTTTTAGAACAGTAAAAGTGCTTGGATTTTCTTCAACAATAACTTTTCTGATAGGAAAGTAAATATAGTTGGTACTTTGTGGTGGTCAAAAGTATAAATTTCTCAGTAGTTTTCAAAAGCGCCGTGAAAAACAAAAGAAAAATTAAGAAAAACGGGAAATTTTACGCAAAATCTGTTTTTGACAAAATCGATTTTGGTTTTTAGTGTAACTTCAAAACAAACGAACGTATATACATGAAATTTTCACTTATTATTTACATTTGCATTTTATATACACAATACAATTTTAAGTATATTTTGATTTGTTTTGAACATTTTCATTTTCCAATTTTATTAATTTTTTTTTCTATGAATGTCAATAAAACTTTATTTGTTGGGTAAAAAAGCTTGAAAATTTAATACAATGCTCCTACTATATTATTACAATGACATTTGAAAAATATTAAAAATCCTTAGTCACAGTTTTTATTTATAAGCATTTAAAGTTTAAATGACCACAAAATACGGAAAAATCACGAAAATTAGCAAATTATTTGAAGTTGAGAATTCATAAAAATTTTTCTTTTTAAATCTAAGATTTGAAAATGTAGCACTCCTTCTAACCTTTATCAAAAAAAAAAATGTCTACAAGCAAATCAAATTAAATTTATTATGAGCGTTTAAAGTTTATATTTCTACAAGATTGGATATTCACTCGATTTCTCATGTAGTGGTTTTGTTATTTTATTGTTATTCAAAAACGAATAACTGTACCTATTACATGAAAATTTTACTGAATATTTGTATTTTCATTTTCTATACACCATCAAATTTTAAAAATATTTTGACTCTTTTTACGGCCATTGTCAGTTTTAAATTTTTTTAGTTTTTTTAGTTGTTTGTTGGGTAAAAAGTCGTGGACATTTAATGCAAGGTCTCTGATATATTGATACAATAGCAGTTGAAAAATTTAAAAATACATAGGTACAATTTTTTTATGAGCATTTAAAGTTTAAATTTTTGACAAAATTTATCAAATTTAATAATTATTTTGTAGTTAAAAATTTATAATTTGTTCAACTTTTGTAACTAAGGATTGAAAATTTAAAACAAGGTTCCACGTATAAATATATAAATTACTTTATTCATCATAATAATATCGTCAAATATATTTAGTAGTATCATAGGCTGACTGACCGTTTTCGCTCAGAATCGTTTTTCTTATATAATGATATTAAATCATTGAATTCAAATTTAACATCATCCATTACAGTGACCCACTTGTAACCTACTCTACAGCAGAGCGACATCCACTTACCCATTTTCTTAGATCTTGAGTGGATTACAAAATTCATTAATTAATTTCACAATGTGTTGTTTTTTAATATTTTTTGTATTCGAAATAATGGTTGGTTTGATTTTCAACTTCAGTAGGTTTATCTTATTTGATTGGAAAGTGAATATTGTTGGTGAATTAGGAGGTCAAAATTTAAAATTCCCAGTAATTTTCAAAACCGACAAGAAAAACAAAAAAAATATTTACGCAAAATCGATTTTGGTTTTAAAACAAATTTTCACTGATTGTTTATATTAACATTTTCAATACACGTTAAAATTTTCAAAATATTTTGATTTTTTTTTAACTGTGCGGACATTTTCAGTTTAAAATTTTTTAGTATTTTTTTCTATGAATGACAATAAAATTGTTTTTGTTGGGTAAAAAATCTTGAACATTTAATACAATGCTCCTAGTATATTTAGTTACAATGATATTTTATTTACGAAAATTTGGTAATTACTAATTATTTTGAGCTGGAAATTCATAAAAATTTTCTTTTTAAATCTAAGATTTGAAAATGTAATACAAGATTCCTTATAAGTTTGTCTACCTTAATATTGCATTCGATTTCTCATGACGTAAGGATTTTCTTTTTTTGTTGTAATTCAATAACGAATAACTGTATACCTATATATCTACATGTACATACCTGCATGAAAATTTCACTGAATGTTTATATTTTCATTTTCTATTTACCATAAAATATTTTAAATATTTTGACTATTTTTGAGCTGTTACGGACAGTGTCAGGTTTAAATTTTGTAATTTTTTTTTCTACAAATATCAATAAAAAATTATTTGTTGGGTCAAAAAGCGTGAAAATGTAATATACAAGGCTCCTGATATATTGCTACAATAGCAGTTGAAAAATAATTTTTTTGCCTCCATCACTTTGAGCAGTAATAGTGGTTTCTGCAGGTAGCAAATAGGATCTAGTAATCGAAGGGTTAAAAGTAAAAATGTCAATTAGTATTTAAAAAAAAAAAAACAATCAAACAACATATTTTCCAATTTTAAACAGGCTAAGGATTCACTATACTATCTATTCGTAATTAGTAGGCCTTCTCATATTAATTGTACTTTGTAGGGGAAAACTAGATTCTGGTAAGATATATTTCTAAATTTCTAATATAAAAATAATATCTAAGTATTTTTCATCTAAAGGCTAATATAGCTGTAAGACTGCAGTTATTGATCACGTCATAAGATTAAAATGTGGTCGGGTTGGTATGTGACGTATGTCTAAATGTCTTAATTCTTAAGTGAGAGGTGGAAATATGAAGACTACCCCTACCATGGAAAAGAGATTGGCTAAAATGCACTTTACCGACCGCCTCAAGAATTACAATTTTTTTTTCAAACGACTTGTTTTTTATGGTATTAAGGATAAAAAACAAGTCGTTTCAAAAAAAAAAATGAAAATCGTGAGGGGGTTGTTAAAGTACATTTGTTCCAAGAGATTTAACGAGTAAAGACCATGTTGTTTATATAAATAAAATATGGTATAAAACAGTATAAATTACAATAGCGTCAATGCGACAATTGTGTGATTCAGTGATTGTGATATCCGCTGTAACAGTGTATTAGTGGAACTACGCAATAACGTAAAATATACTAAATTACTAAATATCATGACAAATTTAATTTGTCATGCTAAATAGTAAATACCATATTTTAAGATGCCATTTTGGTAAAATTTAAAATATACAACGCTCAAGAGATGGCGTTGTGTGCAATGCAGTTGACAGTCGCGTAAATTTTCGCCCATGTATTTCTATCACGATTTAAGATTTAAAATTTACTATTTACTATCTTAAATCGTGATTTCTATGCTGTGCGCTGGCTCCTACCTCACAAGTCGTAACATATTTATTAATTAGAGATCCTGTATGCTCAAAAATATTAACCAATAAATAAAAGATACAAATTGAGTATAGTGTAGGAGGGTACACGCGAGTACACGGCGTGTACCCACCTCTTAATTTTATATTAACAAAAATCGAGGTACGCGGGTACACGGACCATGAACAAGACCAAGACGTATTATCGTTACAAAGTAAATAATATTTATATTGGGTACTATACTTATAAAAAAGGTAGTAAACGGTGTTAATAGCAAAAATAATATTATTATACAGTTACACGTAGGTACATTGATATAAAATATAATATTATCTTATTTATCTTGACGGAAGTAAATATTTTATCAATTTTCCTATCTAATATTAAATAATAACTATAAATTAAGTAATAATTATTATATACTTTGTTTATTAGGGCTCGTTTTACAATCGTAGTTTAAACCTCGGTTACGCTTAGCCCATATGGTTTTACCGGTCGAATTCCGCGGTTTAACATTAGTTTGACTATATTGTAATACTTAATGTGTTGGTTTTATTGGTATATCACCGGTCAATACAATAATCATGCCAGATGAGGTTATCGATGAACTGAGCATCCGAAAAAAAAATAGAAATGGGATTTTGTATTATAACTATTTTTTTTTTTGTTTATCGTATTAAACACTGGATTTGCGTTAGTATGAATTTATAATAAATGCTATTAGGTACTATATAATTTGTGTTAATTCTTATTTCGCCTTGATCCACACTAACTTCAACAAGTTAAGGGATTTTAAAAATGTATATTATGTACGTATTTATGGGTGTACCAGTACCTATTATTATATATTTCATCCCCCCCCCCCCCAGAAAAATTCCTAAATACGCCACTGCATAGATGCTTTGTGTAGTCGTGTAGAAAAAGTATTTCTTCTTATGTCATCAGCTAAAAATGGAGATATTCCTTAAAAAAACAATCAAGGTAAAAAAAAGTTGATGCCAACACTACAACCGAAGACCCAAAATACAAATTATGGCAATTAATTTTATCATGTAAAAAGTATTAAAATTGTTTCATAATATGTTAATTTATGTTTTTAGTTAAATTAAATTTTTTTTAATTTTGTTAAGCATTATACGTTTTATTGTTTTAAACATTATTATGGATGACGAGTTTAAATATAAATCATACTTTATGAGGTATTATTGTAAATTATATAGGCAACTTACAAATAGACAATATAGTAGATATTTCAATACTTGTTTAATATTATGCTCTATACCCTAAGTATTTTATATAACATAATTCTATGTTGGGTTAATATGCTATCTACAAATGAAAATAGACGTTTTTTTCACAAAACGCGTTCGGTAGATACCAGTTAACAATACTTTAAATTTTGCTTGCAGGATAACGACATTGGATTGACATTTATAAAAAAAAATTAAAATTTAGAATGTCCATAGATAGTATAAAACAAATTAAAATATTTTTAAAATTTTATCGTGTAAAAAAAATACTAATACCGAACATTTCATGTACGGTTATTTGTTTTAGAGTTACACTAAAAATCAAAATCGAATTTGACAAAAACTAATTTTACGTAAAAATTTCCGTTTTTCCTTAATTTTTTTTTTTGTTTTTCTCGGCACTTTTGAAAATAACTGGGATTTTTCCTTTATACGCCTCCCCCCCCCCAGTACCAACTAGATTGATTTTCCTATCAGAAAAGATGATATAAAGACAAGAAAATCTAAGCATTTTTAAGTAACTAATGAGTAATGGGCGACAACAGCGCTTCTTAACGGCCACATCCATTTTTCGCGCCGCGTAAACATGGATCAATGGGCCAGTGAGCGATCTGTAGTATTTATAATCAGTAATCGTGTATTTAATAACGTGTATTATATATAATTTATTATTTTATTTAATCAATGGGAAAATAATAAAATATGTTTAGGTACACATTTCAATGACAATAACATAATAATATCACGTAGTAGTATTGCGGTTGGTTACACCATAGACATATAATAGAATATCTATTATAATATGTCTATGGGTTACACTGATCTGATAGCAACTGAGATAACGTTCGAAAATGTTTTTAATTTTGTTACAAATTAAAAATACTAAATTACAATTTTCATTGTGCTTACTGCTTACCGCTTACTGGCTTCATTAATTGACATTTAAAGGTATGGTTTCTGAAGACTTGCGATCATGTAAATTGTAAATTATGTTCTGTAGTAAGCATCGTATCGTCGTTAATAATAATATAATCTGACGCCGCCGGTCGATCGTCAAATGCACGGGAATCGTTGGCCAAACAAATTATTTTCCTGATCGTTTGGAAGTTTGAACTGTCATCATAAACAATAACCATCATTATGAACGGTCAAGACATGGTCGTAAGTATACCGTTTACATGTGATATGTCAGGAGTGAGTTACATAATACGATTGACTATTATTTTCTCGTATTTTTTAGGTCTACGAAAACGAAATGAAAAACTATGAGATGATGTTGACAGAGTTCTATGATGCAAATTCTAGTAACGCTGCAAAGCTGTGTATGCAAGAAGAATTTGACAAATTTGGCGAGCGAGATAAATGTTGGGTGCAGTGTTGCTACAACCTGGAGAACAGTAAAAACCAATATTTGTTAATGTTCAGTCTAAACATAATGGAGGTAAGATATTAACTTGTTTTTTTTACTGACCACAGTTGCAAAAAATGTAAATATATCATATGCGGATGTTTGATAAATAGATGATTATCAATAAGAAATGGGAAAAAATGACTTTCAAATCTCAAGAAACATTGAGGGAAGCAATTTTTAATCATATTGTGATGAAACACAAAGAATATCCAAAATATATGATCAGCAAAATGATCAAACTATTAGTCGATATAGCCCGTAATGATTGGCCATTGCGATATCCAAATTTTATCGATCACATTGCACAAGTAAGTGTTCTTTAAATTAAAAATAAAGCATAAACATAAGTGATTAATAATATTTGTAATTCATATAGTTGCTTGTAAATCCTGAACAAGTTCTTTTGGGTTTATCATTTTTGCTTTTGTCATCCGAAGAATTTATTAGCCCCAAAGAAGATCTTTTAGGCAAAAGAAAACATGAACTGAAAGTAAATTTTTTGAAGCACATTCCTAAATTGTTTGAAATACTTTCAGGTAAAATTATTATTGTTTGTTTTGTATAGTTATTATTATTTTATTATATACATTTCACTATTATAGATATTGACAACATTTGTAATACTGTAGAATTATAAATTTAATAATTATAATAACAGTTAGTACTAACTCCAAATAGTTAATACTAATAATTCATTGTTTTTAGATATTTTGAAAAATGCCCATAAAACATCAAACTCAGATGAAATATACGAAGCTGTAACAAAAGTATTTTCTGATATGTTTACATGGCTTCCATTTGAAAAGCACCTGACTCCTGATTTATTACATGTCTTGATGCCCCTAGGAAAAAAAGAGGTATATTTTATATAATTTTAAAATTAATATTAATAAATTAATAATATAAAATCATTAATTTTATTGTTCAGAATGCTACATCCATTAACACTTTAACTATATTTAATGAAGTTCTTAGTAAATCATATACTCAAACAGAAGATAGGTATTTCATTTTGTCTGAGTTATGTCTTTATACATTCCGTTTAGTTGAAAATATCATTGCTGTTCCTGAAATTGGTTTTGTGAGTGAAGCGTAAGTATACAATCAATATAGTATATTACAAAACTACTATTAAACATTTATCTAATAAGCTTTAATTTTTTCAGTTATATGGTTATAGTTATTGAAATTCTATCTGTAGTTATTAGAAAGTATTGGAACTATCTTGATAGTCATTTTAATAATGGTGAATTCCTAGAGCTACTGTTACAATTTACATTCCGGCAAGATGTTTTAGATTGTTACTATCAATGTTTGGATATTTGGTGTAGTATTTTCGAAGCATTGTCTGATCGTCCTGGATGTATTGAAAAGTAATTTTACAATTTATTATATATATTAATCATTACAAAAAACTATACATTTCTACTAAATATAAAAATAAAATGTATGATTTGTTTAGAAATAAGAACTTCTATAATTTTTGATGAATATAATAACAATAGTTATTTAATTAAAAAATATATTAGTTGAATTTAATCATAGTTTTAGTAAGTAATTTATTAATTACTAATAAATGTATATTTTCTAGGTATCGTCATATATTTTTAGATCTTGTTGAAAGAGTGACACAAAAAATTAATACTTTTGGCAGTATAAATGATGAAACATATGATGATGATGTAAGTATTCAAACCATTATAGTATTTTTTTAAGAGTCATATTCTATGTGAGTTTATTTCTTAAGTTTAACCATAAATAGGATGTTAATCCCCCTACGATTAAAATTGTAATAATTTCCGCTACACCACGCTGTTTTTAGTACATTATTATAGTGCCCTAGAAAAGCTAATAATTTAAAACCACTTTTATTTATGGTCTCCAACAATCATACTATGGCATGGTAGTAATTATCAACTATGAGCTTAGGCGGTCACAAAAGTATACAATTTGAGGATTACAGATGATTGGCAATGGTCACATATTAAATATACAATTTTGTTGATCAAAGCAATTATTTTGTATACATGTAGGCCAAGTATAGTAATAATTGTTCATCATAATTTGATAAACCAGTTAATATATAAGGTTATTATTAAATTATCAAATTTCATTTCAATTTTAAAACTGGTATTTATTGTTGCTTTATTTTAATCAAAAGGAATTTGACAACAGAAAAATATGTAATAGAAAACAATAAAAAAAATTAACTATATGTAGGAATGTAAGTGATTGAATTTAATTGTCTACAATATAATTAGTAATTATTAGTTGTATAGTGTATAAGGGCGTACTCAAAAGAAGCCGAATTTATGTTGTGGGGTGCTTAGGTTTTGAGTGTGTATAGGAGCTTTTTATCAGTCACTTTGCCTATTGCAGTCGCTGTAGAAGATTGCGTTCTGTTTGTGTAATTTTTTTTTTGTGCCTTGTGCGGTAGTTGTTTTTGTAATGGCTGATTTTTGCACTGTGAAGTTTTGCTTCCTACTCAGGAAAAACTCTTCAAATGTTAAAAACGGCCTACAATGATGAAGCTCTGGTGTTTGAGTGGTTTTCCCGTTTTAACAGGTGGTGGAATGTCAATTGATGTTCAACCTCACTCTACACCTCTGACAGCCCAAACCAACAAAAATGTTGAAATAATATGTGAAATTGTCTCGGAAGATTGATAAAAGACCATCGAAGAAGTTGGGGAGAAATCTAGAGTGATTGAGAGAGAAATTGAACTTGGAGTTCAGTACAGAGAATTTTAATTGAAGATTTTGAGGTGAGAAGGGTGGTTGCAAAATGTATTAACACCCACGCTCACACATCATTTTCTGTACGCAGATTTTTTTTCAAAAATGGTATGACTATTGTGCCCCACCTACCTTATTTACCCGATATAGCCTCGTGCAACTTGTTTTTATTCCTCTAAAGTCTAAATGAAAGGAAAAATGTTTTACGAGCGTTAATGAAATCAAGATGAAAAATGTCTGGCACAGTGGAATAAAAGATTGGACAAGTGTATTAGTTCTAAAGGAGATCAAATGATTTTGTAGAAAAATTTAACAAATAACTTTTTCCATAAATAGTTCGTTTTTTCTTGGGTATGCCCTCATATATTGTGATATACTTTTTTAAGTTCTCCTCTGTAACACATACAACAATGTTAAATACTTCATCCAGAATTTCTATCAACCATCAGTCGTTAACCAGCTTGGTTAAAGTATATCGAAGACAGAATTGGAATTTATAATATAATATTATGCAATTAATACAATATAAGTTTTTTAATTTAATACCTATCCATGAGCATAATAAATATGTTATATAATTAACAACTTATTAAAAAAAAAATTCTTAAATAGTGATTTCCAATGTTCTTAATTAATTAGAATTAAATAAGTTTTAAAGATTTCTATATTAACATGTTTACAGGGACAAACCGAATGCCAAATATTTTTGAATAAAAATATTGAAATTATATCAAATGTAGCACACCTTTATCCAGTTATCGCTGTGCCTGTGGTAAATATAATATAAGAATTGTATTTAGGGGATCGCAACACACGTATTTTTCATATGTTTTAGACATATGAATTTGCGGTGGTAAATTACACAATATACTTCGGAATATCCAATTTAAATTTTTATACATGTATGAACTCTGACAAAATATCTAGGCTATTTTGAAAGTAGATTTTAAATTTTAAAGGACCTTAAAATTGAGAATTTTTTTTAAAAATTATTGTATTTAAACTGGGCACATATGATTTTAAATCAAAAAAGTGATTCCTAAAGAGCATAGTTTATAACCTTATAAATTCAACAATTTTTTCAAAATTACAATCAAACTTCAGGAAGTATATTTAATTTACTACCGCTTTTACTAGTTTTTATAATCAAGCAAACAATAATATATTTTATTTTTTGCAAAGTATTGACATATGCGTGAGTTGCATTACAGCGTTTCTCAGAAACACTAATGTTCATTTACTACTTACACATAAATATTGCCCAAATGAAGCCCCCTATTATACTATTCTCATTTAAGTATCAATGCACATTTCATTAAACCTAATAATAATGGTTCTAGGTCGATAATTGGAAAGTCTATATAAATGATTATATAACTATACTGAATTCACCCATGCTACTGGAAAACTTTAAGGATTCCAAGTGCATGTTCTTAGTTCCATCTACAAGAACTTTGACAAGCCTTAGTGGCTATTATGAAGATTCTATGAAAATTGCGATTACAAAAATGCTCAATGACATAGCGATTCAAGGTGTCGCTACAACACCGCTTTATCAATTACCCGTATCACAATCAACTACAAAAACTCTGATTCAAATGTAAACAATTAAAAATTGTATTTTCTACACATACAATAAAAAACAACTTAAGGTAGTTATTGTATTATTATTATTATTTCTTTAGTCAGAGCGAAATCCTCACGGCATTATCGAGGTGGATGCATTTATTAAACAACAACAAACAGTTTTGTATGGAACAGAATCGAGAAAAACTTTTTTCTGTTTTGGTTACGTCTTTACAAGACACGAGGCAACCCACTCAGATACATGATGCTTGTGGAGTTCTACTACCAACAGTCACTGAACCTATGCTTGTTCATATTAGCGAGTACACATCATTGCTTGAACAATTATTATCACCATTTTTAGATGGTTCTATAACGCTTAATCATTTGAATAAGAAGGTATAGTTTTTACAAAATTATATATTTATTAAATTGTTTACAACTTTTATACTTTTAGACTCGCTTGTCAGTGAGGGTAACATCTTTAAAGTTTCTTTTGACTTGTCCCAGTCAAGAAGAAGAAATAAAAGTATTGGTTCTCATGAATTATTTAAAGTCATTAGCACCATCTGGATTAAATGATTTGAAAATGTTAACTGATGTTCTTGTTAGCAGTGGTCCTTACAAAATGTCTACTAGAAGAATTATTTATCGTTCTGTTGAAGTAACTACATCAATCATATTATTATTTTTAAATGTTATAAACCTTTATTTTTTGCTTCCGTAGCCATGTTTGATTGAAGCGGTTACACACCTAAAAAATGATATGCAATCGGAGTCTTCACTGAATCCACAAATGGAAAAATGTGAACGAGTGATTACATTTTTGTCAGAGATGTATGAATTATTGCATGATACTATGTCACCTCAGTTTGTACAAATTCTTATGCAAACCTTTGTTGATTTAGACATGTAAGTATCATTATTCCAAGTACACTTACCTAAAAATTATGTAGTTATTTTGTTGAATTTTTTTTTTAGGATATGGTCCGCTAGTACAATGTTGACAATCAAAATGCTTGAAGTTCTATCATTAATTGTTAAACATTCTTCTAAATCAAATAAAGAGTTCACATCAGTAGTTATTAAATTAGGATTAGAGAAATTAATTCCTTTGGTAGCTTCTAACTGCTACCCACCAACAGTCTCTGCACTTTATAATCTGCTCTTTTGGTAAAATTATTATTTTACTAGCAGATATTATTAAGAATTATAGTCATTTTTTTTGATTTTTAGTGTTTTGATGTATAAATGGAGATATTTTTTTCCTGCTTCTCCATCTCTCTCTGTGCTTCATCCTACTAATGATAATAACGTTGATAATTCTGAACAGTTCACTACAATATTGGAAGTAATAGGATACTCATTTATGACAAACGATATAAGTATTTTTTCACAAAACTTAAAAGCTATTGAAGAACTACACATACAATGGAATTTATACGCAAAGGTATTAATTTAAGTAATAATTAAGTAATTTATAAAACGGAAGAATTAAAATTATTATAATTAATTTTTTTAGGAATATTTCAAACATTATTTTCTCAGCAAATACATGACTGTACTATTGAACGTTATGGTTAACAAAAGCCACACAATACTATCAGACGAAATATCAATGACTATTTACAACATGGCTAGTGTTGATTTTGATTATTTCTTTTCTAAATTCTTGCCTGATTACTTGAAACAAACAGACAATATTCGTAATGATCAGCGACAATTTTTGAGGCAAAAACGCATGCAGCCAGTCAAAGTAGTTATTATATTAATATGAGTTTAAAAATATATTTAATGTATTAATATTGTTATTGTAGGAACTACCAACATTTATGATTAACCTCGCTCAGTTAACAAATGACATAAGATGTTCAAAACAAATTTGAACCAACTCAAAAGGTAAATCGACTGAATTTTTATTACTTTGTCTATGTACTTCATCCTTGAGTAAAAATTAATTTTTGGTCTTAAGGTTATTGTAATAATTAATTAAGCATTGATAATTACGATTATTTTTTTATATATCTAATTAATTATTATAAATAAAATGTTTTTAACATTAAATTATGTGAATGATTCAAAAAGCTACTATATTTTCAACTTTTTAATTAATATTATAAAAGGTATTTTCAGTGAAAAAACCAACTCGAGTTAATCATCATTAATGGTAATTTATATTCATACTGTGTAAGGAACGGCATAGTTCATTGTGTATGGTAAATGGAAGGAGGATTAATACTTTGGATGTTTTATGATTTTTTTTTTTAATATAAATATGAAAATATGAATTTTATAAATCTTGTAACACTTGTTAATAATAATTGTTTATTAATTAATTAATATATTTAATTTTTTTTAGTATATAGCCATTAGTTTTGGATACATATCTCTTAACTAAGGATCGTTTGTTTAATATTTGTCAGTATTAAACCATATATTATTTTAGTATTTGACAATAAGATTTTATGACAAGTATAATTCCCACTGAGAAATCAAGTGATCTTGATGGTATTTTAATTTACAAATTGAGTTATTCACAAAAACTATATACTTTTTACCTATGTATCAATATTATACCAATTTAGTTAAAATATAATTATTGAATGATTACACTAAGTTGTTAGATAAAGCTTAAACCTTTAGCTACATGCCTGCATAGTTGTATATAGGATCCAGATTGTATATTCAAATGCACGGGTTTCTGATGTTCATGTCGTCTACCAATAGTAAAACAAACACTTACAAATTATAATTATAGATTGAACACTTTAATAACTAATTCTATATAATATCTGCATTAAGGAAAGATTTCAATCAAAGTCCATAAACAAAATAATATTTAGTTAATATTTTTATTTTGGCCAATTAGTATATTATTTTGCTTAAATTGAATGAAGATACATACCAAAACAAATTGATATAACAAACTAGAGTATAGCATTTTAGTATGAAATGATGGCAGCTGGGCTGGTTTTAAATAATTTGCTGAGAAACAAAACTGCGTTTGCTGCACGTAAGGTAATTATATACTTATATCTACTTAAAATTGTATGGTTAACATGTTACTGACGTTAACGACCACAGAATGTAGTGGGTACTGGGAGTTGGGACACGCATAGCTTAATACCAATGGGAGGCCATGACTTGTGGTTGCTGTTGCCTGTTGGTATGGGTGTGAAACCGATTGAAAAAATTTCGGTTTCTGTTTCAATTTTGTATACCGGTATTTGGAAATTTCGGTTATGGTTTTGATTTTGTTTTCGGTTTCAGTTTTGAACGGTTTTCACCGGTTTCTAAAATCGGTTTCAAGGCCTGGGACTAATTACGTTCATTGTTAATTTATAATTTATTTTGAATTGCTGAATTGCTGAGCGTTGGAATCGCTTTTTGTGTAAAATACATTTTCCAAAATGTCAAGATACGAAGGTTTAAAAATAAATACCGTTTTAGATCCTGAGCGAAGCGATGAATGTATTGATTTTACAATAATGTGTGTATTTTTTTTTTGTGCCTGTCATCACCTTTTAGGACAGTAAAAGTGCTTGGATTTTCTTGAACAGTAACTTTTCTGATAGGAAAGTGAATCTAGTTGGTACTTTGGGGGGTCAAAAGTAAAAATTTCACATTAGTTTTCAAAAGCGACGTGAAAAAGAAAAGAAAAATTAAGGAAAAACTGGAGTTTTTACGCAAAATCTGTTTTCGAGAATTCGATTTTGGTTTTTGGTGCAACTCTAAAACAAATTATCGTAGGTACATGAAACTTTGACTGAATGTTTATATTAGCAATTTCTATACACCATAACATTTTCCAAATATTTTGACTTATTTTGAGCTGTTTACGGACATGGTCAGTTTCCATTTTTTTTTAGTTTTTTTTTCTATAAATATCAATAAAATTGTATTTGTTGGTTAAAAAAGCTTGAAAATTTAATAGAACGCTCCTAGGTTATTGTTTCAAAGGCAGATGAAAAAAATAAAAAATCCATAGTCACAATTTTTTTTTATAAGCATTTAAAGTTTAAATATTGACAAAATACGTAAAAATGACGAATATTTGCAAAATATTTTGAATTAGAAATTCACAAAAAATTTTAATTTTAAATCTAAAATTTGAAAATGTAGTACAAGATTCCTCATAAGTTTGTCTACCTTTATAAAAAAAAAAATTTCTATAAGAAAGTCAAATTAAATTTTTATGAGCGTTTGAAATTCATATTTTTACAACATTTGATATTCACTCGATTTCTTATGTACCGATTTTCTTATTTTTTTGTTATTAAAAAACGAATGACTGTAGATACTTGAAAATTTCACTGAATGTTTATATTAGCATTTTCTATACACGATAAAATTTTGAAAATAATTTGACTCTTTTTGAGCTGTTTACGGACATTGTCAGTTTTCAATTTTTTTAGTTTTTTTTTCCATAAATATCAATAGAATTTTATTTGTTGGGTAAAAAAGCGGGAAAATTTAATTCAAGGCTCTTGATATAATGTACAAAAGCAGTTAAAAAATATTAAAAATACATAGGCACAATTTTTTTTTTATAAGCATTTAATGTTCAAATTTTGACAAAATTTATCAAAATTTAATAATACAAGGATATATACTTTTTTTTATTATTAATTAACTTGTGGCAACTTAGGCCATTGGGTGGTTTTTAACTGATGGAGAGGGTGCTGTGGATTTTTGTAAACACGTTAAGTTATTTTGCTTTTTAATTCTAAATTGTCACTCCACATTTTAATTCTATTACACATAGATGTGTAGTTAATCTTAAATTTAATCTAAGTAAATGATTTTGTGTTGTAAATGTTAATTTTTATTTTTCTTAATATTAATTATTTTTAACATACCTATTTTTTGAAATATGAATATAACATTACATTTATGTCAATATTTCATTAAAACCATGCCCAATTTTCAAAAAATAATTCATTTATACTTAAATTTTCTTTTTTCTTTTATACGGCGTTTTTGAAAATTACTGGGGAATTTTGACCTACTCAATGCACCAACAAGATTCACTTTCCCATCGAACAAGATACTGAAGTTGAAAATCGAAACATTATTTCAACTTCTTATAGTGCACACAGACATAAATAAAAAAAACCACACATCATTGTAGAATTAATACATTCATCGCTTTGCTCAGAATATAAACACAGTTTTTTTTATGGACATGTTTTTTCAAATTTGGAAGAAATAGATACGATTATATTTTTATATTTAATACATTCAATATTTTCAAAAAATATTTATAATAAATTAATAAATATTTATTTAACCTACTGTTCATAATATCAGTTTATAGACGTCATGATGATATAATTTTTTAAGTATTTATATCAAACATTTCTTACTTCAAATGAAATATTATATTTTTTTATGTGACTGAATACCGTGTGAACGGTTGTTTGAAAAAGGATTTATAAGTAGGTACCTATTAATTAGTATTAATAGAATTATGTTGTACAATAATACAACCATGTAATTTCTAAACAAATTATAATTTAATACACATGTACATTATAATTTATAACAAAACATTATTACTGTACATAAGAAAACAACTATTGTAAGTCTTGATATTTAATAAGGCAGTCTTCAATCGAAAAACAAATTATGCTATCTTTTATTTTAATTTGTTTCTAAACTCTAGTAAGTTGGTTATGTGTCACATTTTTCATAAAACAACATATAGAAAACTGACTGTAGAACTTGTTGTAATGTAACTTCTTCAATGTGTGCATCAGAAGTGAAATACCACCTAAAATTTTAAATAAAACAAATATAGTTCATTTTTCTATTATTCATAACACAGAATAAGATAATGAAATCCAAATTAATGGGCTGCTTAGGTTTATTAACTAGATTATATGATGATTGATAAAAATAGTTACTCGATACATACTTACTGATTTCTCCCCCCCCCCAGCATAAGCCTACCACAAACCTGTAATGGCTTTATGTTACCCACCCACCAACCCGCATATTCGATCTCACTCCATTTTATCTTGTTCATAATTTATATAGCATATTTTGCTTAATATTTTTGAAACTAAATGCACCTTAATAATAAGTGTATACAATTCCATATAACTCGTGTTTACATTACATATGTATAAAAACAAGGTTTTCTTTAAAATTATTAAGCAATATTTGTATACTAATTTCTAATTATTTGTAATCTTACAAATATAATTTATCAAGACATCTCTGATTTGTCATATACATAACTTTTAAAACCAAAGTTCGAATACTTTCAGAAAAAGACATAATTACTTATAAGACTTGGGTGACCTTCAATTGTAGTAAAAATATAGCATATAGGTAATTAAATTATTTCTCAAATTTCACATAAAATAATTGAAGTATACTTAGTTAATATTTCTTATTGAAGGTCTGTTAAATGTTAATCATGCAAAATAATGCACAATAATAAAATATATTAAGTGTTATTACAATTTCCTGATAATGTGAGTAAATATTTAAAAAAATATATTTTGAATTTTGGAGATTTTAATAGAGGGGGGTTTGAAAATGGGAGGCATGCAAAATATTGAAATACCTTGTTTCACTGCACCTGTGTCTAGAATGATCTGTTTTGATTCCTCTCCTGTAAGTACTGAAATGACCAGAATTATGCTCACCAACATGGACAATGACAGCTTTTAACCTGTATGTATACTTATTTCCTCTTAACCTACACAATGTATATTATTTAAAATAAGATAAATTAATCAAGGTAAATAATTTAAAAATATCAATAAGCAGCAGCAAAATACCAAAGTACACGAGACATAAATATATACTTAAGCTGTTTACCAACTAGCTATAGTAAAAAAATGGTAAAATAAATTCATAGAGAAAAATCAGTCTTCATTTAAAATTATTCCATTCATAAAATCAAAATCATACACATATACAGTGTTAAACAAATTAATTAAATATTTTTATGGAATTTTAAAACAATTAACACGTTTTTGTCTTCAAATTGCAAAATTAATGCATTTAGTGTTAAATAAATATTATTCACATTGGACATTTTCAAATGTAGTTGTACAAAACATGATATAAAAACAAGGTATGATCGTAATTTTTTGACAGTCAGATCCTTCGGTAAGCAAGTGATGTACTGCGCGGATTTGGACCAAATCTGAACTTTTGCGATCCTACCATGTTGCTTATAATATGGTACAAAACTTATAATTATGAATAATTATCACCTTTCTAATGGTTCAGAAGAACTCTTTTCTCTAGATTGCCTAAGCTTGCTTAATTGGTCATAAACACTGGTATATTTATCCATATATAAATATTCTGGAAATTCCACAAAATCTTTCCTTTTTAATGGTCTATCTTTAGAATATTGAGTTCTTACTAAGTGTAGACATAAACATGAAGGTAGCTAAAATATTATAAAAATATGATAAATTATTATTATTCAGTTTTTGATTAATTAAATAACAATAAATTACTTTTCCAAATTTGACACTCTTAATATATGATTTTCCATCAGTTTTGGTACTATTATTATCACAGTTTGTACATGGCAGATTTTCTAGTTTCTCTTGTTTTATATACTGGTCTAAAATATCTGTCAATTCAATTTTCAGTTGAGGATATTCAGGTAAACTCAATGATATAACATAAAATTTTTCATAATTTAAGGATAACTAAAAAAAATTAAAAAAATTAGTATATATATTACAGATACATACTAAATATATTTTAAAATACTGAAAATGCCAACTAATTATTACATTTTTTCAATAATCTTTAAACAAAGAACATTTACTTCCTCTTTATTGAAAATACTAATAGATTATATTATATAAATAGGCACATACAAAGACGCAGCAGAGCCTGTGGCTGTTTAACTGTACGACTCATTTCAGAACTTTAATTCATGCGGGTGGCTGTATGAGTTTGGACTCCTTATTCTAGTCTTCAGGGTATTTAAAAATTCTTATACTTTACATAAATCTATCTCAATTTAAATTAAAATATCAATAAAAACCTAAGATATGCCTAGATAATATTGTTACCTTTATATTTGATAATAGATAAATTCACTCTAATATTAAAGCTAACAACACAAAATTGGTTTGCTGAACTTAAATTTGTTATGTTTGAGTATCCTGAAGAAGGTAAACATAATATTATACTGCATTGATATCACCGTAAAGAAAAAAATGGCTCTTATACAGCATAAGTCTACATTGTCCAGGCAATCTACTCTGGGCTACAGGGTTTTCAGAAATATTATGGTAGATGGCATACTGTATAAGCACCAAACAACATATAGTTACACTTTAAATGCCACTTAACATATTATGCTAAAAAAAAAATTGAAATGTATCAAATTATATAAATATTTTTTTAATCTAATACTAAAAGCAATGTAACCTACCTACTTTTAATAAATAAAAATGCAACAATTTATTTTATTCATATTGTATTCAATTTTATCAGAAAAATAATTATTCTCATGGGTAGAAAATATAATGGCTAGACAAATTAACTATAATCTTTTCCAAGAGAGAACAGGACCTGTCTCAACTAAAACCGGTCACTGCCGTGCATATCTCACTAAAACCATAATATTGATACAACACTCTGGTCATGATGTCGCTCATCATTAGCAGTTGGAAATATAGTTTTGTTTATAAGTTGATTGTGTGGAGGGAAATTATGGCCAAAGTTTATTCAAGATGTGCAAAACAGTCCTGTCCTTTCATAAAAAATAGTTATTATTTATTTATTAATTAATACATACTTTGTGATGACATAAAGAACATTCTATATTATTTGACAAATAACCCAAAAAAGGTGATGGTTTTACATTTTGATTTTTATCCAACGATTTCCTATCACCTTGTAAGACTATGTTTCTACAAAATAATCATTTACAATTATTAAATTAAATAAAATAACATTACTTTTAATAATTATAATAATTAAATTACCCAGAAATATTAAGAATATTATTAGATATTACAGCTGCATTTTCTAATAAATCTCCTTCAGCTTTGGATGGATTATATACATTAATGCTGATATTATTTACAATCTTCATTGAATTCTGTATATTTCCTTTTTCTATTAAATTCCCATTAGTTTCCAAACAATCAGCCAACTAAAAAAAATATTTTGTTACAAGGTATTGTTACACACAATGTATATAAATTACACTTTTAATAAAACCGTAAACTTACACTACAACTTGTTTTGTATGCTTCATCTTCAATCACAGAAAATAAATGAATGAACAATTCATGAACATCAGCTTGAAGGTTTGGTTTGAAATGAAATCCAACTTTTGTCAATACAGTTACTAATTCTATTGGAGAAAGTATACCATCATCATTGTACCTAGCTCCTGTTAAAACTTTAAATTAAAAACAAAAAATAATAACTGATTAATGATTATTATAGTTGAATAATTATGGACACAAAAAAGTGCTCATAATGCATGAGATCATCCAGTTTTATCAAAATATTTTTAAAGCACATTAATACTGCATCATGAAGACATTACATAAAATTCAGATAATATTTTAATATGATCAAAAATATTATATTCAATAATATAAATTTTATTTTATTGTAATACAATTGGGTGGTTGACAGTAAAATATATCAAAGTATATATACAATGCAGCTCTAGCAAATTAAATGTAATAGGTACATCAACTTAGTTTGTATTATTTCTCCATTCTATATTATTGAAAACATATTTTTATAAACATAGCCTTACACAAATATATTTCTCAAAAACCTTACATTTAAGTGTTTTATTCAATGTGTAGGACACCGTTGAAGACTTAGATTGTTGATCAAGCCACTCGACAAACATAGGACAAGAGGCAAGCGATTGTAATAAAGTATTTAAATAGCAAGTAGTTCCTAAATTTTGTAATCCACAAAAACCACCTGTAATCAAAAATTATTTGTTTTAAACAGTTATTTAATTATATAGTTATTTTAAGTTAAGATAATGTTGTAATCCCTATCTTAATAATAATTTCTTAAAAAATAGTTTTTGATTTTTTTTTTTATACATATAATGTTAATACGCTGCATTTGATGAAACAATAAAATAAAAATAACATTATAAGATAATAACCAAAAAAGGTATTCTTAGTTAAATTTTTAAATAATATATTTTTTTATAAATAATACCTTTTATTTTAAAATTATTTACTGTATACAAGTGCAATTAAAAAAAGCAGACAAGTGGGTGTCATTCTGCTGTACAGTGGGTCACAGTAATAGATAGTTAGATAGTGTTAAAAGTAAATTCAATGATAAAACATCATTGTATACAAAAAACGATTCTGAGCGGAGACGGTTTGTCAGCCTAGATATATATTATATATATATATAGTTATTTTTAATACAGTAAGTTGAATTAATATTATTATTTCTTTAAATTAATAAATATAATAATATACTTTAGAAGTTTTAAACAACCACAAGTCCACAAAAAATATTTTTAAATTTATTACACCGAAAACCAAAAACAATTATGTTAAAACCTATTTTGCGTATATAATTCCAGTTTTTTCTTAATTTTTATTTTGTTTTTTCCGGCGCTTTAGGAAACTACTGTCAATGTTGACCTACCCAATGCACCAATAAGATTCACTTTCTCAACGCAAATAATACTGAAATTGAAAATCAAAGAATTATTTCAAATACTTATCGTGTATACAGACACAAATAATAATAATAATAATAAAAAAAATACATCGTTATAAAATCATTACATTCATCGCACCACTCAGAATCTAAAAATCTTCTGAAAGGGATGGGTGGTCATTATATTTTTAACTTATAAACTATTACCTGCACTATTTAAGTGTAACTTAAAAAGTACAAATGTTTATAATTAACTGTTTCATTATATTCAGCATAAAAAACTATTTAAAAAAAATATCTTAAATCTATTTTAAAAAAATCAATTTTTTTTTTTTAATTCGTAAAAGGTATAACTAATAATGTAAAAAAGTGAAACACTTCTTTTTTCATTCATTGCACTAAAACACACATTTTGAAAATAAAAATATGAACATTAAATACTACATTCAACTGAATATTTTAAATAACAAAACTGGATTATAAATTTTAATTATAGTATGGATTTTATCAAATGTATTTTTAATATGTTATGTTTATTCATATTGTAAAACAAAGAAAACAAATTAAAATATGATTGTCAAGTCATCATTAAGAGTTATTCTAATTATAATTGCCATGTAAGAGAAACAAAATTATAATTATTTGCATAATTTAAACAAATAAAAATAAACTTATATGAACTGCATTAAATTATTATGAAAGAAGATAATATTATTTTGTTTTTTGAGTATGATTCCATTTAACCTTTAGTAGTTTAGTAGTTAATAAGCTAATTATATACTTAGTAAAACGTTTGTATTCTGTACATTCTTAATACCGTTTAAAATGTATTAATTAACATTAATAAAAAAGTACATTTTTTTTTCTTTATTTAAAATAATTATATTGATAAAGTCATTATGAAGTTTTTTATACAACTAATTACAATCCATTTTTTTGAAATATTTAAGTTAATTTAGGTAAACTAACTTTTTCTTGTAGATTTTGGTTTATTCGATGGACCAAATAATACATAGGCTACTAATGCTAATCCAGCTCCAGTTACACCAATAAAAGCTAAATGGTTTCCATTTATCTTAAACATTGTTAAATTTATAAATTCATAGTTGTCACTGTAAAAAATAAATCACCATTTACAAATAAACCATACATAAAAATGAAAACTCAACTATTCTACAAATAAGTTAGAAAATAGGTAAAATAAAAACGAAAACCCAAATGAACTTTGGAATCTGTACTATATAGTAAAATACTTTATAAATTGTAATTTGCACTTTGAAATCACATGATACCAGATAACACCCAATTTTCATTTTTCCCTCACCTGAAAAAATTAACCATATGATGATATTGTGATAAAAATTAAAACAGTGTGGGTATTTTTTTTATTAAAAATAATGTTGACTTTAGTGCAGCTGGCTAGTGCAGCGTTGCAGACGGAAATACGGACTGGTACATGCTGGTATCCACATTTAACCAGAGATCAGGTTAGATTTATGTTGATATAATATGTTTTTCTTTAAAGATAAATAATAGCATAGATAATAACAGAGTTCAGAGTTACACGCTTATACCCTTACTACTTAGTAATACTCTCCTAAGTCTTAACTCTTTAGTCTTTACCAGTTTAGTAGTTTACCATAACTTCCTCTTATAGTCTAATAGCCTACAGGCTACAACATTTGAAAACATTCTTTAAAGTTAAAATGGCTAATAGATATTGCTCATTAGTTTTAGTAAATTCTACTAAAAAAAGATTTATGTCCACGTCAAATTTAAAAACTATAATTACTGAATCGAAAAAAGAAATACCTTTTGTTAAGGGTTTACCATTAGTTGGTACAATGTTTTCAATTTTGGCTGCTGGTGGTGGTCGTAAGTTACATGAATATATAGACAAACGTCATCAAAAATATGGTTCAGTGTTTAGAGAAAAGCTTGGTTCTGTTGATGCAATTTGGATTAGTAACCCTTTGGATATGAAACTATTATTTGCACAAGAAGGAAAATTTCCCGAACATATTTTACCAGAAGCATGGTTACTTTACAATGACACATATGGCCAAAAGCGTGGACTCTATTTTATGTAAATTATTATAATATTAAAAACTTCATATTACCTTTAACTTATAAAGTCAATAATTATTATAAAATAAATTAATATATTATATAAAAATCAACAACTTAAACAGTATTAAATTAATTTAGTTTTATGGACAGTGTTATATATAAATAGAAATAGTATTTTAACTTTCTATTCATTTTAATGCTATTTTTTATTTGTTTTTAGGGATGGAAAAGAATGGTGGAAATATAGACAAATATTTAATAAAGTTATGTTGAAAGATTTGAATATAAATTTTATCAAATCTTATAAAATTGTAATTAATGATTTATTAAATGAATGGGAATTGAGTAATGGACAAGTGATTCCAAATCTTATAGCAGATTTATACAAAATTTCAATATCATGTAAGCTTTTAGTGTTTTAATTTTTAATTAATTATTAATAAATGTTAACATTTTGTTTACATTGATTAAATATAACAAAACAACAAATAAAAAAGCATTGATACCTAATCATTTTGTATATTTCAGAAATTATAATACTTAAATGTCAATCATGTAAATTTACTGATAGAAATTTTGTATAAATAGGATTTTCTATAAAGCATGCAACACAATACATAAATAGTTGCTTCTTAGTATTATGTAGGTACCTTCTTAATTACATTGAGTTGATCTTTGTTTCCTATTCTTTATGTATTTAATATTTTGTATTTACAAGTAACAATGAAGTATAAATATTTTACAAATAATAATTGAATAAAAATTAGTTACAATTTTATGAGAGAAAACCTCTCAAATATTTTCTTTATTTGTTATTCAAAGATACAGAGGATCTGTTATGTTATGTTATCATTCAAACTGTATTTTTATAAGGTATACAATACTTTATTTTAATCATAGTTAATTTTTAAAAGTTAATAATCTATACAAATTATTTGAATGGTTTACAGTTATGGTGGCACATTTGGTTGGAAGAGTTTATGAGGATTGTAAAAATGACTTATCAAATGATGTAAATTGTTTAGCACAATGTATACAAAAAGTATTTCAGTGTACTGTCAAATTTACAGTTATTCCTGCTAAAACTTCTAAATTATTAAAACTAAATATTTGGAATGATTTTGTAATTGCTGTTGATAATTCTATTGAAAGTGGTAAGA
The DNA here is from genome assembly GCA_008086715.1 of Sitobion miscanthi. Taxonomy (NCBI): domain Eukaryota; kingdom Metazoa; phylum Arthropoda; class Insecta; order Hemiptera; family Aphididae; genus Sitobion; species Sitobion miscanthi. Next base: position 18,910,776 of record CM017802.1, read on the forward strand.
TTTTATTAAGTTCAACCCCCCCCCCACCCCACCCCCTGCCACCGAAATAAATAAATTATTAATATGACAATTAATTTATAATATTAATTAAATATATATTTTTTTTAGCGAATAATTTAGTGGCAAAATTAATGAGCCTTAATGGTGATGGTTTGTTAAATTCTGTGCTAAACGTTCATGACATACCTATTGATATGATTAAGAGGTTAATGATTGATTTTATAATCGCAGCAGGTGATACTGTAAGGCTTTAAAAAAAATTTTGTAATATTTCATTATTTACATATTTATATAATTTGATTAATTATTATTTGTCAATAGAAAATTTTAATTGTGTATTTATAGACTGCTTATTCAACTCAATGGTCTTTATATACTCTAGGGCTTCACAAGAGTATACAAAATAATTTAAGACATAGCCTATTAGAAACTGATTTCTTAGAATGTGATGATTTAAATAATATTTTAAAAGAAGTTCTAAGAATGTATCCATTGGCACCTTTTTTGACAAGAATCGTTTCAAGTGATATATTTTTAACAGATCACAAAATACCAGCAAATGTATGTTCATGTAAAAATCCTTTTATATTGTGAATGTATGTAATTATTTTTATTTAACTATTGATTTTAGAGTTTAGTCATTATGTCTATGTTCACAAGTAGTAGAAATGGAAAATATTTTAATAGCCCCAATGAATTTATACCAGATCGCTGGAATCGTCTAAAATGCAATAAATATAATGGTGTAAATGAGCCATTTGCAACGCTTCCTTATGGATTTGGTGCAAGATCGTGCATTGGACAAAAAATGGCACATATTCAGATGTGTCTAACACTATCAGAGGTAAAACAAAACTAAAAAACATGAGCTCACGCATACTAATTTTAAGAGGACACAACATCTGGAAAATATATACTCAGTAGATCTTTTTTTTTTTATTATTATTTATATAAGTAAGACTTTCCTAGCCAAGTAGGCTATCTACATCTACTGATATATAAAGATGAATTTATCGGCAGCAGTTCTAATTTTGTGTAGTTAGCTTTAATAATAGGGTGAATTGACTTATTATCAGCCTTAAAAGTAAGAAGATAATCTGTATTTTCTCATGGCTTTTTTGATATTTTAATTTATAAGCGAGTTATGAGAAATTTTAAACTAATATTTTACATATTTATATATTATAAAACTTGCTTATTAAAGTATCTTAAAATACTTGCAAGAAAGCATGGATAATGTTATTTTTGAAAATAAGACAATTCACTCTATTATTAAATGTTATCGCACAAAATTGGAATTGCTTAACACAAAATAATTAAAAAAAATTTTTTCTTACATTATTCTTTAACAGTATAACCATTGCTATAAAATTATTGTAAGTTATAAAAAAAATAACAATTCACACTCATCATTAGAGCATCCAAAAAATATTTTGGGAAAATGGACAATTGTGGTGTTTTGTATTGAGGAAAATTATAAACTATTTTATAATATTTATTATCCAATGAATAATCTTTACTCCATCATGCACATTAGTTACATTACCTGTATTATATTGACTGTATATGGGTCTATCATTTGATATTTTACAGTAAATACAAGTTACAACTATAAAATATTTCATCTTATTTTTGTCATAATAGGACAATGATAAACACAATTTTTTTTTCTATTATAGAATAACCTTTAGCAGTGAGATATTGGGAATTGCAGATAGTTTGTAATAATAGATTTACTATTTACATTTTTAATGCGGATGATATTATTTTTTTTATAGTAAATATATATTAGGAGGTTACTTGGCATGAGTATGTAAACAATAAAAAAATAAACCACCACATTTTATTACAAGAATAAAAAGATTCTCTCTACCTTTATTCAAAATATATTAAACATTTTAATTTTAATTTTGTACAAATGTGTTATAATCTATAAAAGTTTAATGATTTGTGTATTTTTCAATATAGTGCATCAAAAGATTTAATATACATACAATGCAACCAGTTGAAATTGCATTAGATTTGATTACAGTGCCAGATGAACAAATAAATATAAAAATACATAAGTTATAATTTGTAAAGTTGATAAATAATTAATATTTATAATTCAATACAGGAGTATACAAATATTGTATTATCTCCAATTTGTGTCTATTAAAATGTATAATATTAAGTAAGCATACAGATACATGCAATATGTATATACCAACTGGCAATTTCTATCATTACAACTTAATTTTTGTTACAATGTTACATTATATAATAAAATTTTATTTTATAATATATTATATTGTCATTTTTCAAGTTAGTATAAACATAATTTAAAAATTTTAATTTATTTTTAGATTCTGAGTGGAACGATGAATGTAATGATTTTACAATGGTGTGTATTTTTTTTTTATTTTTGTGCCTGTCATCACCTTTTAGGACAGTAAAAGTACTTGGATTTTTTTCAACAGTAACTTTTCTGATAGGAAAGTGAATCTAGTTGGTACTTTGGGGGGTCAAAAATAAAAATTTCCCAGTAGTTTTCAAAAGCGACATGAAAAAGAAAAGAAAAATTAAGGAAAAACGGGAATTTTTACGCAAAATTTGTTTTTGAGAAAATCGATTTTAGTTTTTGGTGTAACTCTAAAAGAAATGACCGTAGGTACATGAAATTTTCATAGGTTGTTTATTATTGCATTTCCTATACACCATAACATTTTTCAAATATTTTGACTTATTTTGAGCTGTTTACGGACATTGTCAGTTTCCATTTTTTTTAGTTTTTTTTTCTATAAATATCAATAAAATTTTATCTGTTGGGTAAAAAAGCTTGAAAATTTAAATAGAAGGCTCCTAGGTTATTGTTTCAAGGCAGATGAAAAAAATTAAAAATCCTTTGTTACAGTTTTTATTTATAAGCATTTAAAGTTCAAATCTTGACAAAATACTGAAAAATCACGAAAATTAGCAAACTATTTTGAGTTGAGAATTCATAAAAATTTTTCTTTTTAAATCTAAGATTTGAAAATGTAATACAAGATTACCCATAAGTTTGTCTACCTTTATCAAAAAAAAAATGTCTACAAGCAAATCAAAATAATTTTAATGAGCGTTTGAAATTCATATTTTTACAACATTTGATATTCACTCGATTTCTCATGTAACGATTTTCTTATTTTTTTGTAATTAAAAAACGAATGACTGTAGATACTTGAAAATTTCACTGAATGTTTATATTAGAATTTTCTATACACGATAAAATTTTGAAAATAATATGACTCTTTTTGAGCTGTTTACGGACATTGCCAGTTTTCAATTTTTTTAGTTTTTTTTTCTATAAATATCAATAAAATTTTATGTTGGGAAATAAAGCGTGAAAATTTAATACGAGGCTCCTGATATATTTTTACAATAGTAGTTGAAATATATTAAAAATACATAGGCATAATTTTTTTTTATAAACATTTAAAGGTCAAATTTCGACAAAATTTATAATTTAATAATTATTTTGTAGTTAAAAATTTATAAAATGTTCAACTTTTATAGCTAAGGATTGCAAATTGAAAGCAAGGCTCCACGTAAATAGGTTATATATAATTTACTTTATGCACAATAATATCATCAAATATACTTAGTAACATCATAGTCTGACTGACCGTTTTCGCTCAGAATCGTTTTTCTTATACAATGATATTATATCATTGAATTCAAATTTAACACCATCCATTACAGTGACCCACTTGTAACCTACTGTACAGCAGAGCGACATCCACTTACCCACCTTTTTTTTCATTCCCTAATTCGTTTTCATTGAATCAAAATATTTTGACAATGAATGGTGTACCTACCAAAATATTTATTAGAACATTTAACATTTTAAAATTGAAACAACGAAAACGCGTGTACTTACTGATTTATGAATTTATAAATAGCTACGTCTATTTTTGATACAATATTTGGGTTAGCCCAAGGGTATCCCGAACCTTTTGTTAAGGGATAGGGGAGGGAGGAATTAAGTTATAAACTCGCATTCAGTCTTTGCCTATTTATAGTTTTAAATTACGTATTATTATATATTATATTTATATTATAGAACCTAAAAATATTTTGTTCAGCTCATATTATAGTATTACTGAAGTCTGAAAAACCCCCTACTGATGCAAGAAATTTTTAGACCTGTCTCACTGCTATGCCATACGCGTACCTATACGATTTTTAAAAGAATGGTAGGTACCTACTGAAATGATAAGCAATACCATTGGCAGGATGCTTATCAAGCAACAGGCTGGTTTTAGGTTAGTAAGTCATGGGTAAGACAAATATCATTGAGCAATATTGGTTTTATATTCAAATACTCAACCTTCTTGAAGAGTAGACAAAATAAAAACCAAATTTTTATATTTTGCTGTAGGTATTATCATAGGCGCAATTTGGGGGGCTTGGGTATGCTTGGCACTCCCAATTATGAAATTAGCACCCCCAAATTGTTTTATGGTAATTTACATTTTAATAGTATTAATATAGTATTTTTGATTAAATATTGAATATTTAAAAAACTAATCAAGTGATATTCTGATGAAACGTTTGTGTATGTAGAGTGTAGACGGGTAATATGCAAGACGTGTAATAAAAACATAAAATAATAGTGAACATTTTAAATTTACATTATTTGTAAATACCGTAGCGGTGTCGATAACGTGTGTTCGTACAGCAATTCGGCGAAAACGCATCGCTGGACACATTTACAGTGTGACAAAATATACCTATTACTCAGACTACTCGTATGTTTCTATTATAATATTTATTGCCACTGTTATAATTTTTACCATTGATAATGATAGTAAATAATTCTATTTATACTAGACAGTGACCAATGTTTTCGAATTGCTATTTGCTTGTATTTATCGTCTACATAAGTCCATACTGCCACCCTGCATTCATTGACATTTAACCGCTCTAATAGAAAACAGTGAACGTGTGAATTCGTAAGTTTATTTAAAAGAACCATTTTGATTATTTTGTTTTATAAGTAATTTAGACATAAACTTTTACTCATAACAAAATGTTTTCAATATTTAAAAAGTATAAATATAACAAAAAAACGATAAATTGTGAAGCTAATGAAGAAATATCTGCCACTACCAGTAAGTAAAAACCTATAAAATCTCTAAACTAAAATTAAAGTTTGCACTGTCATCTGTCTCAGTGGTATATTAGCAAAATTATTTTACACTCTTACCATTGTTTTCATGTTAACACTTCCAATCAGTTCAGCTACTTGTGAAAGATCCTTTTCAGCCTTAAGAAAAATTCAAACTTGGCTTAGGGTATCAATGGGTCAACAGAGATTAGTAGATTTGTCAATATTGTATATTAAAAAAGACTTGACCAATCAAATTGATGTAAATGAAGTATATATATTTATACATATTTATGTAAATATTTTTGCTAAAACTGAAAGGAGAATGATATTAGAGTGAAGTGTAAAATTAGATTAAATTTAAAAAGTAAATGTTTACATATCAGTTATTGTGCTTATTGGTTAATTCTTAATTAAATTATATTATACTTTCCAAAGCATTATAGTCAATACTAAATATTTTAGGTAATTGTTTAATGGGTATTGTACGATTTCAGACTCTGACTATCTATAACCATATGATAATATGACAATAAAAATAGAGGGGCTTTAGCACTCCCAGTTTTTTCATTGAAATTGCGCTCCTGTGTATTATGTCATATTTCATTAGACATAAGTTTTAATTTTCTATAACTAAATAATTAGATCGGATCGGATTGGATTAAGAATAATCCAACGGCCCTGGTATTCTATCTATTGAATACTCTTGATTCTTGTAACCAAATTTGTAAATTTTGAATAATTAAAAAAATATATATATATTTCATATTTAAAAAGTATCACTACAGTCTACAGTTCGAGTGGTTCTATACTTCTATCTCGCGCAAAATAGTTTTTGCTAAGTTATACATTTGTTAGACGGATACAACACATGTGGTTGTAGCATCCTCTTAATAAAGAAAACATGAACCAACTGGAGATACGAAGTTGACAAAAATACAGGTAACTATTTAAAGTCTGGGAATTTTATAATTTAATTCAATTTCGTTAAAATATACCGATCTGGACTTCATATGTAATACCATTATATTCAGGCTGGCTGGATTAGAAAATTGAAACAGATAATTCAGGTTTTTCAGGCACGTATTCTTTGTTTCCGTCATATTTTTATTTTTTTTTATTTACGGGGCTAGCCTTTTGACAAAAGTAAACATAATATATAACAATCTTATAGTGATAACAAATAAATAGTATTCATTTTACAAACAACATATACATTTCGTATATACTGTTAAGAACCTCCGATTATTACATCTTTTTTTTTTAACACTGACGGACAGTGAGGATTATAAATAATTATAATCCATGATACAAGAGGCTCACCAAACCCTGACGCAATGAGTATTTTTATTAGTGTGTCGTGGTTTACTAAATCGAGTGCCTTTTTGAAGTTTGTAAAGATTACGTCTAGTTGAACATTATTTTTAAATGCATTAAAAACGGATGAAGTGAAAACAAGATTGCACGAGAGAGTTGATCGTCCTGGACAAAAGCCGTGTTGTTCTTCCATTAAAATACTATTAACAGATGGTTGTATATAATATTATAAAATTATTATTATTATTAAAAAAGGGACTCGAATAATTTGGCAGTATGGGATTCTAAAGAAATGGGTCGATAGTTGGAAACGTCAGACAGATTACTAGATTTTGGAATTGGGTTAACAGAGCTCAGTTTAAGGATAGTTAGAAAAGTACCCTCATCCAGCGATAGCTTTAAAAGTGTAAATAGAAGATACGCAATAATCGATTGTATTCGATATAAGAATTCCCAAGGAATCCGATCTGGACTTACTAACCAATTGCCTTTTAGAAGGTATAATTCTTTAAAGACATCCTCAATATAAAAATATATATTATTGAATAAGTCAAAAGTAGAGATATCATCCATCGCCTGTTGTTTCATAAAATTATATAATGTATTGTTTTAAATTAATAAAAGTCAGGATTCAAGAGATCCCGACACCAGTGTCTTTTTAATCGATGTGGAGGGTTATCTGGGATAAATTCATTGGCTTGATTATAGATACTAGTTGGTTTGTGTGGTTGAATGATTTAGTGTTGAATTAGGTCGTTGTGTAGTGAAAGCTTTGATGAGACGTACCATGGAGCAGATGTTATTTGGTGAAGAGAAATGGACTGGAAGGCCTGGATGGTACGTGTTTTGGAAGGCTTGGCACATCCCCATATTTAGATGACATATGCCCTAATGGGTTTTAGCATTGATTTGTATGTTAATAGTTGGTAGTTGATTGAGAGCTTAGACTTGAAAATAGGGCGTAATAGATTAAATCTAGTGTTAAGAACCTTTGTTTTCGTTTAAGGTGGGGACCCCAGGTTAGCCGCTTGTCTAAGAATAGACCGAAATATTTAGTTTGAGTTGTGGATAGGATTTGCTTGTTTTGAAAACAGATTACCGGTAAGACACCTTTCCTTAGAGTGAAGAGGATGTGGAAAGATTTATCTGAATTAATTTTTATTTTATACTTGGGAGACCATTTTGAAATATCATCAAGATGAGCTTGGAGGTTTTGTTGAGCTACCGTGGATTCGGAGTGTGATGAGACTCTCGTCATGAGAGAATTGCCGTGTCGTCAGTATAGGCAGCTATCAATGTATTTTTGGAGTTTGGAATTTCAGCTGTATAAATATTGTAGAGGTCTGGAGATAAGTCACTTCCTTAAGGTACTTCTGCTTGGATTTGGAATCAAGATGTGATGGAGTCGCCTTGTCGGACGAGGAATGAGTGGTTTTGTAGATAAGATTTGGATAACAAGTAGTAGAACTGGGAGACACTTTTTTAATTTAAACAGTAAGCCAGTGTGTCATACCCTGTCGAAAGCGTGTAATACGTTTAAGAACACTCCTGGGCAGAAGTTTTTGTTTCAAACGATGAAGCTATTTTTGTCAACAATTCGGTGGACTGGTGGATTGAGGACTTCTGAATCCAAATTGGGTATTTAGTATAACTTTTTGAGACCTAAGAATGGGTCTGATTCGTTTTAGCATCACTTGTTGTAATAATTTCCCTAAAACTGGTAATAGACTTATTGGTCTGTATAAGGAAGGTTCATTTTTTGGTTTGTTAAGATTACTGATAGTTTCCATATTAAAGGGTAGTAAGACAATTTCAGCATAGAATTACAAATGTATGTGAGAAATATTAATCCTTTTTTAAGAAGATGCTTGAGTACCTAGCTTGTTTGTTATTTGGTCGTGTTCAGGTGATTTTTTTGATTTTTAGGTTTTTTATCAGATATTTTATTTTGTTGGGAGATATATGCTTGATAGGGAGTGACATAGTTTAGGTTAGGTTTTATTATAAATAGCTAAATAGCTATTATACTGGTAAATGTCTGGTAAACATCCACCAAGACCCACAATAACTTAATTTTAGTTATAAAACCGTTCTAGTCTACGCTGTGTCCTTCCATCTCGCTGTATCAAGCAATAGATTTGTTGGACTGCTAATTAAAAGAGAAATGGTTGTGGACCATTAAAATACAACACGATAATTTATTTTGAAGTTTTCTGGGATAATATTGAAAATATAATAATACTTGTATTATTTATCTAGAAAATTACATTGTTTACAATTCTAAAATATAGGCAAACCGCACAACAGTGTCACCGAAGATTTTAAAATGTCGGTCAATTTCAAAACTTCGCGGCCTCAATATCTTAATTATTGAATATATAGAAGTACCCTAATATACATTTATTCATCATGGCTTAAATAGTTAAATATATACATGATGTAAATAAAATGTTGCCAGCCGGCTACATTTTTAAAAAAATAGGTCGGGCCATGGCCGGACATTATAACGTGGACTTCGGGTAGTGGTGTGTAACAAAATGAAATGTTATATCGAGCAATTAGTTTTTGAATGACCTGCCTCCCCTCGATATCTTAATATAATACTAATTATTAAAGTTTTTTTTTTTGTTTAAAAAGGCCTTTCAACTTTCAAGGTCCATCTCACTTCCAATTAGCTCCTCCACCTAGCGATTGCACATCTTTTTTGACGAAGTCTTCAAATCTTGTTTTGGGTCTTCCAAGCGGTCTTTTCCCGCACGGGGTTTGTTTCATCACTGCTTTAATTAATTAATTTTGACTCCTCCGGGCATGACCTGCCCATTGGAGTCTTTGCATTTTTATCACCTCTGTTATGATTGTGTTTTGGAATAACAATTAGAGCTCTGTAGTTTTTCTTCTTCTCCATTCTCCACTGGTGTTATCCTTAACTGGTCCGAAAATGTTCCTCAATATTTTTCTTTCCAGTCTTAAAAATTTATTTTCGTCAGATTTTCTTAAAGGCCAGGTTTCTGCTCCATACAGAATTACTGGGTGGATCAGCGTAATGTATAATTGTTTTTTTAGTTCTTTAGATAATCCTCGAGTACCCTATGTCTTTGCTAACCTATAGTAACATTTATTGCCTGTCTGTATTCTAGCTGCCACTTCACTGACTATTTCATTATTGAAGTTGTTATTCTTATTAAATATAATAATCAGACGAAGTTAGTCTTTAGAAGAAGTCTTCAGCGCCACTGCCGCACAGGCACAAGACACATTCAAAATGAAAACGTTCACTAGCGGAATCACTATACTTACGACTCAAGGGTGATCGCTGAATGGGTGACATTAGTCGTATTGTTATTATTATTTTGGAAATATCTAATATAAATTAATTTTTAATTTATATCATACAATACGGTTGTTGAGTGTTGACGGTTTGTGGATATACATGTTTTCGATAGAAGCTCGTGATTAATTTTATTTATTGATAGATTATTGTACACGGGCACATGGTACAATAAATTAATATGATCGATACAGGTACCTACGCAGTACGCCTATATATTCATATTTCACATTCCGATTTAAATATTCGGTGTGTTAAATGTTAATACATGAAATAAATAAACAATTTCTTGTTTTTAATTTAAAAATGCATATTTTGAGTATGGTATAAGGGTTTAAAATCTGGGTATAGGCCTGGGCTTTCCCAGAATCTTAGCCATTTACCGCTAGAGCCTTACAAAATATTTAAATGCACATGCATAATATGAGCATTACTGCATGACTGTATTATTCATGTACGGGTACGGTTGAATACTCTGTAAAAATCAGTGAAAATGTTAACATGGCATTTAACATATGGCTTTATACATTATACGCTATTTCGAACATTACCTAAAAATTTACTGTATATCTGTATACCTAACTGTTATTTTAAGTAATTTAAGATTATATTCATTGCGGAGCACTTACCTACTGAAGAAAACAATTTAAAAGTGTTGACCTTTTTTAATATAACATTATTACTCGACTTTATTATTGACTTCTTTTTTTCTTTTTAACATAGGTATTTGTGTTACATACGTGTTTATAGTTACTATCACCTAGACAACTGTTGTTAAAAAATAATAATAAATGTTTATTGTAGCCTTTCGGCCTATAATAAAATATGTTGTACATACATTAACACATCAAAAATGTGTCAATCACCTGATGATTATAACTACCTACAACCTACGTGCCGATGTACTTTATATTTTACTTTGTCGAATTTATTTTTGTTTGTACACTATTCGATCTTGTCGTTTGAACTAGGCATACTTGTATTATTAAATTTAGTAACAAACAACGTAAGCATAAGATATAAATATAAATCATTTTTTAAAAATTGTATAGGTATGATTTAAATATATGATATACATTATTAGAACTAACTACAACATATTATTCACATAGAAGTTCACAGTATTTTTTACTTAGTAGTTCACACATCATAGACACACAAAGCATTGTATGTATTTCTTTACAAACGTTATATTATATATTATGTTAATGTTTATGTAAATCACTTTCAGGAACACTTACAATCTGTTAAGATAATATAATGGAATTTGGAAGTATTGATATTGTAAAATATATGTTATTCATCTTTAATGTGATATATGGGGTGAATCAATGTTTAAAATACTATATATCTATGGTTCCTGATATTCACAATATTTAAAATACCTATTTATATTTTTAGATTACAGGAGTGGCTTTAATAGTAATTGGCATCATAGTTATTGTAGATTTGGGACGTTTTTCAAATTATTTAAATGCTTCAATTATGGCTCCACCAATATTGTTTATTATATTGGGTTTATGTATTATAGCAACATGTATATTTGGATTTTATTGTATTAACAAAGAAAATTTTAATTTATCAATAGTGGTAGGTATATTAACAACCATAATAATACATTAAATTGAACTAATATATAATAATTAAATATTATATTTGTTTATAGTTTACATTAATTTTATTATCGGTTTTGATAATTGAAGTATTATTATCTATTATGTCATCAGTATCCAAAGAAAATTTTAATAATAATTTGAGATTTTCTCTAAAAACATCCATGGGAAAATATTCATTTGATGAAACTGATCGACAGTCGTGGTCTACAGTTCAACGAAAAGTATGTTCATACATTTTAAATAGTTTTTAATGTTTGAGTATGAACCATAAATAATATATTATTTATGGTATGAACCTTATCTTAATCAAACTTTCAAGGTTTGTTCAAAATCGAACCAAAATTCAAAACTTATGTTAATATATACCACATTTTATATGCATTATTGCATATTTTCAATTCTTTTACATAACTGCATTTTATTATAGATTAATTTTTTACTAACCTATTAAAATCAAAAATAAAAGTAATTTAATTGAGTTTGATTAGGCAAGAGCACGATTAAAAAATATATAATATATGATATAAAAGATATAAGATATTTATATATATCTTTTATCGTGGGCAAGAGATAAGTATAACTAGTAGGTATGTAATACTATACATTTGAACCAAATTGACGATTGATTCGGTTTGAATGCTTTCAATTTTTAGCTTGTTTTTGAAAATTGAACCGTTTGAAACATTACTTATTTCAAACAATATTTATTTATTTTCTACCTGCGTAACAACAATGTGTAATTTAAGTTTATTTTTATTTAATACAGCTAGAGTGTTGTGGAGTAGATACACCTAGAGATTGGTCTATTATATTTCCAGAAAATCTAGTTCCTGTTTCATGTTGTCAAAATTTACCAGTTGAATTAGGTGCATTATGCAGGAATTTATTTGACGAAAGAATAATTTATCAAAAAGGATGCTACAATGGATTAAACAATCGAGTGAAGACTAGATTAACCATTATAATGTATGTTGCTTTGGCATTTGGTCTTTTACAGGTAATTTTAATGTTTTTAGTAGGTTGGTACAATTATACTAGAAAACTATATATTCAATTATGAATATAGATTATTTATGTGTTAATAAATTGTTTATGCTTAAACGCCTTAAACTGTAAAATCTTAAATAAATAGTGTTTTTTTTATTTTGAAACTACTCATTAAACTCCATTTTAATAAAAATAAAACACTGAAATAATTTAAAAAGTATTGTTATTTATCAGTTCCAATTAATAATCATAGTTCATAGGGGGCCATAGGTAATAATGATTAAAGATATAATAATACCTAACTTTATTGTATTGCATAGTAGCATAGGTAGTAGGTACGTACATTAAGTCACTTCACACTACACATATACGATATACGGCAATAATACATATAAGAATAAACCACTCTAAAGAACTATTTACGTATACTTTTTCAGTAGTTATTATACTCTGTTCGCCGAACGTTGAAATACAATGCCCGTAAACAGATCAAAAAGTGTCAAAATATTTTCAAAAGTTTATGGTGTATAGAAAATGAAAATTTAAACATTCGGTGAAATTTTCATGTATCTACGGTCATTTGTTTTAGAGTTATACAAAAAACCAAAATCAATTTTATCAAAAAAATTTGAATAGCTTATTATTTGCATATTTTATAATATGAAATTATACATTACTAGCAGACCCGTCGAACTCCGTTTCGCCACCAGATTCGTTTTAAGTAACGTTGTAATTTTTTTTGTTATATATTTGAAAAGGAAAATATTTATTTCATTTCACAACAGTAATAAATTCATTACAATTACCTACTAAAATGAAGTGTTATTTAATTGTTTCATTGTAGTGCTCTTTGGTAAACCACATTTTTTGTTTTTTTGTCTGTCGTTAACACAAACAAAGCGGATGGTTTCCCAACTCGTGAACACGCAACGTATAACTGTCCATGTGAAAAACAATGATTTTCCAAATTTATCCCGCAAACACTAAGCGATTGGCCTTGCGACTTATTAATTGTCATTGCGAACGCAAGGCGAACTGGGAATTGCAATCGTTTGAAGTCAAACGGAAGATCAGTCGGAATCATTGGTATTCGAGGAATACATACATTTTCACCTGCGTACTTTCCGTTAATAATGGTTGCCTCAATTAATTCGGCATAAGTCTCTTTACCGAAAGTCGAGTACCGTTGCAAAGTCGCGGTGGATTCAAATTACGCAGTATCAAAATAACTGTACCAACTTTCAGTTGCAAGTTATGTGGTGGAAATCCTGGTATCTCCAGAGAGTTCAAAAACTCCGTTGGATAATTTACTACATCATCGGGATTTGTTATTGAATCAACGGATTTGTATGTCACCAAATCGCCAGCAATTTTTGATTGAATGGTGAAATTCAGTGCGTGGACATCATTATTCGTTGCTGCAAGAATTGCTCGTTGACTTAACCAAGCATAATTCTTATAATTCTCACTAATGTTGGGAAAACATTTTCAATAAGAACTAATTGAGTGTCTACAAATCGGCAAAAGTCGTTGGTAAGAGTAATTAATCCAGATGTCGCATCAACTGGGACTTTTCCATTTCCAAGATCTAACAATTCTTTTGAAAATTGTGCAGCACTTTGATCATTTTGAAGTTGAACTCTCATATTAGTGGTTAGCGATAATGTTTTACGTTATTCCATAAAGGTGATGCCTTTAGGCAAGCATTCAATTCATCTGCAGGCGTTCCACGGGGAACTACTGGCAACGTCTGCCTGAAATCGCCTGCCAACAATATCATCAAGCCGCCAAAGATGTTGTTATTTCTCCGAAGATCCTTCAGTGTGAAGTTAAGTGCTTCAAGTGATTTCTTATGTGCCATTGTGCACTCATCCCAAACAATGAGCTTGCATTGCATTAACAATTTTCCCATTGCACTGGATCGGGAAATATTGCACGTTGGAGTATCAATTGTGTTTAAATTGAGTGGCAACTTAAGCGCAGAATGTGCAGTACGACCGCCATCTAGAAGAGTCGCCGCAATTCCAGATGATGCTAACGCCAAAGCTATGTCACATCTTGATCGAATAGTGGCCAAAATCAATGAAATGACAAATGTTTTCCCTGTTCCTCCAGGTGCATCCAGGAAGAATAGACCACCAGTATTATTGTCCACCGCTTGCATTAATGTTTTGTATACTTGTTTTTGCTGTTCATTCAGCAACGGAACATTATTTCTAACTAATTCCTGCAATGTATCAACATTGTATTACAGCTCTCGATTTAATTCTTGGTTGAATGCATCGTGCATCGATCGATTTGGCGCAATCATTCCTACTTCAATCAGTAGCTTGTTTGCAATAGTCAAGCATTGATCCTCAATCACTTTTCTGTTGAATTTTTCCTGAATTTTCAAGAATTTTCTTTGCTATAAACCTCACGTAGCCCAAGACCTTTCAAACGAATGCAAAACCATGGAAATCGGTTGGTGCGTTCTGGAGTTATAGCGTCAGGGAGGAAAACCGGACTTATTTTTATATATTAGAATATTATAATATAATATAATAGAACAACGAATAATATTAAAATAGAATCAGAGACTAGAGTTTATACCCTTAAAGCCTAAAGGTAATTAAAATGTTATATAATATATTTTTATATTTTTCAGGTGATCGGCGTCGTGTTAGCTTGTTTTTATACGTATCTATTGAAAAATGGTCAAGGAAGCAAGTAAGATAATTATCGTTTTTTTTTTTTAAATGAGAAGTTGTAAAATTGCTGTACATATACTCATCATACAACTTGTATATAAAACAAGTAGGTAGGTACCATATAAAATATTTGTATATAAATTGGTTGTATAAGAATCTATACTTTTTTAAAGTATACTTATACTCTATTCCAAATATGATAATGAGTCAGCGGCGACCAGTTTTCGTTGGACGGCGGTCAGACGTATGGCGCGTCAGGCGCTACCGCGGAAAAAAGCCACGCTCATGCGCACTTTTTGGCCGCCGACTCATGATCTTATTTGGAATAGAGTATAGCTATTTTTTGTTTAGAATATTGTTATAGCTTATAATAATTAATAACTAGGTAGGTAATTATTAAGTAGTTACCTATAAATCATCTAATTATATAGTTCTAGTAGATTTTCTTTATATATATAATATTCATTTTTTCAGTTGATCATATTTTTTTTATTTAATCAGCCTGAAAATCAAACTTTAGATTATATTATCATTTTTATGACTGAACAGTACAACTATATTTTATTTTTATATTATATATATATATATTAAATGAATTTTTTTTTTTTAGAAATTCACATAATATTATACAAAGCAGATGACAGCAGAATGATGTAGGATTTGATACAAATTATTTTAATAAATCCTACAACCAAAATACGTATTCACAAGACACGTTAAGCCGTAAAGATCAATTAAACAATTTATTAGATGCATTAAGAAAACAAAAAAAAAAAATGCATTTTTAAAGGTGTACATATACCTATTATATTCGTTTTTATAATATTTATATTTGTATATAATATTATCTTCTATTTTGTAGTTATTTATTTAAACTTCAATTTCTTATACAACTATTTTTTTTTTTTTTTTTGTAAAATGTAGGTAGGTATCTTTATTATTTTATATTTAAATTTATAATAATACTAGCTGAATATCAAGGCTTTGCCGGTGTGGAGTTTTATTTATGGCAAATCCTATAAGTATAGTATATATGTTACAGGCAAATCAGTATAGGAAATCGCGCACTATACACAATGCCCGACTTTCTAGGGCAAAATTGGAATAAGTTAACATTGCCCGCAGCATTGTATACAATTATATAATATTAGATTTGGTCACTGTAGGATAAATATTGAATATATTAAAAATCAAATAATACATCATACTGAGTATACTTAAATTGGTAATCATAAAAAAAATTTGAAATAGACGCTTCAAATATTAGTTGCCTATTAAATATTAATAGTTTTTAAATCTATTATTCAGTATGGTACCTCTTGGCTCTTACTGAAGGATTAATATTTTATCTAAAGTGGTTTTACATGAATAAGATGAGATATTTTAATTTATTATTACTAAAAAGTAATGTTAAGCACATAGGATACTGGATAGGAGGATAGCATTATGTTACTTTATTTCTTATCTGCACATACACAACTATTATGGCACTTAGAGTTATAAAGTCGACCAGGTTTTTTGTATTTACACCAATTGGTTTTACATATCTAATGTCATGCGTACATTGCGTATACAATTAGATATAGCTAGGTATCTATTGTAACTCGTAAGTCGTGGTATCAAAGTACCAAACGAAAAAAATATGCAAGAATAGTTCTCGTTATACGTACAGTGTTTAATTCAGACCTTTTATTCCACGGGGGTATCGTAAATTTTCAAGCGGGTACATCATGAGACTTTAAGAGTAAATAATGAAGGGAAGTAAAAATATCGTTTTAAGCTCAATTTATTGGTAATAAATAGATACCTACAAATACATAAAATATAATTTCTTAAAAATTCATTGTCCAATTTCTGAAAAAGTCTAAAAAAAATGTAATTGACATTTAGTAATGATATTAATGATACTCCGTTTTGAGCCTATGTCATACATGTATTATGTTTATCAATATTATCGATATTATTTATTTAATAAATTAAATTAAACGAATCCGGAGCTGCTTTTGACGTGCGTACAAATCAATAACTTTATTCACAGTATCTTCATCGAGTTCTGAGTGTGCTTATCTGCAGGGTTGAAATGTTTCTTGTCCCATTCGATTTCTTATTTTGTTCATAATCCTATTCGTCGTACTGAAAGAGCGCTCCACAGTGGTTGTTGAAATCATAGACCTATTAACTAAATAAGGTTAATAGTTAATTGGTCTATGGTTGAAACTGGTAAACACATCAAGCATTCAGTCAGTTTTTTCAAATGTACGTATCGAATATTCGCTTTATAAATATATGACAGTGGATTTTTTACGTTTTCTTCTACCAAACTATTTGCATTTTGCGACATATTTAAATGAATTCAGGTCTATCCAAACATTGGTTGGTTCAAGACTAGGAAAATATAAACAAATTACGATTACGATATTACGATTATTATCGGCACACATTAAATAGCAAAAAGGCAATACCCAACAAGTTGTTATATTTATTTTATTTTATTATATTTACCGTGATGCATGAGATTACTCACAATCAGTCGATAACTCATTTCACATATCGCATCACATGTAGTTTACGTAGTATTGTCATACATTTTTCTCCGGGGGGGTTATATCCCCCGGTTACATTTACGGTATAAATATCATTCGATATAAATGTGGCATTGTGGCCTCTACCTCCCCCCCTGTTATTCGGAGCCCAGTATTAAATTTTCAAGCTTTTTTACCCAACAAATACAATTTTATTGACATTCATAGGAAAAAAAAGTAAATAAAAGTGGGTAAGTGGATGCCACTCTGCTGTATAGTAGGTTACAAGTGGGTCACTGTAATGGATGGGGTTAAATTTGAATTTATTGATTTAATATCATTGTATAAGAAAAACGATTCTGAGCGAAAACGG
Source organism: Sitobion miscanthi (assembly GCA_008086715.1). Taxonomy (NCBI): domain Eukaryota; kingdom Metazoa; phylum Arthropoda; class Insecta; order Hemiptera; family Aphididae; genus Sitobion; species Sitobion miscanthi. The sequence goes on from CM017802.1 coordinate 18,928,737, forward strand.
TCAGTCAGCCTATGATATTACTAAGTATATCTGATGATATTATTGTGAATAAAGTAATTTATATATTTCCCTATTTACGTGGAACCTCGTTTCAGGGCCGGCGTTAAGGGGGGGCAAAACGGGGCATTTGTCCAGGGCCTCGCGCTTTCAAGGGCCTCGCGCTTTAAAAATTACATTGAAAAATATTTTGTATGGAGATCTTGTAATAAAACAAAACAACAATGTAATATAATATTAAATATGTATACACCAACGTCAATCGGTATGGCACGCAGCACGGTATGGGAAACCTGGATTCCTAGAAAGATTATCGCATTTCTAAAATTAAATAAACTATTTAGTCATTACCCGTTATCGCGAGCAGCTGTCACATCGTGAGTCGTTATTGCGTCTGTAAATTACATAATAATATGCCGACTATACTGTCTATACTTCGATAACGTCGATAGCTACTATATTATATAAACGATTTAATATACCTATTTTGAGAATTTGTGTGCTAACGATTAGTGACAATCCGAAGATTTTTAATTGTTTTTCGACTGTCATCCAGGTTGTTTGAAGTGTATTGAAAATTACAATTTATTTCTCCAGGTAATAATTGTTAAAATATTGAATACCTAGTTTAATGATTTTAAATACTTTCTGAGCGTGTAGGTACACACGAAATATCTTGATCTGTGTATTGTGTAAAAAACATCGTAATTTGTCAATATATATAATATATTATTTTTATTTTTAATTCGTTATTAGGAAACAGAAAAAAACTAATTAGATAATATGAGTAGTCGGCAGCGAGATAAGTATCGTAAATTTGATTCAGGCCACCAAAAACGATTGAGAAAACTTAAACTTGAGCAAAATCTAGAAAAGCAACGTGGTGCTTTAGACCAATTGTTTTTCTTCAAATATTCCGGAGATTGTCCAAAACGAAACTGAAAATTATGAAGATGAGTTAATGTTGTGTGATATAGAACAACCGTGTTGTTCCAAAGAACTTGTGACTCAAAATAGTATTGAGGTAGTTGAAAAAGATAATAGTTTAACATTTAATAATAAAATAGTGAATAAAACCAAAGAAGATGAGTTAATGTTGTGTGATATAGAACAACCGTGTTGTTCCAAAGAACTTGTGACTCAAAATAGTATTGAGGTAGTTGAAAAAGATAATAGTTTAACATTTAATAATAAAATAGTGAATAAAACCAAAGAAGATGAGTTAATGTTGTGTGATATAGAACAACCGTGTTGTTCCAAAGAACTTGTGACTCAAAATAGTATTGAGGTAGTTGAAAAAGATAATAGTTTAACATTTAATAATAAAATAGTGAATAAAACCAAAGAAGGAAGAATTGATTTTAGAGATCCAGCTCAGTGGCCACAGTTATTAACCCATGATATGCGAGTTGAAATTGTTCTTAGTAAATCTGAAAAAATCGAATTTTACGAAAATTATCCGAAAAATGAAAAAAAAAGAAATTTAGTAATAAATTGTATTATAGAATAATGAAAAATGGTGAAAAAATAGCAAGAAATTGGCTGTTGTACTCAAAATCACATGATCGAGTTTATTGTTTTTGTTGCAAACTTTTTAGTTCACAATTAAAAATTCCAAATCCTGGTAGCTTAACTGACAATGGCACTTCAGATTGGAAACATATAGCATTAAAATTGGAACAACACGAAAATTCATCTTCACATAAACAAACAATTCTATCTTGGAACGAGTTACAAACACGAATTATTCAAAACGAAACTATTGATGATTTACATTTAAAGGAAATAGATAAAGAAAAGCAATATTGGAAAGATGTACTGAAACGAATTTTATCAGCAATTTTTTATTTGGCAAAACATGGTGATGCATTTCGGGGATCCTCAGATGTAATTTATACGGAACATAATGGTAAATTTTTAGGCCTCATAGAGATGATGGCCAAATTTGATCCAGTTATTCAAGAACATGTTCGTCGGATAAAAAATGGTGAAACTCATGATCATTATTTAGGTCACCAAATACAAGATGAACTGATTGAACTTATAGCACAACAAATTCGTCAACAGATTGTAGAAGATATCAAAGAAGCTAAATACTTTTCTATAATGATGGACTGCACGCCAGATGTTAGTAAAGAAGAGCAACTTTCTATAATTATTCGTATTTTAGATATGGGAAACAAAAGTATGTCTACAATACCTTGCATCAAAGAATATTTTATTGAATTTATTAATGTTCATTCTACTACTGGATATGATTTAACAAATATTTTATTGAACAAATTAAATAGGATAGGTATTGATCTAAAAGATTGTCGTGGACAAGCATATGATAATGGTGCCAATATGAAAGGCCAATACAAAGGGGTTCAATCAAGAATAATAGCAAAAAATCCTAGAGCATATTTTTCACCATGTGCATGTCATAATTTAAATTTGTTGTTGGGCGATATAGCAAAGAGTTCCACAGTAGCGGTTGGGTTTTTGGCACTATACAAAGAATATATTGTTTGTTTGCATCTTCTACAAAACGCTGGGGTATTTTTAAAAAACATTGTACATTCTTAACACTAAAACCCCTTTCAGAAACTAGATGGGAATGTAAAGTCAACAGTATCAAAGCTATACGCTACCAAGTACCTGAACTTATTACCGCATTAGAGGAAGTGGCTGATAATACTTCAGATCCAAAAACGAAAAGCGAAGCTCAGTCATTAGTTACAAATGAACTAGAAAGTTATGAATTTATTCTTAGTTTGATCATTTGGTATGAAATATTAGTCGAAGTAAATACTGTAAGCAAAACTTTACAAAATATTAATATTCATTTGGATAAATGTAGTAACCTTTTAAATGGTCTTATACAATTTTTAAAATCATTTCGAATGAATGGTTTTGAATCTTCAAAAATTAAAGCTAATGAAATATCAGATGTCTTGAATATTGACAAAACATTTAAAAAGAAGCGTATTAGAAAGACAAAAAAGCATTTTGATTATGAAAATTCTGATGAAATAAATGATGATCCTGAAAACAATTTCCGAACATTTTATTTTAATGTAATAGCCGATGGAGCTATATCTTCATTTAGTCAACGATTTAATCAATTTCAAATTTATAACAACAATTTCAGCTTTTTATACAATATTGGTAAACTTTCAAAAGTAACTAATGACGACCTAATGAAGAATTGTTTAGATTTGCAAAATTATTTGAGTGATGGAGATTTATATGATATAGTTGCTTCTGAATTGTATGAAGAGTTACTAGTTTTTCGTCATACAATGAAAGAAGATTCTACACCTATAGAAGCACTAAGTTTTTTAAAAACAATGCCCGGTGCTTTTACTGCTTTTCCTAACATCGTAATTTCACTCAGAATTTTGTTAACTATACCAATAACCTCGGCGTCGGCAGAAAGGAGTTTCTCAAAGCTCAAAATAATCAAAAATTACCTCAGAAACACAATATCTCAAAAACGATTGACTGAATTGGCTACGATTGCAATAGAAAACGAAACAGCAGATACATTGGATTTTAAAAATGTAATAGAATTGTTTGCGTCCAAAAAGTCAAGGAAAAAATTTTAAATATTCAATAATAATTTTGTTTTTTTTTTTGTTTAAATTTATAATGTTTTGGAAGAGCTTAACTCTTTAATATATTAAACTTAATTTAAAAAATTGTTTTATTTTTATTATTTTTTATTAAATTGTTGCCTTTAATTACGTATAGGCATAAGCTTATAAGAATATAAACTATAAATAACTATAGTTATTGCATTATTGGTTAAATAAGTTAAAAAGTTTTGCCCAGGGCCTCGCAAAAAGTAGCGCCGGCCCTGCCTCGTTTTAAATTTTCAAAACTTAGCTACAAAAGTTGAACATTTTATACATTTTTAACTACAAAATAATTATTAAATTTTAAATTTGATAAATTTTATCAAAATTTGAACTTTAAATCCTCATAAAAAAAATTGTGCCAATGTATTTTTAATATTTTTAAACTGCTATTCTAACAATATATCAGGAGCCTAGAATTAAATTTTCACGATTTTTTTACCCAACAAACAAAATTTTATTGATATATATAGAAAAAAAATTTAAAACTGACAATGGCCGTAAACAGCTCAAAAATAGTTAAAATATTTTCAAAATTTAGTGGTGTATAGAAAATAAAAATATAAACATTCAGTGAAATTTTCATGTGTCTATAGTTATTTGTTTTTGAATAACAATAAAATAACAAAACCTCTACATGAGAAATCGAGTGAATACCCAATCTTGTAAAAATATGAACTTCAAACGCTTATAAAAATGTAATTTGATTTGCTTGTAGACATTTTTTTTTGATAAAGGTAGACAAACTAGAATAGTGATTCCCAACCTTTTTTTACTCAACGCCCCTTTTAGATTTTAAAAATCTCACACCGCCCCCCCCCCCCCAATCAATTTTTTAAAATGATAAACGTTTTCGAATATAACTTTTACGTACACGCACAATAATAACGTCAAGTACCTACCAAGTACCAAATACAACTACACAGTACACATAACATTGTCGGAATCGGCTAATCATTAGCTGCTAATCGGAATCTATACGATAACTCCGATAAGAGAATAATAATGTCAAGTACCTGTCAAGATAATTATTTATCTGTGGATTACATAAGGTATTTTATTCTACGCAGTTATACATTTCATTACAATCAGTTACAAACAAAAAAAATTAAATGATACATGAGCGCCCCCTTTAGCGCCCCCCTCATAAAAACGCCCCCTTCAAAATAAAAAATGCCCACAAGGGGGCGGTAGCGCCCACGTTGGGAATCACTGAACTAGATGGATGATTATAGGTAGCACAAAACTCGCACTTGCCTCATTTCCTACCGCCCAATCTTAATCAAAACTTTAGATCATATTATACTATGGATATTAAATAAAGCTATTGCATTAAAAAACGTACTAAGAGTAGAAATTCGCTAGACTAAACCGGTGTGAAAAATAATACACCGGGATTTTTGGACCATATCATTTACATGGTTCATTATCCCGGTGTGGTATAATTTTATATGTTTGTGTTGAAGACATCGTGAAGACGAGTCGCAAAGGGACTGATTTCTATTGCGCATGCGTATCATTCATCCTTGCATATTTATCACTAAACTAGCGGTATCCATCTAGATAAATCGTCTTGATTCGTGATTAAATTTTAAAATTTGATAATGGTTTAAAATATAATTTGAAACGTGACAATTTCTTATGATTTGAAACTATTCCAACTTAAAATTTGCCGTGGAACACCCGAATTATTAAATTATCTTAATACAGAAAAAATATTTTTTGAAGTTTTTTTATCTCTTGTCTAAGTGTTACCTTTCTAACCAGAATTTTAGTAAGGATGGTGCGATATAAAAACCGGTAATTATTAAAACAATTATCAACAGTATTTACTCAATAAAGTTTTGAATTGTCAAAGTATTTAGTAGCTATACTTTATATTTAATTATAATATAATATACATTTTCCTTATGTTGAAGGTACCTATTTTTTTTCATAAAACTTGTAAGTATTTAATTTTCAGTTACATGGTTGTTCAACTAAGAACTTTGGAGGATGACAATTTAGATTTTAAAATTTCTGATAGAGAATTACAAATAACAGTATTAAACATGATTAAATCATTACATGGAGATTTTGGAGCAGGAGCTATTAAAACATGTTTTAAAGGTAAAAAACATTGTTTTATTTTCTATACAATTAATAGTTAACATTAGAATAAACTAAACTGAATAAATAACATTATTTTTATAATTTATTAATCATCAATGTAAATAAGAGAAGAAATTAATTTAGGAGCTGTGGCAGAACTTCAAATACTGTGCCTGGACTAAAACTTTAGAAAACCCACACTTTTTCCTCTGAGTAATAACCTATATTGATTCAGCTTTACGGTACGTAATCAGGTCTGAATTGAACCAGCCAGTTTCCGAGTTGAACTCGGTAGGGAGGGGGGAAGGGGGCTGAACAATATTTTGGTATAATAAATATTAAACTTAACTGTTTTAACCTATTTTTGGCTAGTAAAGGTTCTAAAACTTATCGGCTATTTAGCATTGTACATAAACCAATGTTTTAACTTTCTAAAGTAAAAAATGTTTACTAAAAATTATTAAGATTATTAAGGTGTGATCGGATTGCCTTAATTCATTGATAATATACATCTTTATTCTGTCATCAATATATCATCTGTAGTAAAAGTCTATCATATTTGTATTTGTATACAACACATTCTCAAAACTAATATCTCCATTAGTTTTTTTGAATATCATGTAAGCGACCGTTTCCTCTTCATTATTAGGTTAAATTTATTTGATAACCCAATTACTAAATATTTTCCGGGCAAGTTAGTTCATATTCTTAGAATTTGAATCAGTATTTACTATTTTAGTACTTTAATTTTTTAGAATAAATTTTACGTGTGATATAATTATTGAATATGTTAATGGTTGATCATTAATTGATAATTTATTTTTTAAAGCTAACTATTTATTTTAATGTTTTTAATTTATTTCAGTTCGCTATTGTAATCCAACAACAAGAATTATCATTTTTAAAACCAGACATGGTCCTCATCAATTTCTCTCTTCTGTTATACCATTTATTAATAAACTTCAAGAGAAACAAATTCAATTATCAACACTTTATACTGGCGCTTCCATGTTTCAATGTTATAAATTTATTCAGGTACTTTAACTATACTATATTCTAATATAATTTAATACAAACATATTTAAACAAATTTAATAATAATTTTAATTAATTGATTAAATGATTAAATGACACCAGAATTAGTTATCTGTCTTTCAAAATGTAGAAAAACGTACCAAAAAGTATGATTTTAACACATGAAACATCACATTTACAAATTAATAAAAGCAATACATTAATTGAAGGCATCTTAAAGCTTTTCTTTTAAAAGGACCATCACCCATACATTTGTTGTTTCCTTCTTACACACGCACGACATAGCAAATTGTCGTTCACTAGTTTCAATAGTATGCTGTTAGTTTTGATACTCGAGTGAATTGATCTAATATAAAATGTTTAGGTAAAAACATTATCTGTGCTTAAGCATTGCTGATTTTTCTAAACTTTCATTTTCAAGCAATATATATGGGTATGTGAAATATCAAAAATTAAAAATGCTCATATCTGAAAATTAAAATATTGAATAAAAGCCAATGCTTCAGCACAGATAATATTATTATCTAAAAAATTGATAATAGGTCAAATCACTCTTAATATCAACACTAACAGCACACTCTTGAAACTAGTGAACGAAAATTTGCTATGTTGTACATGTGTAAGACAGAGACAACAAATGCATGGGTAGCATTCTCTTAAGCTCTCAAAAATGTTCACCTAAAATTATATAATTTATAACTTGCTATAATCAATGTTTACGTTCTGGACAGAGTATTATATTCCCTACTACATTTATATTTTAAATAAATTACCTTACCATCTTTGATATGGTTTTTTTAAGAATCCATTAATTAAATTTCTAAGTTATTGCTATAAGTAATTTCTAATAAGTAAATTATATTAATTAATACATTTTAATTAAATTTGTTTCAGAATTATCAAAAAGATCTTGTAAGAAAAATAACTGATACAATAAGTGAGAAAACCAAAGAAAAAATGTTAAATATCACTAATGTATTAAATTTCTAAACTCTCAAAAGATAGGTTTTTTGAATTTTATAAAAAAAACATGAACTGGTGAAAAGGCCAATTTGTAAATAATAAATATATTTCTTATACATTTTGACAAAGTATAAAATATGAAATCAATATATTCTGTAGCTTGGTGTAAGAAAGGCTAATGAAACATTTGACAAATTTGAGATTATTTGGTCGATGTCATAAAAATTTGATGATTTTATTAGTATTAAAATGACCATTGTCGTTGATGCAGTATGACCAAAATAGATCTGACATTGGCCATTTTGAAATCAATTAATAATGTTTATAAATATAGTTTAAATTCCAACCACTATGATTTGTGTTCAATTGAATATTAATATTAGGTATTAATAAAAAAGTTGAGTTGTATAATTATAAATTGTTTATCTTAAATTTTGGTTTTTGGCCAATATCAAAAAAAAGTAATTTTAATTTTTTTTCTGGGTGGCCAATGTTAAAAAAAAAACATCTGAAGTTAAAAACAGAATGAGTTATACAATGAAATAAAAACAAATTTAACTAAGTTACAGCATTTTTAGAGTCTCTACTTAAAAATTGGTCTTCTTGTACCGAACCACAGATATATACAAACGATTCACCTATTTAGAAAAGATTTTTTTAGTGGTTGAATAGCTCATTAAAAAAAGTTATCTACCATAAGCTAATTAGTCCACGGTCAATTTATGTTTAAATATTAGCATAAACTTGAGTCTGCAAAAAAGTTAATTAGTATAGTTACTATAAACCATACTATGATAGATATTGTAACTTATAAGATTGATTATTACAATAAGGGATTTATATAAGTACTTCAATAAGAACTTTGTAAAGAAAACAAATGTGTATATCCCAATCTTAAAAATATCCAATTTCATTAGAGATTGACCCACTTGATAATACAATTATAAATAATTATAATAATTATTATTATTATTTTTAATAGCTAAGAATTATATTAGTAAGAACCAAAATTAAGTCTTACACTATAGTTATTTTCTCTAATGACAATATGTTGAAAATGTCAAATACCTACAGTTGGCGAAGTGGCTCAAAATAAGTATAACCTATGAAGCAAATTTATATATTACGTATCTGTTTGAATGATAATTAAAAAACATATACAACCTCAATGACAAAATTATTATATTATCTTATCAACGTATAATTGTAAGAAATTACGTTTAGATTTATTAGATCTAGCATTGTCACATTAGGGTCCAATTTAAACGAGCAAACAAATAGGTACTAGTTTCTTATAAAAAAATAATAATACTTATTTATAATATTAATAAAAATCATTCATTGTATTATTGTAAATACTAATTAAAAAAACTATTGTAAAAATAACTATTTTTAGAAAAATAAAAATTGTATGAAAAACACCACTATATATCGATAATATTTGTCCATACTTATTAGGAAGATGCATTATTTTCAACGAAATAAGTGGAGGGATGTCATCTCAACATATCTTCCCCAACTCCGACTACTGAGTACCTAGTTTAATAGATTTGTGCAAACTTAAATTTGGGGTCATCAAATAAGAGAATTCAGTATGTTCTACAAGGTGCTTTCCAACCTGTGCTAATAAATGTAGGTCACTCGATAATATTACAGGCAGTGCTGCCAATGCTTACAATCGATTGAAATAAACTAAAATATTTCAAAATACAATAGTTATATTACTAAACGTATATTTATGTAAATTTATATTTTTAGTGAGAATAGTGTGTACAATAGAATATATTAGAAAAATACATCAAAATCTCTGTTCTGATTTTAAAGTTAGTTATTGTCAAATAAGTTAGGTTCTAGGTATTATATAGTATGTCATTGCCAGGGCTCATAAGTTCATGCGTTTGCAGATATATTTTGCCAAGATTTATTAAGCTGTAGTTAACAGAACTTTGTTTCAGATTGAAAAGATTCAGTGTATGACATTTCTTTATGCTTTAAATAGCATATTATTAAAGGTGCTTATTTAGCATCAATTTTCAATTAATTGTGAATTTTTTTTAATTTAAAAATGATATTAAATCATGTAAATTGAGATTTTTAGTTTAACATAACTTATAAAACCGAACATCAAAACCAAAATTTTAAATTAATATCATACAGTAAGATGGTTTAACAGTAAAACGATTAAAAATAAGATGTTGCAAATAACAGTCAACAAGTAAATCTAATAAAAACAACTATAAATAAATTCATAACAAAAAAAAAAATTGTTCATACAAAATTTTAATTTTAAATTAAGTATTGTCAATATATCAAAAAAATAATTGACATTTTAATCATATTTAGTTGTTATTAATGCAATATTAAAGGTAAAACTACAGACTCTGGTGCCAGTTATAGCATTTTTAGAAACATTGGTGAATACATGATATTCAAGTTTTATTATTTTGTGCATTAACTTACTACCCCTGGTAATTAAAATATTTTTCATTAAATTATTTTCTAGGTAATTTAAAATAAGTAATGTATAATTTCAAGTTTCAAACAGTGTTTTTAAGTATTTTTATTAGTTTATCTGCAACAGTGACATAAACATTAAGTACACACAAATTAAAGTTGGTACAAGTTAAATACTAATTATAACTACACTTAAAAGTAAAAATAAAATATTTTGTACTACATTGTATACTATACAATTACGAAGACTTGTATACTTATTATTAAATACACATTAAAAATCAAAAGTAAATTTAGTTGTTTTCATTTAAAATATAATTCCTTTCTCAATAATTAATTTCCATAATATGATATATTATAATACACACAAAATTATTATACTGATTGTATAGATAATTATTACAGCTCTATTTTTTAGAAAAAATATAAATTTGTTCAAATTAAAGTTTATGTAATTAGGTATATTGTTTTAAAATTACAATGAAAATAAAGGTAAAATATACATTTAATATAACAAGAAAACGTTTTGACTTGATCTTGATAACTTTTACAGAATTATATTTGCACAGAGAAATTATCTACTACATAAAATTTAAAATACAATTTATGAGATAAATAAAAACTAAAATATAATAGACATAATAAATCAATAAAATATGATATATTATATGATCAATAACATTATAATTACATAATAATACATGTGAGAAAAAAATTAAAATTAAAATCCAGGAAGATGACAGATGATATATAAAAAAAGGTTAATATTTATATAGGAACTTAAAATTCTAACTTCGAAAAAAAAAATCACACATCAAACATTAAACATACTACACAAGTTTATATTATTGTAGAGATCAATTAAAGGGCCAATTTAAATAATTTTATCAGCAGTTAGTGTATTAAAAAATATAATATTTGGTGATGTCTGGCAATGATTTTTATTTATATATTTCTAGGTAATAAATTAAATATTCTATTAGGTTGTTAACATTTATAATTATTAAAGATACATTTTAAATAATATAATAATAATAATAAGTATATTTAAAAATCAACATTAATATAACAATTATAATGTTGAGATATCAGTTTTTAATTAGAACATATCTAGTACTAAAAGATAATACTAAGTTCATTAAAATATATTGAGAAAAGAAGATGCAACTATTTTATGGGTACTAGAATACACAAGTATATTCAGAGTATGTACAATATTTAATAATGTAAAAAATTTTTTTTTTATTAGATTTTAAAATACTTAACTGTCTTTAATATTTAGGTAAACAATCAATTACTAAACTAAGAAGACTTAAATATATTACATATCTATGAGATGCAAAAATATAGTTTTTTTAACATATTTTTATATTAAACCTATTTTTATATTTGTTTCTTTATTTTCATATTATGGTTATATTTGTCAATAACAGCTTAAATTGTTTTCAGCCATAAAAAAAAAAAAAATATATAAATATATTCAATCATCATAAGCCTGTTCAGCTTTAGCTTTAACCTTTCGTAGTAAAGGTGGAAATTCATCAAGGGTGTACCTATATTTGAACACGTGCATTTGTGCAGGACAATCACAAAGTTGTTTAAAATGCCGAAGACATGCCAGTCTTTTTGGATCACATGAACAGGATACAGCAGATACATATAGAGTGGTATTACAAACCAAACATTGTCTAAGGTCATCTACCTGGTGTTCAAATTCAACAAAATCCGCTTCAGTGACTCCCCAATCTAAAAGTGCTTTACGTTGAACTCTTTCAAACTTCACCATTTCATTCAAATCATCATATACGAGTTCAGCTGCTTTTGGTGCCAAGTCATCACAAGAGTTAACCATTTTACATATAAGTTCATCATGGGAAAAAACACATATTCGTTTGAGAGAGGAATAATGGTTAACACATTCACGACCTATTGAAATCCAATCAGCAGGAGCAAAATTCACAGCTTCAGCAAAATTATATCCTTGATTAAATCCAGTATGGTAAGATCTCGGAAAAGTAACTACAAATTCTCCAGCATTCTGATCAGTTCGATAGATTGGGACATTTGCTTTCATCAATATATTTGGATTCAGAATAGTTACCAACTGATGTAAGAGATCTGGCTGAGAATGAAATAATTCTGGTGTTGTCTCCTTCATAACTTGTTCAAAAGCTTCAGCATAAGCTCCTGGAACTCCATACCATGTTTTTGGTTCTCCCCAATGTAAATAGTTGATCGAGTAGCTCCAATGATCTTCATTATGCCAGCAAAATGTGGAAAAACACATTCCAACATACATCCATGGAATTTTCATACCAGATATATCAGCATTAATAAAACTGAGAACAGAGTCTTTAAGTATTGGTATATTATTTAAATTCCAACGATCTTCTATGTATGACTTGTAAAAAGTATTATCTTCATTTCCACAAAGTGCAAGACCTGTAGGAAATCCTGATCCATGATCCATAGTGTGTAAATCGGCACCATATTCTGCTATTACTGTGGAATCAATAGATGAAACAATTTTCCAATACTCCTGTTCAACTTGGCTTGGAGGCACAAGATGAACTGGCATGTTAAAATATTTAGATTTAAATTGATCTGCCATTTCTCCAAATTGTTGAAGTGTGTACTCACGCTGAGCTTGTTCAAATCCAAAAGCATCACTAGGCTTAATAACTTCGTTGATCACACATTTATGACATCTCCATTCACCCTTGGGAACACTAGTTAATGGTATAATTAAACATTGCATGTGGAAACTTAAATCACACCCATCACAAATTAAAATAGTTTCTTCAGATTTACCACTTCCACATTTTTGGCAATAATATTTATCCAAATAATCTACAGCCGGTTTACTTCTCTTTTTGGATTTTTTAGAATCTTTTGACTTTAAATGTCCTATTCTACACTTGGAACTAAACCCTGCCATCTTAGGACCAGCACCAAAAAATTGTAATTTTCTTAATTCTTTATTTTCCATTAGATAAAATGGATCCTTAATATAATCATCAGATTCATTCTCATCATCTGGGCTTAGTCTAGCTCGTTTAGTAGGCGAATTTGAAACAGAAGAACTTTCTTCTTTAATATTTACAACTTTATTTTCTCTTTTTATTGGTTTGTTATAAATTTCATCTTTAATGGTGGCGTGAAAAAGTGAAAATGGATTAAGCCACCTTTCATGATGACTTTTTAAAACCGTACCAGAAGTTTTTTCACAAACATAACCCATACGATTTGCCACTTTTCCCCATTTTTTTGCCAAACATACTTCATCAAAACCGCCTTCAAATTCTACAATTTTATAAAGAGAATATAAATCTACAGCTCTTTGTTCTAATACTGGTATTTTAATACGAATCCCTTGTAAATGCCAATACTTAGCAATTTTTTCTAAGAAATTGAGTTTAACTCTAGTACTCGCATCGAGTTCATTTAGTTTTTGAATCCTTGGTGTAAATTTAAAGTTATCAACATCCACACAAAATGGAGGATGCCAATTAGATGGAGGTTTAATTTTACAAATTCCATGTTCTTGAGCTACACTTCTAATTTTAGCAATATATTTCAAAGGATCTTTAAATTCTTCAGCAGTAGGCTCAAAAACTGGAGCTTCTGGTGGAACCTTGAAAACGAATTTGCCCTTTTCCATAAGACTGACAGGATCAATAAATTTTCCTTCAGGACATTCTTTTTGTTTTGGTTCATCAATTTCAAGTTTACACTTTACATCTCTTTTAACACTCATTTTAATACAATGCTATAGTATATACGAATATATATAAAAACAATAATTATTATTACTTACTTAAACAGAGATAAAAACACTTTCAATAAAATTCTATAATAACTTAACTTGATTGAAAAAAATATCGAATCTATAACATAATTATTGAACGTTAGAAATTGAAAATGTGCGTTGCATTGTTAAGAGCCAAGGATTGCGTTTTGAAAGATGGACGTCCATCCCACATTTCTAAAATGTCACGTAGTCCACACTCTACACCAATACTACCACCAACGCTACTGCGGGTGATCCGTTTAACAATTTTCAAAAAGGAAACAACAAATATATTCGGTGTACCTCTTCTGATCTGTCGTCGTTGCTATGCTGCGCCAATTGCCAAACCAGACAGAAACGTATTGAGTAACAATTTTGTAGGTATACGGAAGGAAACAAATGAAAACTAATTTTAAAGCCTTTTGTTTAAAAGTAGCAATTTCACTATGGAAGATAGAATGCAGCCAACATACACATTTCACACAGAAACACACAAATACAAAATTACAAACAGACACACACACAAACAAACACGAGACTTCGACACAGACACGAAAGTGATGAGGTTCGCCGCTCGCAGTATAGAAAATAATACATTACATAGCAGCCTGCACCACTACCAACTACGGGATATACGCACGCACGCACTCGCAATAATATCGACACAATTATAATACCGTACACTACCTTATAGAATGCGTATCCGGACAGACGATGCGAAGACCTATATTAATAAATATTAATAATAAACACTAAATAGGTATACAGAAGTCAGAAATGTTTCGAGGTTTCGACACTGTTCAATCACTTGGATCTACGATGTTTTTCAATGTATGTTCCGGTCAATCCAGTATTCTAATCTCCTCTGCCGGTTGCCGGTCGATCGATGTCTGTTGTTTGGGCCATTTTTTACGTTAGTCGTTGCACTAAAATTTAAAAAACGTGCCTACGAATTATGGCGATCGTACGAGTGTAAACGATTAATGATATTGAGCGTGCGTCGTCACCCGGTAAACACGTTTACGAATCGCGAGCAACATCTAACCTAACTATATAGATACGATTATACGAACGACCGTACGACAGATACATGGACGTCAAAATAATACATAAATGACTTTTTTATGTATAAAATAAGATATGGATGGATATCTGATTCGTCACTAACTACTTTCATATTTGATCGTTTCACCGTTTCGGCCTTAAATATATTGCAATGAGAGTTAGCCAATCTATTACCTACGATACCTTAATTGTATGAACTTCTGAACTTTACTTTATTTTATATTTTGTCTTCGTTCGACTACAGTTTACCAGTGGATTTTTTATACGTATCACCACAATGTAGAGAAGATACTTTCCCTACTAAGTTATGTGTATCATTAATTATTAACTTAACTAAAATAGTCCAACGACCCCTCGCAACTCTCAAATACAAATATACAAATAATAAATGAAGAATATAATTTAACACCATAGATCAACGGTACAAAAATACATAGCAAATTAGTAATTATAAAATCATAAATGTTTGGTGTTCATGTTCCTAAAATTGCGGTTATTAATACTCCAAAACCAGAAATGGTATTAATACTAACAAATTCCCACTAGAATTTTAAAATAGAACTAGTATTTTGTCTAATATAATTACAGCAAATTATTTTAAAAAGATGAAATATTGCGGTCGAGAATGTTTAACAGCAACCGTAAAATAATACCTATTAATAAATGGTAGCGTATAAAATATTTCTTCGAGAATATACAAATAAAAAATAGCAAGTGTATTAGAAGCAAACATATAACTTAGAAAAAAAAATATATTTCGCAATACGATACATGAAATATAAATAGTGATTGTTATCAATAAAACTTTCCGAAGTCAAAGTAATCAAAAACGTGATAAATGATTCTGAACCATGTACAATTCAATAAAGCACAATATGAAAGGTAGTATATTAATTTTAATGAATATAATTAAGTATTAAATAACAAACTACTATATAACATAGTTAACTTTATAAAAAATACATAATCTATAGCATACCTATTAGATATTAAAAATGATGCTAATACAAAAACTTTTATATATTATTATTGTTAACTAGTTTAAAATTATAATTATATATTTTTTTATTACTACGCAACTATAGATTTAAATAAATGAAGACGAAAGTAATATGTAGTAAAATATTTGCTGAATTCATATATTGATAATATAATGTATCTTTTTTTCAATGTTATATGATTAATATCTACTTGTAGGAATGACTATACCATACCACACACTTAATTAATTCTTAAAGTACCTGAAAAATTGGAAATCTTTTAAGTATTTACTACCCAATATCTATTAAATTATTTTAATGTATAGTTGTTGATAATGATATTTATTTTCTATTTTATTATTCATTAATACCTTAAAATCTTCTCGTCTTCAATAGTCAGTCTGACATCTCGTTACGTATTACATAATCTGTGGATTGTGATAATAGATAACGTGTGGAACAGCTGTTTTTATTAAAACCGTGCATCACTAAAACGTATTCAGACAACAACATAAAATATATTTAAATACTCATGTTATGTTTGTTGAAATATCTTTAAAAAAAATTAATAATCTAAATTCGTAAAAATTTAAGTAGTTTTTTTCATTTTAAACTGTTTAAAATTAAATTATGAAATATTGAGATTTTTACCGTACTCGTTTAGTCGTTTGTCCAATTTTGAATAACCTGAAAATTATCAGTAGCCATCTTGAACAAAGCGTTTACACACAAACACAAACAGTGGTAGTGGTGAAATTTGTATGATAAAAATTGTAATTTTTTTATTAATTTTTTAGTCCAAAATTGTGACAAATTTTTATATTGTATTTAGTTTAAATAATGTTATGTTGATATTCGTATTTGAAATGTTTTCTTAGTGATGGCTGCTTCTAGAAAACTTCAAGGTAAATATCATCACCTCACATTCTATTGTTGTTCACTTTTATGCTCAAAAACTGTTGTAAAGAACACTGAGTATTACTTTTGAACAATAATTTAGTCTGGAAGTTCTTATTAGTGAAGAATTTATAAAATAATTGTTATCCCAAATACAATTATTATAGTTTATAGTGTTAACTATTATTATGATATACATGAACGATTGTCCAATAATTTTACATATTTTAAATAGATAATTTAATTATTTTGTATCAGCCACAAATACGAAACAGTAAATTATAATTATGGTTTTTCATTTTATATTAACAAACCTCTTTTTTTCTTCTTAAAGTGTTATTACTTAAGAGCAACAATCCAATAACTAGTCTATAATTTTTAGGTGAAATTGATCGGTGCCTTAAGAAAGTTACCGAAGGTGTTGAAACATTTGAGGATATTTGGCAAAAAGTTCACAATGCTACAAATAGTAATCAAAAAGAAAAATATGAGGCTGACCTCAAAAAGGAAATCAAGAAATTGCAAAGGTTACGTGATCAAATCAAAAGCTGGATTGCGTCCGCAGAAATTAAGGATAAAAGTGCATTACTTGATTACCGCAAACTTATAGAAACTGTTAGTACATATAAACACATAATCTAGTTTGTTCAAATGTTAAGCTATGTTTATTCTTATTTGTAGCAAATGGAAAGGTTTAAAGTAGTCGAACGAGAAACAAAGACTAAAGCTTATTCTAAAGAAGGGTTGGGTGCTGCCCAAAAACTAGATCCCGCTCAAAAAGAAAGAGAAGAAATAAGTGCATGGTTAACACAATCTATTGAGTCGCTCAATATTCAAGTAATTAATTATTTTAGTTTAATGAAATTCGTGCTTTTTGAATCTGAATATTATTTAAAAGATATATTCACATTGTAGGTACAACTAAGTTTACAATTTTCTATTTAATTAATAAATTAATAGTTTTTAATTCATATATTTTAATATTTTTTTTATTGTATTTAATAATTAGTTTAAAAATGTTGAATGATAGATTGACCAATATGAATGTGAAATGGAGTCATTACTTGTTGGGAAGAAAAAAAGGTTGGACAAAGATAAACAAGAAAAACTAGATGAACTAAAAGCAAGAGTAGAACGACATAGGTTCCATATACGAAAATTAGAGACTGTGCTAAGAATGTTAGATAATATGTCAGTGGAAGTCAAAAAGGTATCATTCAAAACTATTGATTATATAATTCGATAAACAAATTATTTAATGAGTTAATTTGTAGATTCGTTCAATTAAAGATGATGTGGAATATTATATTGAAGCATCACATGAAGAAGATTTTATGCATAATGATGATTTGTATGATGAAATAATTGGGCTAGCTGAACTCGAATTAGGGGTTGCTGCAAATAATTCCGCAGAAGCCAATGGTAACAAATATAGTGATTGTAATAATAATAATTATAAAGCTCAGATTTAATAAGAAAATTATTTGTTTCAAACTTAATGTTTAATCTACACATTTATAATATGTTTATGTATTATTGAACTGCTAGGATCACCCACTAGCCAAACTGCAAGTCTTAGTGGTTCTTGTCCAGCATCTCCTGCTCCAATGTCACACAATCATTCCATTGAAGAGCCTGTTTCAGTGGCTGTAATAACAACTTCTACACCAGTATCAATAACAACTATCGCTACAATTAGTGAATCAATTCCAATGATCTCTACAGTATCTACAGTTGTAACTATTGCTACTTCTTCATCTTCTATTGTTGCAGCACCAGTTCGTAAAAAAAAAGAAGAAACTACTAAAGTTTGTACACACTATAATATTCATATAAGAAAACAATAATTTACCATCAGTATAAAATGTATATTCAATTTAGAATACAATTAAACCGACGCCTGTGAAAGCAAATCCTTCAAATAATGCTAATCCTACAGTGAACAGTAAAGGCCCAACTATAGCTGCAGTTGTTAAATCATCTGTTAGTAATAATCATACCACCACAACGTCTAGTGTGTCTACTGTGTCTCAATCTATAACTACTCAAACAAGTACTACTACCGTTGGTAATTTTGCAACTGTAGCAGCTTCAAATATTCACAATAAGCATTCACGTAAGTCTTAATTAAATATTAATATAAATTGCACGATTAACGAATTTAATTAGGTATTATGAAAACTTATTTTCTTAAATATCAAGTTTTCAATATATTTTTAGAATATTATTGAGTAACAGTATTTTGTCAAGTTAGATTTTATCACAATAGTATACTGATTTCCGAATTCTCAGTTTTTTCTTTTACCGATTAAATAATGATTTTCTTCGTTATAAGTTTATAATATATTTAAATATTTCATTGAATCAATTATAATTATAAATTATTAAAATGCTTATTTCAGACAACAAATAAAATATCTGTGTAATCCTCAGTATTAAATTTAACTAATCCTCTCAATTATTTTTATTTACTATTATTATAACAGTATTTTTTAATGATATATATTTGGAATATTGTTTGATTTTTGAACTGTTATTTACATAGAAGCACAATCTGCTGAAAACACATCTGTTGTTACATCTATACCAACTTCTCCATCATCTTACAATACTAATGTGCCAACTGCACAAGGAAATGTGAATAATTCTGATAGTGTGGTTAATTGTGTGTCTACTACACCTTCGTCATTAAGTTCTACAACGTCACCAGTACAAGTGGATTCTAATACAGCCTTGTCATCACTAAAGACTATTGCACAAAAAGCTATTGATCAAGCTGGGATTGATATATCACAACAGTCTACTGACAATAGAAGTAATTATTTAATTATTATTTAAAGTAGATATATAATAATTTGTACTATTATTGGGTTATCATGAATCAGTATGCGCTCTTCTGATACTTTTACAATTAAATGATTCTATAAATATTTACTTATTTGTATGCATACATTATAACAATAATAATATTATATACTTGTATTATTTAACTATTTCCAGTGAATTGCATTGTAAGAACCTATTATTTGAATGCGCTAACAATTTGGTACTCTTATTTGTATGTCTGGGTTTTTGTGTAGGTCAAAAAGAGAAGTTGAATTTGCATATCTATGACGGATTGGATAAGGCGCCTAGTGTATTTTGATAAAAGTGTATCTCGGATAGAGTACAATTCAGTTACGTGTATTTTGTATCTATGAGTCAAATCAGATCGGAGAAGGGGGGGGGGGGAATTCACGTGTAGTATTTTAGATACAATGTTTCAGTGAATAGCTGAGATATTCTTGTAGGACTAAAAACACTTAATATTTTAAAAGCTTAAACATGTAAAAAGTAAACTGTATTTTATTCTATAATTAACTCAACACACAGTATTTGTTACCATTGTTCAAAGATAAACCTAAAATTTGTTCTTCATCGTTTTTCTAATAGCAACTATATTTCTTTAAAACAAGAAACATGAGCAATTTTGTAAATGTGTCTTTGTCATATTCTAAGATAAAGAAAAGTTGCTCTAGCCAATCTGCAATATTACATTTGTAGGTTCCCGACTATTATAAATATCTTAACTAAGATTGGTAAGGCATTTATTTTATATTTATTACATACAAGCAAATAGTGTTAACATATTAAATTATCACTCTTGTATACCTAAAAAAACTATTATATTGTGATCTAAATTTATATTTTTATTTTAAAGGTTTGAGTTCAAATATAGTTCAAAATTCAAGTAGTCATCTAAGCTTACAGCAACAACCAACACAACAGCCACCTGCTTTGTTTGAAGCTAATATTTCTCCTTTATTAGGAGTAGCTCCATTGGGTCCAGTGCCACTCTCTAAGGACCATCAATTTCAATTCACAATGCTTGAATCTGCATTTGTACATTTACCTCATCCATCAGATTCCGAACGAATAAAATTATATTTACCTCGAAATCCATGTTCAACGCCTCATTATTATAATCAAGTAATTCACTGATTAAAAAATTCCTATAATAATTATTTACATTTATTTTTTATATATTTTATGTTTTTAGGGACCTCTTCCTCATTCTGACAGTTTAGAATTTTTCCAGAGGCTTTCAACAGAATCCCTTTTTTTTATATTCTATTACATGGAGGGATCTAAAGCACAGTATTTAGCTGCCAAGGCATTAAAAAAACAAAGTTGGAGATTCCATACAAAATATATGATGTGGTTTCAGCGACACGAAGAACCTAAATTAATTAATGAAGAATATGAACAGGTTTGATAATAAGTAAAATTAGGTATATGTTTTTATTTTGTATTTACAAATGTATTATTATTATTTAACTAGGGCACATACATTTATTTTGACTATGAGAAATGGGGTCAACGAAAAAAAGAAGGATTCACGTTCGAGTATAAATATCTGGAAGATAGAGAATTAAATTGAAAATAATGCGTTTTCACATAGTCCTACACTAAAAAAAAATTCTTAGAATATAGTCCATGAATACAAAAGGATTATTTGTACCCTTACAACATGTGATATGATGTGAACATTTGGAGAAAAGGAATTTGGAGTATACTATTTTTATTTTTTAATTTTGAAAAAAAAACTTAACATAGTCTTTGTTTATATGTATGTACATACTAACGAAATGTTGTACATATTAACAGACTGCTTTAATATTTTTTCTGAATTATTTATTCTCTAACCAAAAAGTACTAAAAGCTTATCTCCCATGTGCATTATTCTTTGAAACTGACTTATTTTCTCTTTTTTCAATAGTTTTGTTTTTGTTTGAAGCATAAAACTCGTACAAATAGAATTATTATTAGCAATATAGTTAAATTTCTCATAGTTTAATATAAATTTTTTCTGTATTGTACTTTTTGTACCTCAGATTTTTTGTCAAATTTGTTATTAAATCTGTGATACCAAAAGTTAATTTTATTTGGTGTCATTCAAAAATTATGTAAATTATTTTTTTTTTAAATGTATAATTGTCCATTCCCTATCTTGAAATTAGTTTTTTCCTTGATTATAAAAGTATGTACATAAAAATCTAATTAATAGCACTTTAATCAGGTATATACATTTTTTAATTGAATGAATATAAATAAAATAAAACAATATATTTTTTTAATAAGAAATTGTATGAATTTATATGAGATCAACAGTTTTTATTAAGTTTTAAAATGTATTTGTATAATAGATAATTTTTGAATGACCCTTTTTTGTAAGCTAAATTTTCTCATTTTCTTTAAGTTAAAAGAATGTAAAACTTACATTATTGGTTAAAAATAATATTTTTCTCAAATTAAATTAAATAACTATAGAGGAAATTACACAAATTAAAATCTCCTACCTTGTACTTAATTCATTACTCACTTTAGAACAAAAATGTTAGCTACTATTTTTTATACTATTATGTATAATAACATTCAATAATTCTCACTTGTAAACAAAATGATTTTTCAATGATCGATTTAAAATTTGTATTATAAGAGTCCTTCAAAAAATATAATTTATTCATATTTCATCAATATAATTAAGTTTTTTTATAATTTTTTTTTTGTACAATTTTTTAATCCATTGGTTAGGCACAATATCTTCCAATTGTTGATTATATATTCTAAAATGTTTAAATAATTTTTGACCGACTCTTATGGCCTTATATTAAAACCCAAACAACCTCAAATTAATAATTAATTATTATTATAGACCAGGAAAGTATTATGATTAAGTTACTTTTCCTTTTGTGATTTATGTTAGGGACAAAATGATCAATGTTTTTTTTTATTATTATTGTTGGCTATTAGGTATAACGCTCTGATTGTGTTTAATGCATGGAAAAACAGTTTTGATGTTTTGTTCCTACAACATCGTCTTAAAGCCAAACAAATGATTGATAGATGTACAAACAGTAAGCTATTTAATAATAAAAAAAAAAACCATTATAATAAAACTGTTTGATATTATTATTATTTTTTTTTTTTGTACAATTTTTTAATCCATTGGTTAGGCACAATATCTTCCAATTGTTGATTATATATTCTAAAATGTTTAAATAATTTTTGACCGACTCTTATGGCCTTATATTAAAACCCAAACAACCTCAAATTAATAATTAATTATTATTATAGACCAGGAAAGTATTATGTTTAAGTTACTTTTCCTTTTGTGATTTATGTTAGGGACAAAATGATCAATGTTTTTTTTTATTATTATTGTTGGCTATTAGGTATAACGCTCTGATTGTGTTTAATGCATGGAAAAACAGTTTTGATGTTTTGTTCCTACAACATCGTCTTAAAGCCAAACAAATGATTGATAGATGTACAAACAGTAAGCTATTTAATAATAAAAAAAAAAACCATTATAATAAAACTGTTTGATATTATTATTATTTTTTTTTTTTTGATCTCTTAATTTGACTAAGCTTAAGTTAATAATGAGTACAAAATTTGCAATTGTCTTATTTTGTTCATTAAGTAATATTCATCGTCACAATTACCAGTTTTGAGATATCTTAATTTATTTTTATAATAATATGTCAATAAAAATTGTTTATTATACGATTGTTTATTTCAACGGTCATTATTACAATTATCCATTTATTTGGTGCTAGATAAATTATTATGTAAAATCTTGAGTTTAAATTAAACAAGAAATATTTCCAAATAATTATTTTTTAGAATTCTCATTCATCAATATCACATTTTTTAAAACATTTTAAATAAAAATGTTAACAATAATACCCATTTGAGAGTTGGCACTTGGTATGTTGTGCTTTGGTACTCCTAATTGTCTTGTGGTGCTACTGCCAAATATAAATTTACAATTTCTCGGATAAAGTAATTGATGGGTTTATTTATACATTATGTTAGTGTTATATAGACCATGTTTACTAAATAGTAAAATATGGTTGACATTTTTATGGATCATTAAAAATCTGGGCTTCATACATTTATCAAACCAAGATAATAAGCTATACTATCCTTGTAATCTGTATTCAGGTCTGGATTGACGTATAAGCAAACTAGACACTCGCCTAAGGGCTTTTTTTCAGTTGTACATCATACTCTTTGTAGTATTTGAAATTTAAAATGTTTTTATGATAGTATTTGTATTATTTGTACCAATTATTGTAATAGACAATAGTATACAAGATGGATCCATCTTGATAGTGTCGTAAAAATAGAAATTAAAATAGCTTATCAATTTTTTAAATCTATTGATATTATTTTTTCATACCTATTAATTATGAAAATAGATAGTGTTTGAAAATTCAATAGTCCTTTTAGTGTTAATACATCTTAAAAGTAAAGAGCTGGATGGTGTTTTTTCAAAGGTTTTAAGAATATTTCTGAGTACCTACCTACTGCAGTTTCAAAATGTTCCGGAAACGTTCATTCTCGGTTTTAAAACTATATGTAGTCCACTTTGTGAGAGGAAACATTAAATGCTTTAGCATTATTGACGACTGGAAGTAAATTATTTAATACCATTGATTTTTAGGATATAACGATCAATGACTCCAGTTCACAAAAAAGTAGAAAAAAAAATTTTTTTTAATTTAAATAATTTTAGTATTAATCTAATAAAAGCCATACTTAATACCGACTTAAGATGGTTTTTATTTATATGTACTAATCATAAAAAAGTTATATGATTGCATTTGTTTATGCATATAAAATATTAAATGTTGAAAGAATCATTTTGAATTTAGTCAATAGGATTTTAACGTGGAGCCTCGAATATTGATACACAGTATGTCCCAAAAGTCCTTTATCTCCATGTAAAATCAATATATTTAAATTCGGTTTTTTTTTTAAGTATTAAGTATGAAAATGTTGATTGAATATCATAAGAAAAGATTTTTTTTCGAAAATTGAAAAATTACTAAAAAAGATATTTTAGGTAATTCATTTTTTTAAATCTCCTAGATATCCATACTTTTTAAAACAGTTCAAAAAAAAAAAAATATTACAATTTAATGAAAATCGATAAGTTAGAGCTAATTATTATTTTGAATTTCTATGAGTAATAGTTATGTAATATTTAATTTCTGTGCGAAACGATATCATCGTAAGCCATGACGCAAAGTCAATCTATATGTGATATGTCATATAAGACATTAAGACAATGTCACGAACCAGGGCCGGATTGGTATGTACTATGCATGATGCATCGGTCCATCGAGATTTTCATTTCTAACTTCTAAGCCATCCATTTACATATTCAATGGCCCAAAATTACGCGTTTATTGGGGACTAATCGTATTTTAAACGTGCATTTATTTTCACCCATACTCACACGCCTACTCCAAAGTTTATGCGGTCCACCGAGATTTTTTCGGTATTTCGCACAAAATCACATTACCATCGGGCGCCTTATCAACTTTAGAGAGGTGTTGTCTATACTTAAATTTTATACTTGTATGAAATTCTGAATGCCTCTACATTTTATAACTAAGCTATCTATCGTAAATTTTTTTAATTGAGAGAAACAGTTTCAGTTTTATAATTTTTATAGCGGTTTTAATAGTTACAGGGAATCACTTTTTTACGAAACAGTCAAACAGAGATGGTTTATTGCTTTATTAAATCTATAAAAAACTAAATAAATGTTTAATATGCATGACAAAATTACTGCATAGAAATATTACAACACTACAGTTCGTTCAGTTTGACCCTTTGGCCACCAAATACAAAATTCTGTAAATTGTTTTGTTTTAATTATAAATAATAAATGTCAATGGCCTTAAAGGTTACTAATTATTTATTTAGCACATGTACTATATACTGTCAAGAAAAATACATAACAAAGGTCAAAGGTCAGAAACCCAAATGGAATACTGGATGACATCAAACATATTTTCTTTATTAACATATTTTAAACAATAATTTTCAAAAAAGGCAGGTAAGTAGGTATCGTTCTGATTGTACATTATAGTATTGTATATAATGTAGTGTTGTCAAAGTATAAAATGGTACTTACTACTGAAATGGATGTATTTTTTAGATTTAAACTTAATGATATCAAATTATTATGAACAAAACACGATTCTGAGCAAAGACGATCGTCCAGCTGCTAATATCACTACCTATTTAGTAGATATATTTTATATTTGCTATTAAAGAAATTTATTTTACTATTAGTGATACTGTAGGTCGAATTATTAATTTTTCTAATAAATTGCATTTGAAAATGCCATTGTGTGTATAAAATATAATAATATACTTTAAAATATAGGCATCATAAGAGCACCAATGAACACTTTTTAAATTAAAACAACAAAAATCGTTATTCTTTGAAATGTACCAAGTATTGCACAAAATTGAACTTAAAGTATAAATTTAAAAAAACTACAAATGTATTTTTTGGTTGCAGTATGAACTACTTAACAATTTATAAGAAACCTTGTTTTAAATTTTCAAACCTTAGCTTTAAAGTTGAACAATTTTAAATGTTTATAAATAGCTCAAAACGAGTCAAAATAATTTTTAATGGAATGTATAGAAAATGATAAAATAATCATTAGTTGACAATTAAAAAGACCTATCTACAATCTACGGTTATTCGTTGTTGATTCATAGCAAAATAAGTTAATCGTTTAATGAGAATTTGTTAATTATATGGATCCAAATTGAAAAAATTTTAAATTCAAACACTAATAAAAAATTAATTAGACTTTCTAATTTTTATCAAATTCCACATCACCACTAACAGTCTTGAGATAAATCCATTAGACTATCTAATCAATATTTAAAAAATATAAAAGGTATTTTGGAAATACATATTTCATAAAATAATCTGACTGCAAATATAAAATTATTAATTAACAATACAAGTCCACAAAAATATTTGTATTTACAATAAATTTTCTGATTTTTATAAAAATTGTAAAATATACATATATATTATGCTTTACAAAATTTTGTTGTCAAATTAAAATAATAATTAATATTTTAAAAATGTAGTAGCCTTGGGTTTGGCAATGCTGCCAATGCTTTATTAGCTTTGCTGCTTTTACCGATTCCAAGTTTAGGTAATCCTCGATTTAACCCTTCTAACAACATACAAGCTTTACAAATATCTTGACTTGACACAAATCCACATTTAGTACAAACGCCAATATCCGGCAATTTTATATTCTCTTTAATACACATTGTCTCGCCTAAAACATTTAAAAAATAGTTTTAAACTATAGAATGAAAAAACATAGTTGTTTTATACCAGAATGTATTATATCCATAATAGATGATGGTTTTAATCTTTCTAAATCTTTTAAAAATGTTCTTGCATATCCTCGGTATGCATTTGGCGCAAATACACATTCAGTTGAAAAGTAATTCAATTTCTTGAAATATGCATACATCACTATTTCTTTTTCATAAGTGTATTTTAAAGGTTTACATCGAGGGATAGTGCCTTCTGTAATCTAATAATATTAGTATGTTATAATAAGATTAATATTACAATAATTATTTAATTTTGTTAAAATAAGAACTTAATACAATAAAGTAATGTAGTATAACAATATTTTATATTTTAAACATGATGACTTAATAAATGATACTAATAAAGAACGTGTTTATCCTAAGAAAGAATATAACAAAAAGGCATATTATTTAATATTGTACTAACAATAATTTAAATTAATTTATATATTTAGATTTTAGGTCACCTGCTGGCTCACTCAAGTATCTTAACTTTTGTAATACTTACAGTAATGATATTTACACATCTTTGCAATCTTGCAACATCCCCTCGTAAAATGTTCATCAACACAGTCTCTGCAATATCATCAGCATTGTGACCAGTAGCAATACAGTCAACATTTAATAACATTGCACCTCTATCTAAAGCTTGTCTTCTGAATACACCACAAAATGTACAATTATTCTTACGACCAACTTCAGCAACTATTTTGTCCATTGACCAACCATATAACTGTTGGTATGATAAGATCTTTAAAGGCATTTGATATTCATCTTTATTTTCTAGTACTGTTTTCAAACTATCATCCCTATAACCTATTAAAATGGCATACAATTTATAATACAAATAAATAATTTTTGATTCTTAACTCTTTGAAATACAATATTTTATAACTTAAGAATTTAAATTATAATTCACTAACTCATACAAATTAAAGTGGTTTATTTTTTTTGAGCACTTCTTTGTAAAAATTGTTTTAGAAATCCAGAAATTAAGTATAATAACAGTTCAGACAAGAAACAGAGAAATAAAATGACACAACTATTCTTACATCATTCTTATTTCAATATTTAACAAAAAATTGTTATTAACCAGTTTTAGTTTAAACAATTGATTTAACTGTAAAACATAAATTAAAGAGAAAATAATTAACATATCTTATTACATAAAAAAAATGCCAAGTATATAGTAATATAAATATAATATAAATATTAAAAATGTGTTTAATTTTATTAAATAATTACAATATTACCAGTAATTCCTTCATCTATAGACAATAATACTAATTTCAGTTCATAATTATAGCGTTCATTTAATATCTTGAGAACTTGTGCTAGTACAGTTGAGTCTTTTCCACCTGAAGCTGCAATTGCGACAACATCACCTTTTTTGAATAGTTTACCATTTGTGATGGTGCTATGAATTTCAAGTTCAAAAGCCCAATAAAAACATTCTTTGCATAATGTATCTCCAGTTTTTGGGCGCTGAAATAAAAAATTATTTGTATAGTCTCATAATAATAATTTTGTATAGAATTTAGTTTTAATCTTTATATATAAATGTGAAAATGAAAACCTTTGAGGCCTATGTTCTTGGAAACTACTGAACAGATCGTTATTTTTTTTTTTAAAATTGAAGAGCTCATTGCGGGGAAGGGTTATGGCATTTGATCGATTCTCTAACTTAATAAACAAAGGAGTTATCAATTATTATAAATAATGGCCTGTTACGTAATAATAAATCAGTATTATTCTCAACTCCTATAACCCATAGCAACCATTAATAAACAACAATTTCTATCGTAAATCTCAAAATTCCTGTTTGAGAACCTACCAGGGGTGATCAATTCCCTTTTTAAATTAGTCTATGACACTCACAGATCATGTGGCTTTCTATTGGTGAAAGAATTTTCGAAATCAGTTTGGTAGTTCCAGAGATTACCCTCAACAATGGTAACTAACAACTCCTCTTTATATAATAGTATAGACTAGTTGATTCTGCGTACTTCATTGCCCACTAAATGTATCAACTCTAGATGACTCAAACTTTGTTCAATTCGTTATTTAATATTCGGTGTATAGTATTCAAAATTTATCTTAACTTTTCCGTTTCCCGGAATAAAAATTTTGATACGCAGTACATTATCAGATATGTATGTATGTATGCTGTTTGTACATAGGATTTAACTCTAAAGTATCTAAGTTATACCAAGTTTGTGGTTTTTACTTAATATAATCAATTTATACAAAATGCTATCCTAACCGTACTAAAATCCGATGAATGAAATAAAAAACATATTTAACCCTTTGTAAATATTAACATATCTTCTTCCCAGAGATCTAATCTACCAACTAACTACATAAATACAGACTATAATTATACAGACTAAACTCCGGAACTACTTATCAGATCTTATATGTATATTGACAAAAGACAATAATACAAATCAACAAATATGCCCAATTAACCAATAGCAACCAATATATTATACACAGGTGGATTTTCCTAAATTTTTCTTTTATATAAACCTTCTCCGTGAAATACTCTTTCATTAAAAAAAAAAATCAAGACTTGTATAATATATATAAGAAGATCTGATAAGTAGTTCCAGAGTTTAATCTGTGTTTTTATATAGTTAGATATATATATAAATTTATGTTTGTGAGTAGATTGGACCTCTGGGATGATTTACAAAGGGTTAAATTTTTTTTTTTATTCATCAGATTATGGTATGGTTAGGTTAGAATAGAATTTTGTGTAAATTGATTATATTAATCCACTCTAGTTGGAATTAAGTAAAAACGACAAACTTGGTATAACTTTAATACTTTAGAGTTATACTCTATCATCATACACTTACGCCCAAACAGCACGGGTCCGCGATCTACCGCAGGTAGAGTGCCTACCTGATAATGTACTGCTGTGAATCAGAATTTTTATTACGGGAAACAGAAAAGTTAAGATAAATTTTGAACACCATACACCGAATATTAAATAACGAATTGAACAAAGTTTGAGTCATATAGAGTTGATACATTTAACGGGAAACGAAGTGCTCGGGATCAGCAAGTAATAAATAAAATTGAAAATCAGTTATACCATCATACCTATTTATTAATTTTACCTTTAGCACTGCATTCTGACCACATTTTGCAGAGCATAAGACAGGCATTTTAACTTATTACAGAATGGACCTTATGAATAATTGTTCTGTGGAATGAAAAATATATCTTAATTCGTATTTCGTGTTGTGAACGGAAGAATCGTGATTAGTACTATCTATTAGTACCATAAACCTGTTAACTAGATTAGTTCATGGTTCTATACACGGACCACGATTTAAGATAGTATGGTTGCCCATCGACTACGGTATAATGGTTTATTCGACGACCATCAATATGAATCTAGCAATCAGCTGTTTTTAATAGTATAGCGCTTTTGGTGGAGATAATGAAGACTATGCAGACGACTTTTACCCACCTCAAACTGTATATTTAAACCTAACATGGCAGAGCTGATATATAAATATAATAATGCAGTTTAAACATATTAATTATCATTTGATATTTTACTATGTTAATATAATTTAATAATCAATTATAATGCTATAATTTTGGTTTTTTTTTATATTATAATAATAAAAATGGCATGTTGTGTACCTTTATTTCCTTATAAGGATTTAAAAACTAGTTTGTTTGGTGTTCCTAAAATTCCTCCTTTAAGGGATGAGTGGGAAAAAGTTTTAGATGTTTTAAAACTAATTCTAAAGTATGCCGTTACCACTTCAAGAAAGAGGATGTAGTTGATACTTGGGAATCTGGTGTAGGTTTTAGGAAGTATACAGTAAGTAAAATAATATTACTATCTTAAATCGTGGTGCATAGTAATAAATACAACATTTATTTAGTTATTTTGTTATTTAATATTAATTAATAGGACAGGTATTTCTTAATTTTTTTTATTATTTTATTTGAAACATTATTTTTAAATATTGGGATTAATAAAACTATTTTTATTTATTTATTATTTTATATAAATTAGAATTTGTTAATAAACCAAGTAATAAATAAATGGTTACCAAGTAACTAACCGTTATCTATTATTAATTTGAATTAAATTTACTGCATTTGCGTCTAGTAGAAACAAATAAATGTTTTTTAAAGATAATGTGAAAATATCCATCATCCATCGGTTAGGACGGTTTGATTATAATTACAAATAATCTATGGCAAATGACAATCGTCTGAGACGAACAGCGATTCCAATACGTACTAACATATTTCATTCCATTCTGGTCATTAAGCTAGGTACCTATTTTTACAAATGTCATTAATCTCAATACTTCCAGACTGAACTTTTGGATCGGAAATATGAAGACGTGCGGATTTTCCTGGTCGGAGATGCACAGCTCTGACACTAGACAATATTATACACACGAAGCGAACGCGTTTCGCTAGAAGAATAAATAATTACGTAAGTTTTGTCCTTCTACTCTTTTGACGCGGTAGACCTAATGTAAATATTTATTGTCAGACAAACTTATATACCCACCAAACGTAGAATAGTTTTAAAAAATTCAGTTGTTATAGGTGCACAAAAATTAGGATATTATGAAAATATTTTAAATTATAATACTCTACCTACAGCTAATTCATTGTTATAGTAGAATCATTTTTAAAATTTTAAATCAATGATTAGGCAATGCTTTTATGAGTAGGAAGGTAAGTATTTATACCTACCTATTAAAATAAGAAAACACATAATGATTAATGTTATTTAATACGATTTGTAAGTTTATACCTATCACTCGGTGACGATTATTTTTGTCTTATACGTTCTTCGTAATTCCGTTCCGTCACGATAGTTTTAGTTTTCGTTAAATAGATCCACCACTATTATGTCCGTATGCATAGTGAATTTATGTGTCACATAACACATACCTAGTTGAACATGTCTCATGTGAAACATAAATGTTCTATCCATACAGGCTACGGGCATTAAACATTTGGGTTTTAAGAGAATACCTCAAACGCACGTTTTATTTTGGGGGTTTTACGGGATATACCTATAGGACATTTTCTTCAAATTTTCACAATTCACTATTTGATATTGTGATATTATTGGTACCTAGGTTAAGTTTCTGTTTCATAATAGATCGATAGTTTACCTAGGTATATCACATTCTTTAATTTAAATTCCGGTAATCGAGTATTGGATAGTATACCTACGTGACTTATAATTCGTATCGTAATTTAATTACTAAAGAAATAAAAATTTCCCTAACAGTGTCTAGGGCCACCGGCAGGAGAATGCATTATATAGAATGTCTATAAACTTGACGTCTAGTATATGGTTAAAATTGGCATGCGACCAAAGGGGCTTGATCTGGAAAATTTAAATGATTCAATAATGTTCATCTCATTATTTGAATTAAACTTATTTTTAAGCGATTGTTGTGAAAATAAATTTTTAATTTATTTCATTCAACACGCTCATCTTAGTTTTCTAATACATGTAAATAATTTAAGAAATATACTAATGTCAGCAAATTCCCAAAAATGTATTTTTAAAAAGTTATTACGTTCCAAATAATTTAATAAACAAATTAAAGACATTTAAAAAGATTCTAAAAAATAAACTACTTGACATATATACATTTTTTAGCATAAAAATTGTTATTATAATCAGATTCACAATTGGCTATTATGAATTTATCTAAACAAATTTAAATCAATTTTTAATTTTTATTTTCAGTAATAAAAATAAAAATAATTTTTTGTATATTAGACGTGTAGCGCGAGTGACAATAAATTATATACAAAAAAAACTTTAAAATTTTGTATATAGTAAAAGTATTATGGCATTTGTCAGATCTTGTGGGACATACTGTATATACTGAAAATAAGTTCTATGTATTTATCATATTATATATATTTATGTCATCTGTGGCAATCGCCAATTGTCGACATTCGGCGGAGATGATTCACTATTCTAATAATTATTGCAGTGAACAAAAAAATAAAATAAGCCAACAATTGACGGACAGTTCGTTAAGCAGTATAATATTATAATATAACACGAACTTCCACATTTTGTAACGTTTAGGTTATTTTCATAAAATATTTCCATACTTTCTAGTTTCAATTTGGAGCGAGATGTAGACGGATGAAGATAACTGTTTTTTCGGCGGCAGCGTGTGCTGCAGTACGGCTAGGTTTCACCGGAAGAGTCGATGTTTACGCGTAAGTTTGCTTTTCATATTATTTTGGGGCTTAAATTTAATTTTTAGAATTGAATTAAATAATTATTGTCACGAAAAATCTGTTAATTCGGTTACGTAGAAGCGTATACGTTCCTACCTACCAAAGGCGCAATGTATAATAAATTATACGCCAGTTCGAACAATCCAAACGTTGTTTTCGTTTTACCACGACCAATTTATTAATATTTACACCAATTTAGTATTTTACCATAATTATTATTTTAGATTATAATATTATATGATTGTATAGGTATGCTGAAATATTTAATACCATAACCATTTATTACTGGTACATTTTTTTCCCAAACCTGAAGTTTAATTTAAGCATTGAGGGTATGTCACTTAACATACGTAATTTTTATTTTTCCACTTAATATCTATATCATTGGCACCTACGTATACTGCTGCACACCTAAAATACAAAAGTTTTCAAGGAGTACCTATAGTCAACTGTCAACTGTCTATCCTGACCACCCATGTGGACGCATATGAATACCTAATATAATTATATACTCGTGTACCTATTTTAATAGTGTAAAACATGAACATGAGTGTTACGATTATTTTAATTTTTGTTTATTTTTCACATAAAGGTACATTACATAATTGTAATGCATTGTAATCCTATTTATCTCTTGTTTACTTTAACACAATGCTTCAAAAGTTTTTATTTAGTTAATTGGTATAATATTTGTAAATTATTGAATTTAACTACCCTACTATAATTGGTAATAGTAATAAATCCGTGTATAACTATTAAAATAAAAATTAAAAAAACATCAAAGAGCACAATATTTTGCCGGTAGTCGAGTTCTAGTTGATAACTGACTTGTGAATAAATTTAATTTTCGTTAGGTAAAAACTAATAAATCCTTGAATACAACATTTAAAAAGGTGGGTAAGTGGATGTCGCTCTGCTGTACAGTAGGTTACAAGTGGGTCACTGTAATGGATGGTGTTAAATTTGAATTCAATGATATAATATCATTGTAGAAGAAAAACGATTCTGAGCGAAAACGGTCAGTCGGACTATGATGTTACTAAGTATATTTGATGATATTATTGTGCATAAAGTAATTTATATATAACCTATTTACGTGGAGCCTTGTTATCAATTTTCAACTCCTTAGCTATAAAAGTTGAACATTTTATAAATTTTGTTGAAATTCGAACTTAAAATCCTTACAAAAAAAAATTGTGCCTATGTATTTTTAATATTTTTCAACTGCTATTGTAACAATATATCAGAGCCTTGCTTAAATTTTCACGCTTTTTTACCCAAGTTTTCAAAGTTTTCAAAATCGTATGGTATATAGAAAATGCTAATATA
Source organism: Sitobion miscanthi (assembly GCA_008086715.1). Lineage (NCBI taxonomy): Eukaryota > Metazoa > Arthropoda > Insecta > Hemiptera > Aphididae > Sitobion > Sitobion miscanthi. The sequence goes on from CM017802.1 coordinate 18,963,419, forward strand.
AACATTCAGTGAAATTTTCAAGTATCTATAGTCATTCGTTTTTTTTATTACAATAAAATAAGAAAATCGTTACATGAGAAATCAAAGTGAATATCAAATGTTGTAAAAATATGAATTTCAAACGCTCATAAAAATTTAATTTGATATGCTTGTAGACATTTTTTTTTTGATAAGGTAGACAAACTTATGGGTAATCTTGTATTACATTTTCAAATCTTAGATTTAAAAGAAAAATTTTTATGAATTCTCAACTCAAAATAATTTGCTAATTTTCGTGATTTTTCCGTATTTTATGAAGATTTGAACTTTAATGCTTATAAATAAAAACTGTGACTAAGGATTTTTAATTTTTTCATCTGCCTTTGAAACAATAACCTAGGGGCCTTCTATTAAATTTTCAAGCTTTTTTACTCAACAGATAAAATTTTATTGATATTTATAGAAAAAAACTAAAAAATTGAAAACTGGCAATGTCCGTAAACAGCTCAAAAAGAGTCAAATTATTTGGAAAATTTTATCATGTATAGAAAATGAAAATATAAACATTCAGTGAAATTTTCAAGTATCTACAGTCATTCGTTTTTTAATTACAATACCTAAAATAAGAAAATCGTTAAATGAGAAATCGAGTGAATATCAAATGTTGTAAAAATATGAAATTCAAACACTCATAACAATTTAATTTGATTTGCTTGTAGACATTTTTTTTTTGATAAAGGTAGACAAACTTATGGGTAATATTATATTACATTTTCAAATCTTAGATTTAAAAGAAAAAATTTC
>CM017802.1:19564301-19741782 GCA_008086715.1 Sitobion miscanthi
AATCAGTTTGGCGATAGCTGTCAACGCGTCTTGTCTGTGCGCCTCCAGGCTCCAATGTGTTAACTGTTTTCCTTACCTACCTCAAATGTCATGACTTTGCTCACAGGTTGTTATGTTAATCAACTTCCTTCTGTTTTGTACGTTTTTAAGTTTATCATATTCACTTGCGACTTGCTTCGTTATAAGTACACAACACAAAATAACTATTTCCGCCAACCACCTGATGCGAGTAGGTATACGGCTCTTCTTATCAAGAGCCGCTGAAGCACGGCAGTCTTGTTGTTTATTATAATTATTACAATATATTAATAAATCCACTATCGCTGTGCAGTCTTTCAATATTACCGTTAATTAAATTTGTCACAGTTTATATCTATCCCTAAAATGCAAAGCTGCAAAAAAATAAAACTGCTAACCTTAAAAGTAAATAAAAAAAAAAGCAAACCTAGTTTATCAGAAGGTGAGTGGAAAACACATCAAAAATTAAAAATAATTCACTTGGACCTCTGATAATTAAAATTCACTCCAAGCCAAATAAACACGTAAAACATTATTTTCTACGACAAATCGATTTTAAGTACTCTCAAGATGTGAATAACAGACCAAAACTTGGACGATAATCTCATCAGTTGAATATTCCAGATATAATCAAACCACCACCTCCTCCTATCTTTATTAAAGGAGTTGAAGACTTCCCCACACTATACCTTGTCTTAATTGACATAATTTGAGTGTTGATAACTTTATATTTAAGTCTACGACTAATTGTTTAAAAATTCAAACATCGAACCCTGACGTATACAGAGCATTAGTGCAATTTCTTAGAGATGAAAAATCTGAGTTTCATACTCATTAGCTCAAAAAGAACAAGCCTCTATACGACTCGTTAACCGTAACCTCCATGCAACCATACTTTTCAATTTAATCAAAGAAGAGTTAGTTGTCCGCATATTGAGGTAAGACAAGTTACTAATGTTCTTCGTAAGGTGACCAAAAACCACCTCCGCTTCTTATTCGTTGACCTAGAGTTTTCTACTAAAGCAAATACATTTTTCCAACTGTCATCGCCATGCACACTAAAATAAAAATAAAATAACCGTATGAATCAAAAAAGATTAGTCAAATGTTTTCAAATTTGAACGCAATATTATATATTTTATTCAATGAATAACAATTTATTATTTTAGTTGTTTTGTCATATATTATTATACTTTATAATTTTTTAAACACAATGACATTTTCAAAACAATTATATATCAGTTGTGTTGCTACATCAAAATGTATTTAAAATAAAACTAAATTAAACTTTACTAAAATTAGTTTAAATGTACAATTAATTGAGGCAGGTATGTAAGTATGTAACTGACGGTAGAAGAAGTTTTATAGTAACATTATTGTATAACATCCATGTAGTACAAGTAAATTTCAGACAATTAATACTTTTTTTTTCTTATTAAAAAAATATACTGTTTTAATTTCAAACTCTGACAGTACCGACTACCGATGAAACCATATTGGTTTTAAAACGGTCTGTTTTTCTTTGGTTTTTAAAGAACGCTTTCCAGGATAGAATACAGTAGTAATCCAACGTTTTCATGAATCAGATAATGTATTATGATTTGAATTAAATAGTGACGGATACAGGGAGGGAGGGGCAAAGGGTGAATTGCCCTCCCCCAAATCGTCGTATTTTCCCTTTGTTTTACTCTGTGTTTAGCCATTTTTGTACTTTTTGTACTTCTGCCCCTCCCCCATGCCATCCCCCAAATTAAGCCTTGAATCCACCACTGGAATTAAAATTTACGGCGTTCATACTTATCTATTTATTTATATATATATGAATTTCTTATAATGCATTATGGCATGTTTTCATAAATTACATTATTTTTTTATATTATATTTTTGAAAATATTCAGAATATTTAAAAAAATGCAAACAGTTATTTATTCATAGTAACATCTGTGTCCGATTTTCAATTGATAGAAAAAGGGCTTTAAACAACCTTTAGAACACTATTATTGTATTCTCAAACTTGATCAAAGACTTAAGAAAAAAAATAAACCTATATAGTTTCAAATCTAATAGTGATCGGTCAGCATCTCTCTACAAATATATTTCCAATCCTAAAACCCTCGTCAAAATATTTACATAACCAAATGTGTTTAAGTGTAAAAATATCACACATTTTTTTTATAAAAATCTTAAAAATGTTAGTAAAATAATGGATATTTTTTTTTATCTTTATAATATTTTATAGGTATATAATATACTAAGTATAACAATACAGTACATTAGTGCCGCTCAGGCGATAAGTAAGTTTTATGTCGGACGATGTTCTATCGGTCCGACGGTCTGATGATGGATTCTCGACCGGCCTTTTCCGCCGACCGTACGTCTTCCGCGACACGGTCCCCCGGTCATGGCAAGGTGAAAGAGTCGACCTGGTCGCGCTGTTTGCGTCCCGTAGAGGTGGTTGGAGATAAGGTAGACAGGTCGCTATAGTGCTTGTGCATTGTACTTGCTATATTATACGAGCCGCATCATGACGTGTTATTATGAAGCACTTATTATCTTATTACTTAGACTTGTAATCCGTTTCGCAAACCTTGTCAAAAATTACGTATACAACACGTTGACAGACAGTCATAGTCATAGTAATGTAAATATAGTAATATGATAATGACTACTATAACTGCAGTAATATTATATTAATTAGAAGTCGTAAAATGGCATACTGATGTATCAGATGCATTTTCTATATAAGATTTAATTCAAGATGACGTGCATCTTGATAAAAAAAAACCAATATTATAACAGAAAAATTGTATTCAAAAATATATCTTATGCGAACTATATTTTTTAGAATATTTGATTATAATTAGACATCCTAAATCTGATAAAAAAAATAGTAAACAAAATACCATAATTGATCGTGTCATCTGTATGTTTGCTTAACGCCATTTACGTCAAGAAGGGATATTGCAACGTACCTAATTGGAGTTACAGCCAGCCTTTAATAGATAAGTATTAAGTACCGTATTTAGTACGGCTTATTTGGATTCAGTAAAACTTGTAGGTGGTCAAAGTTTCGGTTTTTTAACCATACAGAGCTTTTTTAGGGTTCCTATTTGATAAAATTATACCGTAAACGTTATTAAACATTTTTTTTTTTCATTTAAAATAGAAAATTTACAATCTGTAACATAATATGTGCAATACGCAAATAGGATAATTACGGAAAATATTTACAAGATTATTAAGCATGAGGAGGCATGCGGTCTAGTGACAGAACCCTCATAAGATACATAGTTAAAATATATACATTTCGAAATAATTGTAGCATAATAATTGAGATAGTAGTAATATAGTGATAAAAATAACAATATGAATCGAAGACCTAAAAGATACAATAGTTACATACTTACATAATATACATATTCGGCGATTAGAAATATTTTAATTTAATTATGAGATAAGAATGATGATCGGACTATGGGACAAGCTGTTTGTTTAGAGTAGCTGAAAGGAGCGTAATGAGGGGATTCATTAATGAGGAATTAAACATTTAACATAAAAACAGTCGGATGGGTTTTCCTAGAACCTTTTTTAATTATAACGTCTAGGCATACCGGAGGACACCATACAAAAACATTATTTTATGAAAATAAATTACAAAAATCAACAAATTATTTATTTACCGTAATAAAAATGTGTATACTCAACCCACTTGACCACTATAGTTTTGTTAAACTTATCCATGTGGAAATGTTCATACAGAACAGCGTATAATATTATTGAGTAATGTTCGTTGTTAATATTTTAAAACTATTTATGCATAGGTGTATTATGTATTTAAAAAAAGAATCAGTGAAAGGACTAAAAGAATCTCATGTTGAATTGAAAAAATTCTAATTCCTTTGAATATAAAAGATGAACATTGAATATGGTGGACTAATTTCTGCATTTCGAGTAAAGTTAATGGTTTTTTTTTATGCAGTTACTGTAGGTCCATTGAAAGTTTGCCAATTGTAAAAACTATGTAGGTATAATATTATATTATTATCTAAAAACCTATTTCGATGAAATAATAAGTTTCACACGTATGTATGACGTGCGTGTTTAACACACACCGTAAATAAAAATATTGTACGTATATAATCGAATCAACTATATGGTAGTTCTATATTTTACCTGATTTATATAATTTAATTTGTTTTAATTACTAATTTAAATTAAATTAGAGGTTGTTAAACCACTGAATAGCACAAACACGGTGTAAAATAACAGTAGCTATTCCATTGTTTTGACAAATACAAATTAGATAATATTATTATTTACAGCATTACAGGGAAAAAATGCTGCTTGTAAAATATTATCTTTGATCAACACAACAACAGTAGTACTTTTATTAAAACCGTGACAGTCGCTTATTTATGCGTTTGGTCTCGTTTATTTGAATAATTTTACATTTTTGTGACACATTTTCGAACATTATAATCTTTCAGAGATTCACAAACGATTACATGAATATCTCAAATATAATAAACGAATACTCAAGTACATCATTTTAGTTAATTTAACCGTATCGATTGGTGCATATGAATTTTTAAAATAATAAAATTGATATAATAACAACTTACTTATTCTCAATCTTGAATTACCTACATTTTCAAATGTTTTGCCTAAGCCCAAACATATCTATCAACACTAACAAATTCAAGAAATGTCAATAAAAAGAAAAGCACAAGCAACCAAAATATTTTGAATATTCTTTCGTGCAGTCTGGAAAAAGTTCATTTAGATATTTTCAAAAACTGTAAGTCTCTACAGTTATTCATTATCAAAAACTAAGTTTACGTAAAAATTATGGCTTTTCTTTAATTGTTTTTTTACTTTGTTTTTCGGATTATTTTGAAAAGTACTAACCCTCCGAGGTGTCAAATATGCTACCTGCACAAGGCACAAGCCACTCTTAAAGTTGATAATTTAAAAAATGTTTCTGCTCTAAAATACGACAAAAGACACAACAAATTAAATACATTATTTTCTCCGCTCGGAATCTAAAAAAAAAAATGGTTATAAGTAAAACTACTTGTACAAAACATACAAAGATACCTAGTCGATTTAAAACCATAATCATTTAAAATCAGATTATGAATATCGGTCAATAAAACTTTGTATTTCGTATTTTACATAATAATATAGTGAATTGTTACCTAATCATTTCATCACGATTAATTAGTTATGTTAATAGGTGTGTGCATTAGTAATGAGTAATTAATTTCCACCTGTTGCTGCATGGTCAGATGTTGGGCTTCAACGGCAGCGTTGACGACGAGATAAGTATTTTACGGAACCCGAGATAAAATTAATAATAAACTTTTTTTATAATTAAATTATGGTTGCAATTACGAAAAATAATACCGTTTTCGAATTACGACGGTTACCACGGAGTTGAGAGTAACTATTGTTATCGTATTCCTTGGGTTTTGCAACGCTAATCGAACGCAGGCCCAACATCTAAAAAAATAATTGTAATAATTTATGTCACATATAATTATATAATATTCACTATAATATAATATACACGTAATCATGACTGGATACATACAGGTTACCATTCGTACCCGTCACCATCCACAGCCACCACAGCCCCCCATTTATGGGTCGTCAGCTAAATATATTTTTGTGTACACCCCTAGCTGCGTCTAATTATTTTATTCGCCACAGTCTACTGCAGTCTACAGGCACAGTATCCAGTAGTCATTCATGATATCGTATTATGATGACAATACGATCAACGCACGGAAGGTAATAATAATAATAATTAATAATATATTGTATCTATAAACTGCACGTATACAGTATAACACGAAATGTGAACAAATGCAATAGTGTACGTACGCAAATATTATTGCAATTTGTCGCTCCGAAAAAAACGTCTTTTCCGCGTACGGATTGAATGGCCTGCGTACAGCGACAAATAATATGACCCCTAATTTTCGGTCTCATAAAGCCGACCCTACGCGCCGCCGGGTCACCACGTTCCTAATATGATCTGACCTGACCCAACCGTTGGTCCTCCAATGCATTTAAACGACTGGATTTCTGGACGACTCGATAATTTTATAAATTTTTCGCATCACACGACCCGACGGCGGGTATTGGCGTCGTTAACGGTGTCCGCGTTTCCACCTACTACGCGAAATTCGACGAGGAATGGAAATACCTACGTAGATCTGCTCGAGTAGAAGACGAAAACGGTTCACGAGATTTTTCCGTAGTAATTATTTTAGCATCGCGTACTTTTTTCTCCGCTTCCGCGTTGACAATTCGTTTGTCTGTACGTTATATTACAATAATATAACGTTTTAAAGACTTTGTGAGCAATGAACTTCGAAATTGTCGGTGCGACGACTTGAATACGCACACGCGAAAACCGACTATGAGCATTTTTATACAATTAATATGCAATATATATACATATATAATATATATATAATATTATTGTGTGCCGAAGTTGTACATCGCCGTCGCGTCACCGTGATAATGAAACGTAAGCGGAAAATTTAAATTTAATACCTACCTATGTTTAATGTATATCATTATGTTCCGAGTGTACGGGGATGTGAACAAGTGAACAACTTTATGTATGGTGAAAATCGTTAGATGCCTTGGCAGTCGTCACTCGCAAAAGAATCGCAACCGACTCCCGCGTCGGTGAGTGGGTACGCGGCGGCGTGTACACTCGTAATATGCAGAAGAAGCGGGGAAAGGGAGGCACAAAAGAACAATAAAAAATAAAAGATTCAAACGTCGGCAATCACACAATGGGTCTAACGAACCAAGATTATAATGACTCGGAAACAAGATTACGCGCCTCGGCGAGAACCGTTCGAATTACGAGATTTCTTTTTTTGTATTTTTTATTATTCGCGAAAGAATTCCATCTGAAGGAGAAGACTTGTCGTACACCGCCCGCCCGCCCGCCACCGGCACCTTTCCTTCCGCCAGACAATTATTACTATCGCCTCGACTAGTCTACGGTGTTTGCGTAAACGATTTTAATTAGACCAATGTTACACCGTTCTGCGTATTCAAAACGATTTGGAGCGGACAACAATTTTGTCTTAAAAGGGTCTTCAGGCGTTTATTGTATATGCGTAAACTGAGAAGAGTGCGCGAGAGATGCGACAAGATTTCGATAACCTGCTGCGAGGTTATCAGCCACCGCGTATAGTGACGGTTTTTATGAAGGCGATGGTGCCTATCGCCCTCCCCCCTTTGGACTTGGTTAATTCCTTTTTTATATTTAAATATTAAAAAGTAACGATTTATGGCAATCATTAACGGTAAATATTATAAAAGTTTTAAAATATTGTAATAGTGATTATTAATATATTAAACTATAAAGGTAACTTTAAATGGTTGGATAGTCTTCGGCAAGATAAATAAAACAACGCTGTAGTTTTTAGATTTTCTTTGTGCCACGGTACGGTACATAATAATATAATACTACCATCAACCACCTTAACATGTGGTCAAAATAGCTAGTTCCATCGCACAACCTACATGTTATCCAAATCAAATTAGAAAACGCTGTATTCGAGTAACAAACCGTCGAACCGATACACAATCGCAGTGACGCAGTCTAATGACGAAACACGCGAAAACAGCTGGTCAACATTTTGGGCGGAAAATAAATTTGGGAAAATATGTTAAAAATATCCGTGTGCTTATCGTAATGTCGTGGATAGCTAAGTATTATTTTAATCTTGCAAAGAAACGTACGTTGCAACTTGTGTGCAAGGTACCTATGCGTAATAGGGAAAGACCAAAACTTTGCGACGTTGTTGAAATACGGCTTGAGTGATGATTTATGTCAACGGTATCGCGACAGGGAATCTAATAAAGACACATTTTTAAAAAGTAATTGTTAAAAAAAATCCATTTTAATAATAGTTTGTAATAATCTTTGTATTTGTAATTTTTAAAAGGAAAATACTATTGTTAAAAACAATACCTAGTTTTTAACTAATATTATTGATGTTATTATTTGGTTTTTTTTTTTTTTTGGCTGTAGTATACCTACGGTCTCCTGTCAATTTGATATATTATAGATAAAATTAATCTACAGGTAAACTACTCCGAAACAGGATATACTTACCCGTTTTTTAGACACGTGTAATAATTGACTATAAATCGTGTTGTGGACCCGTCATTATATCTTCAAAAAAGCAAAATCCGATTTTCTTATATGCAGCACATTTTATAATATGTTGATGTGTATGACAAGTGACATAATTTGAAGTAATTTTTATTGAAGGGTGGAAGGCAAAATATACCGATTTTTTTTATGTAGACAAATATAGCGTTGGAAGAAGTGACACTCTTCAATTCCTTCTAACTTGGTAGGTACTATCCGTGTTGTGATGAGCAAAACTGTGCCTATACTATATACTTTAAGCAATATATGATTAATATTTTAACGACGTATTAGTAACTGCGCGAAACGCACACAGAATATTCAATGAATTAGAGCTTAAAATACTGTAAAATGTCAGGCCTCAACTGCCACCTCAGATCACCACTGCCGCCTATATTATGCAAAGCTGGGCATTAACGAGTTAAAAAGTTAATTTAATTTTAACTTTTTAACTTAACTAGTTACTTTTGGCTTTTCATTAACTTCTGTTAACTTACTAAATTTCTTTCTAAATTAACGTGAAATTGACGAGTTAATCTTTCATTTTAGGAAGTAAGTTAAGTTAATTTATTTTGTTTTTAATTTTATAATATTTCACTACTTCAGTCGATTTCGTTTTCATGTCAAAAAATATTTATCGTTAATTTTATTGTTTGAAGTTAAAAATGTATATCATTCGAATCTAACTTATATGGAAGTACTGTATTAACACTATTGCCTATAATTTAGTTTTGGGTTGGAAAAAAATTAAGTGCGCTAGCGTTGTATAAGCAAATTAACTTTTTTTTAACTTAATAAAAAGTTAACAAAAAGTGTGAACTTTTAACTTAACTGAGCCTACCTATAGTTAAATTAACTTTTAACTTTTTGAAATTGGTGCATATCAACTTAACTGAGTTAAAAAAAATCACTAACTTACCCAGCCTTGATATTATGCATGTGACAGTTGTATATAATATAGAGTCACCTGCGTCCGACGATATTATCTTATTGCTCCATGTCATCGTCGTGTCAACTAACCCCGGTAACTGTCATTTCGTCAACCTTTAATTATACAGATCATCATGACAACGAACGTTTCGCAACGGATCCGAAACGGTATTTGCATTTGGTGGAGTATTATATGCGAACATGACACATAAAAAATATGTATGTCGCTCTAACAAAAAAAAAAAAAATAATAAAATAAATTTAAAAAAATAAAAATCATACCAAAATAGCACTGTATGCGGTGTGTGTCCCGAAGTGTGTATTTGTATATACTTTCGGCGTCGGCTGCTGACTGGTGATTTTCAACTTTCGTTTTTACGACGTTTCGGCAAGGTCATAAAGTTTGGGGTTTCATTTCGCGTGACTCTGCTGTAGCACGGTGCGGTGGCATTATATACAATATACATAATATTATGGTTTTTATTTTTTTCTTAACCCAGAAAATTTCTTTCTGAGGGGGTCGTCTCATCGGCTCGGTATATAATAATATACTATTCGATCTGCTGTCGCAAGATCCGCACATCCCCCGACCGCGTGTCCCGAACTCCGCGGCGCGTTTATTGTCCTTTCTATGGTGTTTGTTTTGCCGGTGCCGGGGACCTCCACAAGTTCCCGGAGGACTTATTGTTTCCCTTAGTTTGCCTTTTATATTATTAGTTCCCTTCCACCCGCGCCACACGACACTGCAGTACATACGAAAAAAAATAAAAATAATAGTAATAATAATAACAGAAAAATAAAATACGTCCTACAAAAATCCGTTTGCCGTCGGCGTGGAGTGGACGCAGAGTCGCATAAAAAAAGCAACTCTTCGAGTTTTTACGGTGTTTACTATTTCGTGTAATCGATTTCACAGCGGTGCGCGCATACATTCACGAGTAGAGGTTATAAGGTATAAACCTATATCATACCTATATTATAATATAGCGGCTACGATATTACTCCATTGGTCAGGCAGTTTATATACGCACTACACGGTATTATATTATAATATACTACTATATTACACGGTGCGTATAACACTCGTACCTATATATATTATACAGTTTAGGCGGTGCACTTACACCAGCTCTTCTATATAGTGTTCGGTTTGTACAATATGTATATGTATGCACTTTTAATATTACACATAACGGCAGTGGGTTCGCGTTTATTGTGTACGCACGCCGTGTGTAATATTAAAAACGAACTTTATACGTTTTTAATTGCTTCTGCGTCGACCGATTCGTATAAAACCGTATAATCCGTTGCTGCTGCAGTTTGTCGACAAACATACGCCGTAGAGTGGTTAGTGTTTACATTATAAAGCGGATCAAATTTAAATAATTTTGATGGGAATTCCATTTTTTTTTATTATTATTATTATTATTACATTTGACATACGACGATAGTGAAACTATTGAAAATATTGATGCGGTATAACTTATATATGGATTATTATTTTTTAATCTCAAACGATAAAAATTATCCGAACTTACACACAGACATAGGTACTATAGACTTATTATTGTAGAAGTATTCGTTTTTGACAAAAATTATTATAACATTATTGTACCTTTAGGAAAATGTTCAATACATTCGCATCAGAGATCAATAAAAATGATAATGATAATTTAACGTGTAAATATATGCCTCACAACTGCATCGTTTTTCTGTTTACTTTTTTCCAGTTCAAAATGTTTTCACTGTACATCGGACAAACGTAGATAAGCACATATTATGTGTAACAATAGCGCGTATCTAACTTGAAGTTTTTTAAAACATAAATTGGTTGTAAAAATTAAGTAGGTACGACAATATAATATTGTAAATAAATTAAGATTAATTTAATGTATACTGTTCATTGTTCAATGTTAAATGAAATCATTGAATGTTCAAACTTGGATAGTATTCCGAATACAGTATTTGGAATACTTTTTTTCTTATATAGGTATTCTTATATATTACTAATTATAACTTATTAACTATATTAATTTAAATATAACTCATAACTAATAGATAGCCAGATAGGTGTGTATTATCGGGATTATAATAATGTTCATTTATAAACACAGAATTGAAAAAATAATATTTTTGCTATTGAAATCTAAATCAACTAAAAAAAAGTATTTTACCCAAGTCTGTGAATGTTTAATTCTATATCACTAATGTAATATAATATAATATTATATATTAAAAAATATCATGATATAGGTAGTATGTGATTTTTTTCACTACCTACATATTCAGGGCATCGAAACCGTCTGGAAACACTTTTTAAATAATACATAATAATATTATCTATATTCTGTTTTTCCATTAATATTTCTGTATACATATTATTATAATATATAGTATACTGATATCGGCATATACTTTTCGGGTTTTTTTTGCCCTCAAATAACATCGATTATTCATATAGGTAATTTAAAATACGTCGTTATTTAAAATCAAAAACTCATGGTCATTCTAGTGAAAGCAAAACTTTCCTTTTTTTTTATAGAACTTAATATATTTAATGTATGAAATATGTATACGAGTTAAGCCACCCAAATTCTGTCGTTTTCTTGTTTTAGGTATGTGAAAACAATGACTCACTATATGTTTAAATATTATTATAAATCTAATATTTTATAATGATAAGAACATAAAATCAAACCTAAAATTCCATAGAAATAATTATTATTACACGATGCAGTATAACTTTATAAATTCACACTTTGAATCTCTATTATATATTACCTATTTGATATCTATAACAATATAAATACCTAGTTTAGTGTAGTGTATAGACGAACAAATATGGCATTAATTAATTAAACCATTGTTCCGTCCGTAAACTCATGAACTGTGAACATATTTTAAAAATAAGATTATAATACAACTACTAACAATGCAACGTTTTAAAGCTATACCTACTACTATATTAATTAAAACATAATTCCTGCTGACATTAAATTAATCGCCTTAAGCTAATTTGAAATAATTCAAAATTTTCCAAATATAATTAGAAGATATTACTATACTAAAATAATACTCGACTCGAGTAATTGCCATTGCAGTCTTTAGATTACTTTAAGACTATAGTAACAGTAATTTATGAATTATCATTACGAGCTACTATGCAGTTTCGTAAGATGTTTAGTTTTATGAAACTATTAACAGTAAAATAATATAATACAATTTACTTGAAAATTTATCACAAACACAAACAAAACAATTTATAAGAATGACTAGTCGTACAAACTTTAACCGCAAATTGTATGATTGGTATATGAAAATTGTACACACTGAAAAATAATTAAGAAAGTGACGGATAAAAACACAAAAAAAAAAACGCGTGTAAAAAGCATAACACTTTATTGTGAATTAATACATTCATTCGCTAGGACATTCAGGATCTAAACATTTTTATAAATAATATTTATTTTATTATATGATATTATTAAGTATGTAGTATTTATTATACAATATACATGAATCATTTTTACAAATTATTTAAACTGATAGTAATTATTAGTAATTACTAACTTTTAAATCGTCTACGCCCTCATTTCTATTTAACCCGTCACCATAGACATATTTTTACCCTTTGTACATAAAGTTATATAACTCAAAAACTACTCGTTTGAAATTTGATTTAGATACATCAACATTCTCAACAACAAAAAATCTGCTTAATAATTAAAAATTAAAAAGGGGAGTTCCTATTTGGAAAACAGAAGTTTACAGTGTCAAAAAATCATCCCTAAGTGATACAAAAAAATTAAAAAGATTTATGAATAATATGGTCTTTCAAGTGTATTTAAAAATTTCAAAAATCAGAATTTGAATGTATGCATAGTTCAAGCATAAAAATAGTCTGAGCTTGCTTAAAAAAATCTGTGTATCTGTATTTAAATTGTATATGTTAAATTATACATCAAGTGCATTTAAAATATTTAAGTGTTTTCATATCAAATTGATTGTTTCGAATGCATTTTTGATATCGTAATTCACACGGTCGTATTTGATAACATAGATTCGTAGACATATTCTATGTAAATACATACATTTGTGTTCGTTTATAGGCACACAACGTACTGTAATATTATAGTTTGTAGCATAGGTACATACAAATATACATATGGTATACCCATAATCACATAATAATATATTATAGAAATTCAATACTCTTATACAGTTACACATACAAATTTGAACATTAATATCTGACTAAACACATTGAACACGACTTCAACATTGGTTATATTTGTAGGTAGGCACCCAAATATTTAGTGTTTATTATATTTTTCACGATGGTCCAGTGTACATGACCACTGTGGCGGTGTTTGCCTACGCATTACACAACAGGGTTTGGAATCATGTCGTAAAATATTATCTTCCTCTCATAAATCATTAGTGAAGTGGAATATAGCGTATTCTGCTATCCCTATTCCCTATATATATGTATATACTATATATATATATATAAATATAACTCATTTTTCATAAAATTGCGTCGTCCAACAACAAACTACACATGGTATGTCCGGTATAAAAGGTCGATTAGGATATATTACATATACAGGGTGATTCGCCAACATTGTTAACCCCCATTTCATTATTAAAATATGCATTTATTCAAATTTTGATTTTTTTCAATTTTTAAAGTACCTATACATATATTATAGGTACCTTTACAAAGGTCGTATTTTAAAATAGGTATAGGAACCATTTTTATGGAGTGTGCTGCAATAATACAAAATTCTTCTTTTTTTAATTGAGTACTACCCTTGACTTGTTAATCAAATTTCTTTTTTTTCTTATAAAGGTCTACATTGTAATTTGAACGGGCGTCGCCCCACACAATTATGCAAATTTCGGGTAGGGCAAAACCCCACACGTATTTTAAAATACTGGAGATCCAATATCGCACACACATTTAGTCATATTTTCCACATGGTAAAAAATCCATAACTCGGAATTTGGACACTCCGAAAAATTCTTTAAAACTGTTGGACACACTTTTATGTTTAAGAAATAATCTTTCAGCGGTAAATATTATAACTACAAAATTCTTTCGATAATAGTGCCAACCATCCGGTTTCTCTGTAGCCCAGTAATTTCTGGTACTCAGTTTCAACCACCTCACATTTTTTTTCCTTAACTCTATAGGTTCTCCTTCTGAAAATGGAAAATTGTAATGCCCCGTAGATTCCCCAGGGAACAACGGGACGGTGTTACGAAAAATGGAATGGATGGTCACCCTATGAGTATAGACTCTATTTTTATTCATTTTGAAGTAATGTGCACACATTTTTGATTTTTCAATTTGGATTGTGTATTTTAATTTTATAGAATTTGAATTTAACTCTATGTAATATTTTTTATATTTTTATTTACTTTATTTTATGGTTTTAACAAATTGTGTTTGTCAATTGTGTGTGTGTGTGTGTGTGTGTGTGTGTGTGTGTTTGTGAAAAAAAGAATAAGTGCTATATTTTATTTTGTTCTGTTAAATACTTATCAAATTCCGACCTCGTCATATACGATCGACTGATTCGACCATTTATTCGAGACTAAACAAATGGGTAATCTCTCTTCGCAGAAAGTTGATTCAATCAAATTAAAATATTCACGGTTAAATAAACACGACGCGACACGTGCGACTATTTTACATACTATCCATAATAATATGCTGTACCGACCAACCGATATGGAACGATAATTGAGCGCTATGATGTATACCATAAGCAGGATTACAGAAAACTTTGTCGATTTTCAGCGAAAATAACGTGACGGTATACAACGGTGTAAATATGAATTAATTCGACGTTTTTTTACAATAGGTACCGAGAAAAAACAATCATCCGAACAAACAAACGATTTTATTATAATAAAGGTATTACGAGGTTTTGATGTCGTATTGAACGATCAAATGATAGTAATAATAATAATAATAATAACGTAAACCCCATAGTCGTTGAAGCCGTAGATCAAATATAATATTATAATAACCATTGACAATAATACGATTTACGGGTGCATTATTATACCGTTACAAGGAGATTTGACACGTATATTTTTATGAACTTTATAGTTTATCAAGTAAGTTTCTGTTTTTTTTTTTTGTTTTCATTATTGAGCAAAGTAATACAATATGTGTTGAGCAAAAGAATGATTGATATTTATATATTATATATAATAACAATAACACCAGAATGACGTCATGATGATGAGTCTATCCTTTAATAGACCCTTCAAAACCAATTGATTATATTTAATTAATTTTAGCAATTAATCTAAGATATCTCGAAACCAGAGCTTTTTGAGACGACGTGAAGGGCTGTGTGGCGGTGTGACTATATTATGTGAATGAGGAATGATGATAGATAAATAGCATCAGGAATTTGGTGGTACTGTAGTTTAATCTGAAATTGTGTACAACCGTTTCTGACTAGTTTCTCAACAGTTTCTACTTTCAAATCTTTGTGTAGTTGGTTATTTGATCATACACTTAAGCGGACAAGGATTAATATATATTTTCTTGACAATACCGATGGACCTTTAGCACATTTGATGCAGTCTTTCCCGAGTAGAAATTTCAAACGTTTATATCAAATCACGAGAATATAAAATGTTTAAATATCAATGTGTATTACAAATAGGAAAAAAAACATATAATCACAATGTTCAAAACTATAATAAAACTATTATTGTCAAACGATATTATGCGATGACAAAAAAAAATTAAATAAATTCAACTGTACATTTAGTTTAAAAAAAAAAAAAATAATAATAGTAATAACATGACGGGGCTTATAAGCTGCGCGTGATGTTTATAATATAATATATTGGTACACGTCCGAGCAAAACATTTCGTAATATACATTTATGAGTTTCCATAATTCAGACACTTAAATAATTGTGACAACTTGAAAAATACCTAGCTCACAATTAAATATTAATCAAGAGAAATGTAAACAATATACTTATACCTCTGGAACGATGAATAAATAAAATATCCCGCGCACCATTGTACTACAATATAGTACAACACGAAATTATTTTCCAGGCGAAAGCCATCAAACTTCTCCACCAGCGCCCGGACGCCGCCAATTTTACTTGCCTGAAACATCGAACACTCCGCACAACTACAATATTATAGTGTACACTGTAATATTATACTCGGAATACAATATAATAATAATAAAGTTACCGAGCAGAGTAGATTTTAAAAATTGATGCACCCCACTCGGGAAAAAATGAAACCATAATAATATAAACGCGCGAGTGCCTTATATTTGCGCGCGCGGACGACAACGATAACGACAAATCGACTTTAATGAAATATATTTTATACCTAATTATTTATATTACATACGTATCGAAGTAAGCATAGTAAAATTTAGACCGATGTGCATGTTTGCGAACATACGCAATGTGCAAAATAAACTTTCACGTACATAGGGGGTTCTGTTATTTAATTGATCACTCAACAGTTGTTTTTCGATAAATGTATGTTACGAAAATATTAATTTCAAGTCATAAAAGCGTAATATTTTTGAAGAAAATTAGTTTATCTTATTACTATTGTTTTTTTTAATACAACGTGTATTTTATTCTTATATTTTGAAGCCAAATATTTGTCTCCGAGTTATGCTGAAATATTTTATCGACTATAGTTAATTAGACATTAATTAAAATGATTTAAATTTTAGATGAGTGGCATAAAGTGACACAGGTGTACATCATTTGATATATTACTCTGTTCAACTAAGCTCTATTAAAACTACTGGTTTAAAGTTGCATTTATAAAAATCCTCAAAAAAAGTTTTGTTACAGTCAAAACATGAAACATGGTTATATTATACTACGACATGTTTAAATCTATTGAGAGCTGGTCCGTTTGAAACGAACTTTTTGGAATGTGGCCGCACGTGGGGGGAATAGAAAAAAGTCTCAAAAAATAAAAGGCCATTATACAACCAAAAATTCAGAACAATTAATTCAAACTTAAATAATCACTCAGTATAATATAAATACCTATAATAATATGTAAGTTGTTAGTGTACCTATTGAATCATAAACCCTAACAAAAAAAATTACCTAACCAAATTACCCAAGTTAATCTTTTGCCAAGGACAGATTCTTGTTAACTATCGAGGTTGTTAATCCTACAAAGATATTCGATCAAAAGGTAAATGTTAGTCCACAATAAAAGCTAAGAAAAACCAAGATTTGTATTAGATTATCGCAACATGCTAAATCCCAGAAAATATTGTTCATGAACCCATTGGTAATACTGAACATAAAACCCAAATATTCTAGAAACCTATTCCAAAGCCGTGCAAAATCAACATACTAATAACCAGTCACATAATATTATCAAAACAACCATGCTTGCCCCAACTTGACAACTCAACTCACCTTATTTATAAATCAAATCAAATAAATCATAAGCCCACTTTTTGCATTACTCAAAACAGTGATTAACAAAGTCTTGCCAAAAACTCAACCAACTATGCTACTATCATCACTTCTAAATCAATAAAATCCACCTATCAGTTCAGATCGCAAATTAAGCCATCAAACATATATACTATACTAAGAGGTATTACCAATGTATGATTTCCTCAATATGTCAATCATTTTATGTTATACTGTCGGTTATTACTGCCTTACTATCAAATTGTATTATTTGTATGTATGCATATTTCAAATCATAATTTTTAATGAGATAAAAAAATTGTGTGCGGAAAACCCGTAAATAACCGTACAGGTACCTATGATGTTCTGTACCCTGCAGTAGCCGCATAAATTAATTTCGATGAATTTAAATTAATATTTTTAATACAGCGCGCAATTAGATAATAACAATAACACTATACTGTACACCGTGATAAGTCACCAGTATATAAGCACAATAATACATTAGTGAACTTTTTCAGTATAGATGGTCGTAGGCAAAGGTATCGTAATTCCGATGATAAACTCGTATTCAACCGTTTGCGGATTTCCCGAGCATCTACTGGAAACCAAATGCTGGAAACGTCTCTGCGCCCATTATTTTCGTCCCCGACACGATCGCACGAGAAAATTGCACAGCGATACGATATCATTGCCTGCACGTACCGTCAATATATATAACGACGTTTTAATAAAATAATAACAACGGCGTGATGCACACAATATACGCGCATTATAGTTCTAGTTTAGGTGATATACATCTGTATGTTATTATTATAATAATAATCATATTATATTATTCATATTATATATAATACGCGGCATATTCCTATTGTCCGTGCATTATACAGGTTAGGTTAGGTATAGTGTAGCGCCGTGTTTTATGGAGCCGACGGGTCGGCGCCGGTTACGCGGTATATATTGTATACCGCCTATTAGGTCCGACCTCGTTTCGCGTCTGCTCACACCATAATAGTAATAATAATATAGCTCGTGGGAAATTCAATTAGCACACAACCGACGCCGGATACACATATTACTATACAGGCGGGCTGTTATACGGCGGCGGCGTCGTCGTGGAATTGACAACGCTATTAGACAATACGTTTACGGAGGAAACGCGACGAGGGGAACAATATAATAATAATAATAATAATAATAAGATAATACGCACGAGCGATGTACCTATACACATAGACGAGACCAAGACGTGTGTGTATATATATGCATGCGTATAGTCGTAAAAACTATACCGGCGCCTATCTCTGAAACAGGCTCGGGCCCACGTTATAATAATAACAATAATAATATTATTACGTGTATAATATATACCAGGCGCGTACGTCGTTATTATTTTACGCCTATGTGCAAGGGTTTATGCGTGTGCGTATATGTAGGTACGCACACGAGAGACCGAGAGCACTCCGGAAAAAGCGACCTGCGGGTGAGCGTTTTTTGGGGGGGAGGGAGTGTTGGTTGTTAAGCGAACTTTTATTTTCACGTGGATCTCGTGGTGCTATCCCCCGATCGTCGCTACCGCGACCTGCACCTCTGACGACGTTCGAGGAGTGCCGCGACAGAGGAGCCCGCAAGTCCGTTAAACTGGCGTGGCCTGCGGTTGTTTGACCACAATTTTCCCGCCACCTGTGCCGCCCGGTTACCATCTTCTTTTGGGCGCCTATTCGTACGATGACGACGACGACGACGATAAAACAGCTATACGCAAACACGCGCATGCACGTGTATACACGACGCGAGTTTTTACGACAGGTCGGAAAATTCATTAGGAACATCATATTGTCCTACGTCGCTGACTGGCGTTTCCTGGCGCAACGTCCAGAAGTTTACGACGTTTACGTACAACGAACGCACGTCCTCGTGATAATCGCGGTAGTGTTGGTATGTACTCATAATAATATTATGCATTGTACGTATCTATATAGTACAACTGTAACGCCTAGAAACGTCATGCTAAAAAAAGCCTCGAAATATGCTTGTCCCAAGAAATCAAAAAATATACAGAAAAAAGAAAAGAAAAATTATCAAAGTATACTAATACAAAATATGGACTATAATCTATTCGTATTATTTTTCACAACGCACATTTCTCCAGCCCCGCTCATTTAAAATTTTGCAAATTTCTCTGCGTAAACGTTTAGCACGCGACTCGCATGAATTTGTAAGACACCGGCAAAAAATTCAATTTTCTATGGGTGGGGCGGGGGAAACGTTTCTCCAGTCTCTGCACCCGCTCGAAAACCAACTTTATTGCTATAAATTAATGTGATAGAAACGGTGCGTAACGATCGTAACAAATATTGACAGTCTCTACATCGTGTGAACCCCCCCCCCCCCCATTAAATGTATTCCCCTAATAAATGTATTATTTATATACGAAAACTGTAAAAAACGTGGTTTAATTTATACCTACCCCCCCCCCCTCATAATCCAGGCTACGCCACTGGGTATACCTAAATATAATATATAATAATATACATGTATACTAAATTGCTACACACGAAACTTTTTACTACAAGTTACTGAACATAATACCTACTACTGTTATGATTATACACATTTTTGTATGAGTTTGCTATTTTTATTTTATCGTATGATAATCGAAAAATATGCAAATTTCTTAAAGTTTTTGCCCTAATTATATAGGACGACACACAAAAGTAATCGCGTAATTAATATTGCAATTGTATTTTTTTTTTCGAATTCAATTCGTCCCTCTAACAAATCTACAATATTTATGCCGTCCAGAAGCGTACCCACCGGAATAAACCATTTTTGGCCCTACTAGAGCACCGAGCGATTTAATGTGTGTGTTTTATTTAATTCGTCGATCAATCGTCCGGAACGATGTCTCGGCCAAAATGTTTTTACGGCGGCGGTCAATTACGCGGGTCCGAAACGCGTTTAATTACCGTTTAAGTGCGGGCTATTCAACCACCGCCTTCACCTCCCCTTCGCACCCGACTCGCGCGGCTTGACCGCCACATCGAACGCACATTGTCAAAACCATCGGCGGTCGAATCATTATTATATTGTCCCGGCGGTGGTTAGGAGGTATGCGCCACGTGGGACGGGGAAACCGCGGCGTGTGTTTGCGGTGACGGACGGTGTAATAATATACGTATGGTACAGGACGACGTCAAACACACACACACACGCACACGCACTCGCGCACACACTCACACACGACTGGACGCACAAAAGACCTCTGTCCGGCGGACGGGGTGAGCAAGAGAAAAAGCGGGATGATAATATTTTTCGCTCCCCGAAGACGACAAAGACACCGGTGAATGATGCGGACCGTTCGCGCGGGCCCCGGCTAATCTCGCCCCGCAGCAGCACCGGTGATATACGACGTCATTAATTCGCCGCCGGCATTATAATACCGGTCCACGTGTAAGAGGACGTCTAGGGGTGTGACGGGGGTGGTGTGTCCGAAAGGATGCGCACACTCAATCTAATCTAATGGCCCGGACATTTCATACACACACCCTACACGAACACACATTCATGAGCGGGCGCCTCCCCACCCCACCCGAACTCGGAGTCTCTGCGTCCCGAGGGTTGGCGAAGGGGGTGGTGGTGGCTCACCTGTCTCCTTCTCGCCGAGATCAGTTCTCGTGATGTATATAACGACGTGCGTTCGCCAAAAGAATTATGAACTGATTTATTATATTATATACGCATAACGCTCGGCTGAATTTCTCATTTCGAATAGTATATAATAATACTATCCCACTTATCTCGCCCTGTACACCGACAGCCGTTTTCACAGTTTCCTCCTATCCACGAAGGCCGCCCGTCCGGGTTAAATCGACGACGAATCTATATTTTATATACAGACAAAAATGTTGCAGCTCCGTCTACCGCCGCCGCGCCACCACGTGTTATAAGTTGCAGAAAGTTTCTGATCGAAATATCACGGAAATAATATCATTGTCTATACGCACACTGATGGCGATATTTCGATATTATAATAGAACGCTCCGGCTGAAATTGAAATATTATTATACCGTAATTCGTTTAATAAGTATGTATATACTTTACAAGCTGAATAACCCTGATTCAACCGTGTGTGAATACAGGTGCATCTCGGTTTAAGTGTCTCAGTTGTGATGTTACTCAGTTCACCGGAAAATTATCGTGGATTAGACTTAGCACGTGGTATATTTTTTAAACTACTCTCTAAACTTCTCTGATATCTCCAAAAATAATATCTGAGGTTTTCGTCAAAATTAATCGAGTAGTTTTTAAATACATAAGCTGCAAACATAAATTCGGTTTTATGACGTAATTTCTTTAATCGAGGACATGTATAAACGCAACGATTTGATGTATGATTTTACTCATCTGCCCGAGTAACTAATAGCAACCATTTAAATAAAAAAAAATTTCAATTTCCATCTTGAATCTCAAAATCCTTGTTTAAGGACCTCTTTAAAATGTGAGTTTTTGAAAAATTCTTTCTTAATGGGTTTCTACATCAAAATTACTGAACAAATTTCATACTCATAGCTCCGATGGTTCTTGCTAGGCGATTATAAATAAGTCAGTCAGTCAGTCAGAACAAGTTCTTTTATACACATACCAAAAGAAGATTATAATTATTGACCATGACATATATTAATATATATTATTATTATATTTTAAAGTATAATAAGTAAATTACTACTGCAAATTCAATTAAACTAATTTCTTAATTATAATACTAAAATACTACTACATAATATGGACAGCAAGGTTGACCTCCCGACTGTATCCAATCGACATCAGACCAATTTCAACATTTAGTAACCTTTTAGTAACTAATTGTAACTGGCATCAAACAATTTGTAACCAAACAGATTTCGAAAAAATGTGTTCAAATATTCTGTTGAAAATATAAATAGTAATACGAATTTTTCAAAATGAAATGATGTACTTAGGAAGTCAACTTACTATGACATACACAACTAATAGGTACGTATCAAATTTAATATTTTTTTTAAAGATTTTAGGTTATATTTTTATATTATCCGAAATTCGTCAAAATCACAAAATTTTTTGAAATTATGACTAGTTTAAAAAAAATTAAAAAACTAAAATTTATTTTTGATATCTAAGATTTGAAAATGTAATGCTAGATTCCTTATATGTTTTTCTACCTTAAACAAAAAAAAATGTACAGGAAAGTCACTTAAATTTCTATGAGCGTTTGAAGTTAAAATTATATTTACAATATAACCTTACCTATTGTAGGCTTTGGGGAGCTGCTGATAAATTGGTTCAGCTTGTACCTTTCTAATAGAACTCAAATCCGAACCAGTAAATATAGCATCAGGTGTTCTTCAAGGTGGGCATTTGTCTCCGGTCCTCTCTCTTTATCTGTAAACAACGTTTAAGTGTCCTATAAAATACTGCCATTTACTCATGGTAACGATAATATAAAATTGTTCCATCAGTACCCCTAAAAATGCCATCCTTCTTCAAGAGGAACTCAACTCCTTGGTCACTTGGGCTGAAACCCATCTATGTATCCCAAAATGCACTTTTATAACTTTTTCTCGTTATCATAGTTATCCTATTAATTTTTACTATTCTATGTCTGGTGTCCTCCTTAAATCTGCAGGAGAGTCCGTAAATGATCTGGGTATAATTTTTGAACGCTGTCTTAAGTTTAATGCTCACTTAGAAAAAATTTCTTGTAAAACCATGACAATTCTAGGGTTTTTGCTCAGAATTTCTATGAACTTCAAGCTGTCTAGTTCTTAAAAGTTCTTTTTTGTTCATTTGTTTGTTCTATACTTGAGTATAGAGCTGTAATTTGGTGCCCAAAAGCCATGAGTGACAGCCACCAACTTGAAAGAGTCCAACGCAAGTTTATGAAGTGTTCATCTATCAGGTTATCAATTGATTGTCCACCACATGACTATAATCCAGTACTTTGCCGCCTGATCCTAACCATGCTGGCTGGTAGGCGAGTTCAAATAAACCTTTCATTTCTGTTAAAACTCATTGATTGTCGAATCGACTCACCTGTACTACTAAACAAGCTCAATTTTAGAACCCCAGTTTTGAATTTCAGTAGTTTCATCCCCTTTCATATCTCTTTTATTTCTGTCAATTATTTTCGAAACAGTCCTATATCGCGAATGATGAGAATTGCGAACGAGGATCCATCGTTTCTATTGGGAGACTAAACCAGTGACCTAACCTATTTAATATTTTTTACCATAGTGTTATTTTTTTATGAATTATACTTTTAGGTACTTTATATCTAAATTTGTATTGGGCTCGTCCCGTTTCATAATAATAAATAATAGTACATCTTATTGGTTCATAATTTCTGTAATATTCAAAAGTTTTAAAATGGTTCATCTCATTTTAATTTAATTGTTTGTAAATTTGATTCTTTGTTAGTTAAATGAAAACGTTAGCTTACCTTCTTATTTATTTTATTATATAAGACATTAAGATGCAGACATTGTCGTTGTTATCTATAGGTAGGGATATTCGAATTTCCCAATAATCATGAATGATGAATTAAAAGAATAACGCCAACTACAAATGCATTCCATCGATAAATTGAATTATGTATAAGTTATTAAAATGCATTACAATATTTATTATTCGTTTTCAGAGTACACAAAACCTAAGACAATAGTAATAAATAAAAATAATGGTATTTTATTATTGTTTAATGAAAATGTAAGATCAGCGTATACATAATACTAATCATGAATAATTTTTTATATTAAACGAACAAACTACTTTACAAGATATTGTACAAACAATTTAACATTTCAATATACTCAGTTGGTACTTATACTTATTTATTTTTTGTGAAAATAGAATTTCTTTTTAATACAAATTATATTCATTTTTATTTGAATCTTCAGCAACTATATATATCTAATATTATAACTTTTTTCAAATTTCCACCATTTTCTGATTTCTCTTTTTTTAAATTTATATATTCAAGTAAATAAAACCGAATGCAATAAAGACGCGCAGACCAATAAAGTATAATTGAAAATGTAATTACAATTCATGCAATTCAAGTACATGTTGTACAACAGAAAAAAATACTATAATTTTGTATATTTAAATACTATGCAATTGTTAGGGTCGATTGAAAAAAAATTGTAGATGACTATTAATATATATTATATTCATCAAAATAAATTATCTACAAATACCCTCGCTATACGCGTTTTACACTCATGGATATATATTAATTATGTATTAAATATTAAATTGTTAAACTAAAATATCAAACATTCCACGTGTGTAATGTTTGATTAATACAACAATATGAAACGCAGAATAACTGACGAATTAATTTAGCAGCGCGATTGATTCAACACAAATGCTAACTTAATTAGTAGACCAAATACGCGAATCATTATAAGTACTTTAAAGTTTAGAATATAATAATCAGCGTCTAAAACTTAATTAGTTTACAATTTATAATATCCAAACGTTCGGTCTTCATAGAACTTTAAACAAATTGATTATATATAAATATAACACATTACAAAAAACATTAAATCTTATACGTTATGCACACATATCCAATCATAAAATGCACATCAATCTATTTTCACGAAAAAAAATACAAACAAACAAATGTTTATTTTAGCAGTAGTGTCATCTGGATTGTTTTATTTTAAAAAGGTAAATATTACAATGTAATATATTATGATATTAAATATAAATTTTTAGGTTATGTTAGGTTGATGATATAGTATGCCATTATGTCCACGTACAACGTCGAAGAAATGTAAGTTATTAAATCAACTCAATTGTAGGTACATATTATTATTAGTCATTGATGCTAATTATTTAATCGTCGTTTCTTTTCATTTCGACGTTTCACTTCATATTTCCAATTAATTTTTATTGATTATCGACTATCTACCATAGGTTACATTTAGCTTACATAAAATTATGAATTATATTTGATTAATTTTCCTATACATTTTGATTTTGATTTTTATAAGATTAACATTTATTTACATTTAAAAATGGTCCGATTGATTGATAAAGATATAAATATTTTTTGTTATGTGAAATTCAAAAATACATCCTTACCTTATTTTTCATAAGCATTTTCAAATTTAGACGAAATTCAACAAAATTGCTTTATATGTATAATATTAAGCGAATAAGTATCATACTTTCAATTGAATTTATTTCAAAATTCATTAAACTTAAAATTATTAATAAACTCTACATAAATAACTCTATTTTATTTTGACCCGTCTAATGGTATACATTCACAGAAAAACACAATGTTTTATAAGCCATAAAGTATATAATATTTATTGAAATCGATTCATAGTATTGATTAATAATATTTTATGTGTTAGGTGCGTAAAAAAATATTTAGGCAGTTATACTTGTAACGTTTATTTTTGTAAGCAATTTATTTCCATTAAAATATCGTCCAACACAAATGTTGATCTATAACAAATAGCAATAAGTTTCTTCGTATTCGTATGCATATTCATGACCAAATTACCATTAGGTCCCGGGAAATGTTAAGTTATTCTAAATAGTAATAACATATTGCGTCATTATATCCACGATATTAATAACAAAACTTTCACCTTAAATCATCATCTAATCACACATTATCCTTGTATTTTTATATTTATCGTCCTATATATTATTATCGTAATGATCCTTGCTATATGGCTATAAAAACTTTTTTCAGCCACACGAAATATGGCAGATATGTTTATGATATCGCGTTATGTATCGTTTTAGTGTGAAAAAAAAAAAAAAGGTGTGCATTATAATATTTCAACTTGGTACTTATTAATTTGTGAATATTATATTTTTTATTAGAAATATTACACCGTATATAATAGTGCTTTACCCAAAACTGCATACGCGAGTCAAAACAACAACAAAAAAAACGGATTTTTACACTGCCA
Organism: Sitobion miscanthi; assembly: GCA_008086715.1. Classification (NCBI taxonomy): domain Eukaryota; kingdom Metazoa; phylum Arthropoda; class Insecta; order Hemiptera; family Aphididae; genus Sitobion; species Sitobion miscanthi. Next base: position 19,590,867 of record CM017802.1, read on the forward strand.
AATAATGTTTGCGAAGCTATTTGTACGGTGTTCGGTCCATACTTAAAATGTTATACCCGATAGGAATGGTTGAATTGAAAGCTTGCTTTTTAAATGTGTAAATTTTGCATCTGGTGTTTCCCCGGGGAAGTGCATCCCTCCCTTTTTTTCTTTATTCCTCGCGTCTTATATATTTTATTTACTCGACAATGTGATTTATAACGTTATTTTCGTCCTCGCTCATAATTTGTTTAAGCCACGCGGTGTTTATTGTCAATAGCTAAAGCGAATAAGCCTAGGTTCGTCTGCTTTACGTATTTTTCAATACCAAACAATATTATTAAATTATACATTTAACCAGTGCACCTGCACAGTGTGCACCATCATACTCTATAACAGTATTACATATGATCATTCTCGTGTCGCATTCGCACCTGCAACCACTACGTGCTAACAATATGGATATCGTAGTTTTGTACATCAAGCATATAGGTAGGTGGTAAATCTCGAATGCGATGTAATAATATTATGAGGGGTGGTTCGAGAACTCGGGAGTGAGCGCTGTTGGTTTGCTCGTTTTTCTTTTTTTCCCCACGCGACAATCTCCGTCGAATTTTTTACCCCTTCGAAATAAATTCGACGGAATCGACACGATGAGACACGTTCTATAATAATAACCGATTGATGCACTCGTTACCGTAAAACACGGTGTGCGGTAGCACGCAGTCACGGAGGTTTATTCGCAGAACCCTTATATTATACGACCGTAGATGCGGATAAAATTGAATTTTTTCCTATAGATACGAACGATGTGTGACTGTGCGGTTATTTTTATTATTATTATTATTATTTTTTTACATAGGTATACATTTCTCGTAAATAAACATTTGTATATTTTATAGTGGTGATTATTCGGGTCATTATTTCTTTCGCGTAACGTCCGTTCTGTCTGTATATTTTTTCCTTTTCGCAAATCCACCGATGATAAACACACTTGAATAATAAATGAATGCCCGCGCCCGGTCTCCCGGCCGTCCATTTATCAACCCACTCACTAGGCCACATTGATCGTCGTCGTCGTCGTCGTCATCGTTATCCACCTTAGGCTCGTATCTTATATTCTTTTGGACCTTTCATTCTTCGACCCCTCAACCCCACACCGATCTTACCGAGCTACACCGCCATTAAAGCGTTACCGGCAGGCAGATACTGTGTCCTTAAAACCTACTGACGGCGCCTCCCCGTCGATGTGTAAATATATGCAATTCTTAGCCACCGTTCGCGGTGCCTGAAAACAATTATAGACTTTTATGCAAATTTCACGTTTAACTTTGTTAAACAATTTCTGATCGTTACATTACATTGCCAGTGTTGTAAAGTATTTTAGTGATATATATCAATATATTAATATTATTTTATTAACAAGTACCTATTTACATTTTATTTTATTTTTATTGTATACGGAATAAGCCCAAATAAACAATACCCTACCGTGTAATAGAGAAATGGTTAAATTAATATAAATGGGGTGAATAAATCTTTTAAATACATATTGTTGGTGTAGAACAGAAGCATTCAAATTTTTTTCTCCCACGACTGCTTTGTGTGTTCTCAATATTTTTACGGCTCTCAAATCATTATGAAAAAATTGAAACAATATGCACACAGTATTATAGTTAATACGGGTGATAATAACAGTGGCTTTAGTACTAGAAATAAAACTTCAAATAGTCGGTTAATGTGTTTTATTAATTATTATCATTTCCATAATCACTATTCTAATGATTATAAAGAATATCTATATTAACTATACTTGACCTACATTAATTTTAGTTTCCGTTGCTTTGACGAGGTTCCCTTCGACACCCTCGTGACGCCACCGGGAGCTATGATGCACAGTTTTGAATACACCTGGTATAGAATATTAATATGCATTGAGTACCTAATTTATTTTTGGTTAGTTGATTTAATTTTATACTGTTTAGTAATAATTTCGAAAATCGTTACTCAATATTCAAATTCAACATAGAATGGTATTTTTAATGCATATTGTTTATAATGTCAAAATGTTACATTTTTATTACCTGCGTAGAATCATTAGTTATATTGTTTGTTAGTTTTGCAGATTTAGGTACTCATTTTTTAATCATACAAACAGCTTTTTAGCTTTTTTTGTACAATACGTTCAAAGTCAAACATATACATACTATAGCAAGATTCAGTTACTTTAAGTTAAAAAAATTTCACAACTGTTTTTATTTACCTCTGTTGGTACTTACTAATATCAAATAATTTTAAATGTTGATTTTAATAATTTATAAGCAAAGATTAAAGTTATCCTTTTAAAAAAAATCAATAAAATAAAACCGTTTGAATGTCATATTGACATGTTTTAACTAAGTCGTATTATACAACCCAATTAGACAGCATTTCTAATTATAGTTTAACATTTTTACTGGTATTGTTTTTTTTCACAATTCTATAATTTTAAGTAGTATTTTGTGTACGTCCAATGTACAAGCGCAACCCACATCATAACAGTATTAACTAAAGAACTAATTGAGTATAGACTAGTGCTGATCGACAATGTATCAAAGTCTAAAAAAAAAATTGTGCTCGTTAAACCTATTTTAAGTACTTATTCATACAAAAACAGAATGATAGAAGTTTATAGATTTTAATGTTAACAAAATATTTCCATTGATTCAATTATATTAGTATTATATTTTGAATTATGCAATACTGTAGTAGAAGGTAGGTACCTATATTTTCTAAGTTGAAACCCAATATTTCTAAAACAAATATATAACGACGTATTTCTGTGCATTTATCTATACTAATCTATGGATTGTCATTTTTTTAAATAATAATTTTGCTATGTACAACAACAGAAATATAATTAATATAGTTTATATTATATTATTATGAATGACTAAAACACTCGACTGCAATGAGAATAAAATAAAAAAAAAATTCTTAAGCCATAAGACTATAATTGTCTGTTCTTGGTGTAAGGAGCTTAATGCAAAATTGACACCCATATAATTTGTATACGTAGTTGTTTACCCATTACGCTACTATGTTGCTGGTTTTTTTATTATATTACATTCTAATATAGATGGCCAGCATTATATTTTTTATGATAAAAAATAATAAAATCAATTAATTTGTTGCAACAGAGTAGATTACTATTATAGTAGTTACCACACAAAACAGGTGCATCCCATTTTCCATAAAAACTAATAACAATTTTTATTCATTACATCACAAAATGGATAGTTTATTAATTATGTTAATACCTAGGTATATATAAATGAAGCTGTGTTCAATTTTTATTGCACTTAGTAGTTTCCTTTATCATACATACATCATCAATTGGGGCAATGGTAATTAAAATTTAAGCAAACCATTTTCACATACGTAAGGTTCTAATTTTAAACTTTACGTGTTCAACTGGCGGGTACACAGTTCTTAATTCTTTTGTTTTAAGATCAAACTTAACGTTTTGTACAAATCAATGATAATAATATAGGTATCTAATACAATATTAATTTGTACCTACTCAGACACTCAGTACTCAGATTTTAAAATCAGGTGTTATAATATTATGGTTGTGTTAAAATATGAATAATTTAAAGCCCAATCTAATACAATTTACAGTATTATTTTATTATGTTTTCAAACAATTAAAAGTTTCATGTATTTTTTGTTTTTAATGGTACTTATATATTTTGGTTTAACTTTCAAGAAATACGTGAATGACTAAAATTTAATTAAATGTCTAAGTACTAACTATATTATGTACAAATAATGGTAAACATATTATATAAGTAAGTACTATTATAGGTATACCTGAAGTATCCATTACTTTATTTCATGTTCTTACATAATAAATAATATTTAAACTCACAGTACTTATTATTTATAAAAACGAATATAATGACCACTGAATATTATTCTTTCGATTCGAGAGTAGATTTCAACATTAAAACGGCTGTTTAAGCTGCGTGGAATCATTAATTCATGATTTATTTGATTAAGATATCCTTTGTGTCGCAACTACGTATTAAAATATAACTTAATAATATAATATGTATAGATATCTTAAAATGGAAATAACGGTATTTCATCCGTCAACAGTTTTTTTTTAATAATAATAGAACCTTCACAGATTGAACATAAAATAATATGGTTAATATGCAAAAATCGTCAAAGGCTGCAACAATATAAAACATCGGGGAACAGGGAAAATGATTAAATGAATAATAATTGGCGTTACCTACGCAGGTTTTTTTATTGAAATCGTTGTGTATAGACAATTATTATAATATAAAAAAAATATGGAACGTTTCAAGTTTTAACAGTTAATATTTGTTAAATAAAAGCAAAATAACTGAAAACGTTTGATGAAATGTCATTATTTTCAATATTATACTAAAAGAAAAATACTGAGAATCCCCTTATTTTCTACTTCCAACTAAATCAAATGTATAAAAGAAATTTATATATGTATAAATGTAGTTAATATTTTACTTCAATTTTACATAGGTACCATAATTTAAAAAAAAAAAACTCATTTTTTAAAACCAATACAAAAACACTCAATTATACATTGGACATAAATAATTACAGAATGCCTGAATACTACAAATAAATGTAAATAGGTGATAAGTAATAGCTAAACAATCAAAATTGGTAAGTAAAAATCAGTAATACTTAAACTTTAATTTGATGAAAATTAAAATAATTCATTAGTTATAATGATATTTTTACGTTGTCATATTTTATTTTAACATATAATATTTAATATAGGTACCTACCTTAAATTATAATATGATGGTTTTAGTTTGCAAGAGAATCAATGTATCGTAATATTATTAATAATTTATAAACTGCATTTTACCTAATTTAGGTATATCTAAGTGGAAATATTTGGATGAAACGCGTCCAGACGTATCGGGAAATGATCGAAAATGGATTTTGGGTGAAAAAAAATCGAATTTTGCATTGGATTCCGCAGCCCGTGCGGCACTGCGGGCATTATTACACTCGAACATGCATTACACGGTTTCGCATTATATTATTTCATCCATTATAATAATCCTCTCGGCCGAGTGACTCGCCTGAAGCGCCAATGTTTTACACCGCTTCGGGAGAACCGCGAACACGGCCGTTTGGACTTCGGGGGGCGGTGGAGGGGACTGCAGCTGCGGAGGGGGGGAAGCTGTGGCGGCGGTGTCGAATGAGCGCGCGTAACTTTAGCAACAGCTAGTTAATTACCTTCCGCTCCTTTATCCGGAAACGAAACCGTCGACAATGGATTGGCTACTCCGAAATTTCCGAATTAGCCAAGTTTAACGTCACCCACGTGTCGCACAGTCGAGGCGCCGTCGTCCGTTCGCCCGTCCTCCGGGGGCCCGCGCCAGATTCTCTCGCCCGCAAACTTCTGCAATAATTGTCTTTTCGCGACGGCGGCGATTGTAAAACAAAAACGTTTACACTCCGAAACTCCACTCCGGCGAATTATTATTGTAGGTGTCTTAATGGCCGACGGGCGAACGGCAATAACGATATTGTTGGCGCACTGCTCGAAATCGTCATTTCGAAATTATTACGAACATGATGAGTATTCGGATTGTACGCCTATACGTAATACCTATACGCCGTGTTCACGAAATACACGAAAAAAAGCCATAAGACCATTTCCCTCCTACATTCACACACGCCACGCCACGACACATCGCCGTTATAGACGTCTTGTCGCGCACACCACCTGTTATAATATGCTGTAAAACCAGAAAATGTGTTTTGATTTAGTCGCCTGTATATTATAGTATATCGAAAGGTTATCCAATCAATTCTTGCATTGTTCAAAGACTATTTTAACAATATTATCATATACCTAGTAGGTATTACCTACGTAAGACCCCAAATTATTACAAGTAATAACTAGCCAGCCAAATTCGGTAACACATGCATACGTATTGTTATATTAAAAGCATCAACTATTTATTTCTTTTAAACGTTAGCATTTACTTTTAATTGACAAAAAATTACATGATGGAAAAATAATATAACGTGCTATCTACTAAGTAAAATGCTGGTACAACCTACAAACTTAATAATATTATCATTGAACTAAACCATTTTTAAACAGGTACATACTTTGATTTATTAAGATACAATTTCGTTATTCTTATAATTAATGTCACGATAAATTGTATTGTACGGCTCATAATAATTGTGGGACAAGCTTATAACACTGAAGTTCCAATGTGAATCAATATTTAGCGTTCAAAATTTAAAATTATTTTGATTTGATTGTAAATTTTAATACATTAATTTTTCACTTCAGAGAAAATTTGATTATGAACATCCCATCTCCTTCAATTTCCTTATGTAAGTAGATATCTTACTCGACTTTGAAAGCAAATAATAATTATTAAAATTTATTTTTAATTAAAAATAATATATAAACGACAAGTTTTAAATTTACTAATTATGTACTTACTTATATTATTTTATTTCAGGCACTGTTACATAATTAACCTATTAATATATATATTATTCGTAAAAACATATTATTTTAACAGTTGACGAATAATTTTTCTCTTCAAAAAATGTATTCTAAGTATAATCAAATATTGTCATCAAACTTTATGATATTTTACAATAAAACTGTTTTAATTTATACAGTTATAAAATAATATATTGATAAATTTACTGCATTTTTTGTTAACTTGATATGCACAAAGTTAATTGTACAAGTATTATGTAATAAATACAAGAATCCAATGATATAGTCTCTAAAATATTGTCTTCTATACATTTCATAATACGTGTTTTTACACTTCAACCTCTTTTTAAAACCTTTTCATTTTTTTATCGTAAAAAAGTTTTACTGTTCCAAAAAGTGACGGCATACAAAAAATAAATCTAAAACCATTCACATCCGCTCTAATTATCCACAGTTATTCGAATATGGTCGGTATATCGGATGAATTAGAGGCAATCTCTGAACACGGATAAAAAAATTACTTGACCACGTTTTTTATTTTTCTGAAAGTACGCAATGACGGACGATTAACGTCTTCAGCACGATTCACACAATATTTTTATCATAGGCGTAGCCCAGATTTTGGTGTGCAAGTTCCACAATCATAATTTAACAGTCTTAACAATTTTTAATGTATAATTACTAGTTTATCATTATTGAATTTATGTAAAAAAATAAAATATTTTTTACGTAAAACATTAATTTACAGAATTCGTTTAGAGTTAAATAGTCAATGATGTAACGAGAAAAACACTGTTCTTTTAAAATAGTCTTAAAAAAATACATTACTAGATTTATTTTTTACAACGACATTCCGATTCTACACGTCTTGAATGAGTGTTTTACATCACTAATAATATACAAAATATAATTTCTTGAAAATGTTTGATTTTGGGTAAACACAATATCATAATTCTTCTAGTTAAATAACTATACGTTAAAAATATATCTCGATGATGCTAACAATGGGGCTTTTTTTGACACACCTGGCTCCTTTATAATTTTCACCGCACGCGCTTTATCTCAAAATATAATTATTTATTTATATCGTTGTGCACATTTGAAAAAAAAAAAAGTCCAACAGAACATTATTACATACGATACATAATATGACACTCGCGTTGTATATACCTGTAATGTATATATCATTTAATTTTCGAAAAGAAAATTATTCGACAAATTACAGCGGAGTAACGCGTGGTTTGTGTAAAGTTCTGACACGGTGGGCGGAATGGCTATTTATATCGTACGTACCTAACCCGCACGCACCGTTTTACTCAGTCAAAACTTTATAAACGCCTTACATTGTTCTATATATTATTATTATTATTGTGTATAATACAGCAGATACTGTACACGCAAACAATGTATTTTATAATTACGACAAGTCGATGTTCTCGGTAACGAATGTAACACCAAAGTGTTTCTCAGTCCAATTACAACTTTAAGATTTTTAAGCTCTGAATTTCAGTACGGCCGCTACATATTAAAGTATAAGAGGTTTTTAATTTTTATACTACCTAGATAGCTACAAATGCATTTATTTACATTTTTGATTGTGAGCGAAGCTTACCATTTTTACAGCTAAGCTTGAAACAAGATTTCTTGTAAATGGTTTAACTGAAGGCAACAATGTTAAATAATATATGATAAGTTTGCACAATTTTTCTTAGTAGACATTCGAAGTTCGAATTTGAATGAAATCTCGTATTTTGATTAATATTAAGCTATTACCTATTTATAAATTAAACCTATTCACACTGTTCTGTTATAACATATAAATATTATATGATATGAATATACACTATTATAATAGTTAAATATTAATAACATGATAAATGCAATATTTTTGGCAAAAATTAAATCAACCTTCAGTAATACTTAAAGTACTTTAATATAAATTTCAAAAACGTTACATGAATTATAATATATTTGATAGGCTGAACGTCTCCGATCAGTATTGTTTTTCGTAGGTACCTATATAATGATATATCATTGAATTTGAATTTAATACACCAGTAAAACAGTGGTCCAATTTACACTCGTACAGTACACCAGAGCGGTTTCCATTTGTCCATATTTTTTTTTTTTTTACTCTATTTATAATATAATATAAATGTATTATAGACCATACGAGAATCATTGGAATTTAATGAAAATATTTTATCAGTTAAGACAGACGCCTTCTTTCCCCTCGCCACAAGCGAAAAAAAATACGTTGGTATAAAAACAAACTATATACGTACGTGTCGTCGACACGAATATAAACGTTCGATCGGAGACGGCGGCGTTTGCAGTGAACCGTGAAGCAATTACGGAATTTGCACAATGCTCGCGTGTGTACAACAAATCGTGTATATTATTATATATGTACGGTGGTGTATTTTAGAGAGAGAATATCGGCGGCAGTAGAAGGGCATTCCTTATACTATAGTGTATGTGCGCGTATAGTATAGCACCAATTAGTAAAGGGGTAAATGGGTCTTTTGCAAAACACACTGGTGGCAATTAAACGCGACGTATGGGTGGCCGTGAAGGAGGAGTGACAGGACGCGGAGGAGCAGGAGCAGGATCAGGACGAGGAAAAGGCTAAAGGACCGACGGGTCCGTGTGTGTACGCCACCGTTACATTCCCCCCCCCGTCTCCTTATCGTCGTTAGAACCGAATTTATGGTCGGATTAAAGGCGACTCTTCAATATATAAAACGAAAGTGACGACCTTTCGTCCCACTTGCGGTGCACCACCGCGCACGCACTTGACGGGATTACTCTCGTTTGGTCGTCATTCGCCCACGATCAGACGATTGCCCGCACATAGGTTATAATCTATAGGCATTTATAGGCATCTACACCGGCTATCCCTACAATATGGCTGTATACTATAAACATTAAACGCACACATCGGTATCCTCAGATTACAGAAACGATGAGTGCAACAACGCCGGGTGTTATGAATATTATAACAATATAACGGTGGCAGACCAACGAGCTCACCCGCACGCGAATACCAACCAGGGCGATTTGATGACGACGATGGACGATGCACGTTACGCTTGCTTCTGGTTTTTAAACTGGTACGGTTTCTGGTATATCTGTCTTGCACTACATCCGGAATACGATCATTATAACACGTATTTTTGATTACAACCCTATATACAATAGGTATATTATATTATATGACAAATATTTAATTGGGTAGTAAGAGAGGTTAATACTCTCGGTAATAAAAAAAAGTATAAAATACGGTGAATGGCCGGAGCGGGTGCCGCGTTTACCCCCCCCCCCTCAGTATTGTGCCGAATAACCCCATATTGTACGATTAAGAAGCGTGCTATCTCGCTATCCTGGAATTTTTCAATAACGCCCAACGAATAGGTACCAAAATATAATATAATATTATTTTCGTTGCCACTCATCACTTATTTATGATATTTTATAACGAAAGAGTTGTCTTAACTATACAGACAAGATCACGCTTACACAAAAATGTGGTAATGGTAAATACCCTTAAAACTTAAGACTTACCGCAAAAACTGCTGTGCATAATATGATATGATACATTTTTTGACACATTAATTCGATTTTTAACGATATTTACATGATATTAATTGTTGTTCATCTGAAAAAGTATATACGATAGACACGATATTTATACTTCGCGTAAGATATATTATTATTCTGTAGAGTTCAAGGAAATTCAAATCTCGAGGGGTTTAGGGTTGCAAAACTGAAATAGGTCTACGATATGACATTAGATACAGAGCTTCGTCGATAGAAACGTCCAGCATAGCTATAGTAAATGTATAATATTATATGAAAAGTTTACAGATCAAATCATAACGACAGTATACGAAATACATCTGCTAAATGTAATTACATAAATAAAACCCTCGATATTTGTCGAGTGTGTATATTTTTAAAGTATATATTATTATTATTATTATTATTATTATAAACTACATTAAATAAAATATATTTTTCATAGAAAACGTTGTGCATTTATGACTAGGATACGTTTAATGTTTATGATTCCGTAAAAATGATTATAATATTAGGTTGAACCTGTAGGGATAATTCAGAGAAAAATGGTTTAAATAAATTAGGTTTTTACAGTCTAAATACTTACAAAGAGACTCTCCACATTTTATTTTTCAATTTAAACTATCAAGGATTGAAATTTTATATTAAAATGCTTATTTGGTTGAACTTCAAAGACCACCATCATTTTTAGATAAATCGGTTATATATTATTAAAAGCAGGGATCAGCAACCTTTTTGGTGTTAAAGGCCACAAAATTAAAAAAAATTTTCAGGGGCCATACGCCTTATTTTATTTACATTTCACAGTTTAAATTTTAAACAAAGTATTTAATTTAATTTATTTAAGTTTCATCTCTCATCGCTGTTTGGTATATTAGTTTATTTATAATATTATCAACTAACATGATGTGATATTCCATATTTTTATACCAATAATAAATTGTAATCGCGGGCCTCATAAAATCGCTTCATGGGTTACCAACCTCTGATTTAAAGGATTTACCTATAACTGTAAATATGTACTATATTTAGAATACGAAATGAAAACTTTTAGTCTCTGTAGGTGAATGAAAAATAATTTATTTTTTATTTGGAAGAATGAGAAAATTTGTCAAGATAACACAATGTAAGAAGCAAAACACTATTAAAATAATGATTATAATTAAAATATAACTATTGAGTAATACAATAATTAAGCAATTAGTACATAAATGTACCTATCTAAGTCGTAAGTATTAAATAATAAGTAATTAACATAATTGATTTCATAAAATCGATTGAAAACAAACTATGTAGAAGTTTTAACTAAACGAAAGTAAATTTATGTGGTCTGAGTTAAAATCATATAAATGTTAATAATGTCAAATAAATACATCGAAATTCAGATTTATCATAACTCAAGTCATAATATTTGATTTAGGGTATTTTGTTATGGCGACGTGCTAAAAGTTGACCATAAAAATCAAGGGCAGCACTACATTTCCCGATGTCCTGGACAAAATAAATTAAAATTTATGCAGGGTGTCTGAATACCTTAAATACCTACTTCCAAATTTCTACTATTATACTATTTGAGTGGACCAACACTTACTGCTAAACAAAAAACTTTCCTTTGAGATTTGTGTTAATAAGCCAAACAGTTTCTTGATAACTGATTATAGACAAATATTTAACTGTTAGTTCCTAAAAAAACAATTAATAGGTAAGCTTGATCTATATTATAACAGTTCCAATTACCAATTCTCTGTAAATAAAATCTTAATTAAAATGTATGCCTCTATATATTAATTGATGATAATAATCTTTGTTATTTGCAACTAATTTTATAATGTCTTATGACTTAAAAATAGTGGCATACGTTAAAAACAACATTGTTTTTTTAAATTTATACTTATAAAAGTTACTAATAACCTGCATGTAATATTTTCATTCAACTACACTACAACATAGCACATTTTCGTTCATTAGTACCAATTTCGTGTTATTACCTATACAAAACTTATAATTAAAAACATTAACTGTGTTCTTTATTTGGTTTTGCAAGCGAGTTTGGGCGTGTAAAAATGTATAATTTCATATTAAAAATGATTATAATTATCTTTAAAATTTAAATATTATAAAAATCAACAATATTTTACAGATATGTAATAACTAGGGCTAGGATTTTATAAAATTACAACATTTATATCATGCACCTGTCTACTGCATAGAATATGCGATTCTAGAACGTCAAACGTAATTTAAAAATAATACTTTTATATCATACGATTTATCAATATTTAATTTATAATAAAAGCCTATATTTATGTAACTAAAATTGTTCAAGACATCGTGTATTAAAGTATAGTTTTATATAAGTAAGGGAAGACCTTTGTCCACTGTACATATTAAATAATTTGTTTTCCCAGAAAATTGCACGTTAACCTATATCAGAGTACAAAAGACTATAATAAAAGATAAAAAAAAAAAATGTTTTCAACATTTTTAATCATAACAAAACGTTTAAGTTTTATGCATGTTATGGCGAAGGGTAAGTATGTAGGTACATAATAATTTACCGAGGACTCAAAACTCGAATACACTATTCAGTTAAAAAGACTTGTTGGTATAAAGGGACAAAAGTTGTAATATTAAAGGAAAACATATAATTTTAACACTTTTAAAACTGTGTTGGTGACCTTAAGAATGATATATTCTAAACTGTATTAATTTATTATAATATTTTTTAATATTTTGTTCTTGGTTCCGTATGATATGCCGGCAGTAACCACTGACCACAGACAGGATCAAAACAAACACGTGGACCGGATTATAGTGTGTTTTGAGCTTATGGTATTACATTTGAAGCAGTAATAAATCATTGCACTCAAAAACTATTTGAGGATAGCTTAGTTGAAACCACACTCAATAGTCAATGATATTCAAAACTCGTAGACGGTTGTCGGTACGCGGTGTCTAGTGTTTGTATGCGTGTAGAAAAACACGATATTTTTCACTACCTATCATACCATACCTACAATATCATGGACCTAATAAACATGCATTTGATGCTCTATTAAGCGTTTGGACCACTCCCAACCCTTGCTACATGAAAAGATGTTCAAAATTTAGATAGACGAGAAATTAACCATAGTCAAACAATTATCTTGCGTTCCACTTAGAACGTAAAATAACAATATTTATGCATCAACAACGTTATTATCAGCACAATATGTTCACTGTTACACTTGGTGTAAGGATGGATGATTCCAAATTGAAGCAGTTCAGCACGAGACTTAGACCCACCGATCCTGAAAACCGGGTCAGTAAGCGGGACCCAATGCGATACTTTAGACTGGTTGGTCCTGTAAACGTCGTCAAGAAGCTGATCAACACGATATTATGCAGACCTGCTAGTAAAAAATATCTGGTCGTGGAGAAAAGATATTAAATATTTCACCCAAGTATGATGCGATTCGAATACCAGTCCAAGTCTCCTGGCTCTTTATGGCTTTTTATCATACAGCATTAACGGAATAGAAAAAAAAAACCATTGATATAAACTATAGATTTTCGGCCCTAAAGAAAACGGATCTTATCGTCCATTACGAGGAAATGCGTGTGTTGTATATTTTGTCATTTCCTATATGTTTCATCTATAGAGGCCGGCAGAAACAGATTCATTATTTCAGACTATTCGATATGTAAAATTTTGTTTCTACAGTACCCTCATCGAGTAAATTAAATCAACGACAGCGGAGCAGCGGTGTTTGTAAGTATAGGTATTGCGATTCACGTCGCGTTTGAATCGAAATGTAAGACAACAATCGGTGGCCAAAAGAACGTCTCCGCGTACACATAAATGTGTATAATACATCGAAAACGACCAATAAATTATGGTTAAACCATAATAACCACGTCGTGTGCCAATTTATAATGCTATTATTATCTCCGGCAGAAAGCGCTCTGATCAAAATGTATACGACGCCGATGAAATATTACATTATTCTTCTTTTTTTCGAGCAAAACCGTTTTCCACTCTCCGGATTGGTATACTCGTGTTATATAATAATATTATAATATTATGTTCTCTTTCACTACTAAACGAAATAAAATTATCGAAGTTTCTTTTTTTTTCTTTTCAATCACATTTACCGCCCCAAAACCGACTCGTGCACGATTATAATATCGTTTATGGTTTATTCGTTCGATTTCTACGTGACATGTACATATTATTATATTCGCGCTTACTCTCGGCATGCAGAACAAAATAAATTATGTATTTATAATCATACTGAAAATTAAGCCACTCTTTGATCGACAGCAAAACATATATTTTAATGTTCAATCAATGATAAAAGCATTTTTGTTTTTTATTGAAACTATTTGGACCACGTTAAAATATTGTGAAATTATTAATATACTTATATATCTCTGTTCAACACGGCACACGTCTCATAGTAATATTTGTATTATTTCCAATTAATAAATTGTCAATGTCCGAATGGTAAATTTTACAGCCAATAATTTAGCCGTTTGGGAATAAATTGACCGTACGAGAGTAATAAATTACGCACATATACCAATGCATAACGTTGGTAAATTGTATTGAGAGAAATACAATTAATTGTGCACTTATATTTTCTAGCGTCTTAGATTCTAAGCAGACCAATAAATGAATTGATTTCACAATGATATGTGTTTTTTTTTTTTATGTCTGATGTGATGACCAAATTAAAATGTCAAAATTTAAATTCTCAGTAGTTTTCAAATATATTGTTGCAATAGAAGTTAAAAAATATTAAATTTTATAGGCACAATTTTTTTTTTATAAGCATTAAAGTTTGATTTTTAAAAACATTTATCAAATTGAAAATTTAAAAATAATTTTTTAGTTAACAATTTATAAAATATTCAACTTTTATAGCTAAGGATTGAAAATTAAAAGCAAGGTTCCACGTAAGTAGGTAATTCTGTAACCGAAAAATTTCAAAAATATAAAACCAGGTTTGTTTTGTATAGTGATTTTATGTTCATATTTGAACGAAATTTGTAATGACATACCTACCTATGAAATAACCAATAGAATAACGATTTTAAAGTCTGTCCTGCAAGAAAACCGACCAAAACTGGTACCCTCACCCTACACCCTGCTATAGCGGAACCAGTCGCTGGACAGAGTATAGTTATTTTATTGTAATTATAATTAGACTTTTATATTAGGCTACCGTATTAATAATAAGTAATAACAATATCAATATAATATACCTAATATCCACATTTAAAAATCGTCTCCGCTCAGAATAGCTTTTCGTATACAACGATATTATATCATTGAATTAAAATTGTATACCATCCATTATACAGTGCCCCACCTGCAATCTATTGTACAGCAGAGCGACATACACTTTCCCACCTTTTTATCGTTTGACAATAATATCACTGATCGTACATTTTTGTCTCAAGTTAGAACAATGCGTTGTATAATATAGTTCCAAATTATGTACATGGTGCAGACGTGCAGTATTATATACTATGACATCATTGTATATTTTGGTATGCGTTTCATATAATTAAACGAATTTATTGTTTTAATCCATTTCATTTCAAAAAAATGAAGTTTTTCATATTTTTATTTCCATTTGTTATGGAGTTTATTATTTATTTTATATCAGTAAACTGATAACTCGATTTATTTTCTTGTACTGTATGCTTCTGAAATAAGTGAGTCAAATTACTTTATTCCCGTGTAAGGTTAATATCACAATGTCTAACTATGTTATTTCATAAACTATCGATAAGATTATAGATAATAAGATTTTTCAAATACAGCCAAAATGCATAATTATTAATTTTACATTAATTTTTTTATTTACATTTATTAGTACATTTTTGGTGAATTCCAACAAAAAAATAAACAACAGTCAAAACAAACAGAAAAAAAAATCTATTTAATAATCCAAAATGTAACAATATACGAAACAATAATAAAATGAATAGTTAATTAAACTAATATTGTAGTTAATCAGGACAATTAGGATTCAGGGGTTATAAATATATAATAGAAAGTATGTCAATAACTCAATTAGATTGATTTTATATAATGGTCCCAAAATATAGATGTAAATGTAAGAAATATATTTGTTGTTGGTAAAAACACATTATACATATTATGTATTAAAATAATGCAAAATTGTATATTCATAAATAATATTATTGTAACTACTATTTTCTTGTACATATATAATTGTATACACAATGAGCCATTTTATTGATAATACATTTATGAAATAAATTGAAGTTTAAATATGATTTTATTGATCTTCTGTTTTAAATATTTTAATACAATATTTTGATTTACGATAGTATTCTAGACACGTGTGGTCATATAATTTGATTTCACAAAGCGACACAGATTCACTATAGGTATTTAATTTCTCTTTAGTTAACTGGCATGTAAATATGTATTTCATCATAATGGATGTTTTATTAATTTAAAAATAATATGTTGGACATCCAGAAACAAATTTTCAACTATTTTGAGTTTAAGATAAACTTTTTAAAAAAGTTTGGCAACTGCAAGTTTATAATGTTTTGACAGGGACTATAATTCAAAAACATAATGTTATGTGTCATTCATGACCAAAAGTAAAGTAAAAAAATTACTCGTCACATGAGACATCTCTTATCTTAACTTTTAAAATGATAGTATTCATTAACATGACAAAATTCTAAAATTAACTATATATTTCCATGATAATTAAAATGAACAAACTTTTAAAGCAAAGTGATAAACAAGTGAATGGAGCTCATTTTTAAAAGTATTTTTAGCTTATTTTGAAAATGAATAAGTGATGTCAAGCAAATTGACTCCTAGTAATAAATTTAATTAAACAAAATTTTTTTAATTAATGATCACGTATCAGTAATTTATTTAAAAAGTTTTAAAATCATTTTTAACGTTATGATACAACTCTTACAAAAATTATTAATAAACTAAAAATAATTAATTTTAGAAGCATTTAAATATTATGTGCAAATAGTTAAACAGAAAACTAAGGAGCTAACCTAAAAGTCAACATTTTAGGTATACACTAAAAATCTCAATTTAAGAAAACGCGTAGGTAGGTTACTTTAACTCAATTTTATATTATTTTTTGGTATGTAGTATTTTATTAATGGAAATGTTAGGAAGATTTATTTTCAAGATATTATTTTGAACCCAATCTCGAGTAAGGCTTTTACACCTAGCTGTTGGAATTTTAAAGCCGACCTTCCAATAGGACTTTACGCATTGTATCAAGCCAATCCGTCTAGTGTGGTTTACCAAGAGCACAAATATATTATATACAAAATATAAGTGAAGTCTGGAAAAACATATAAAAAATGAAGAAAATAATTCATTTTTTTTCCTGTAAAATAAAAATGTACGTTTTATAAACATCAGTAAAAAAGTGTTATTCACCCCATGGTCGAAAAATGTAGTGTTTCTTATATGTTTAAGTTGGGTTTAGACTTTAAACTGTAAATTATTGATATTGAAATAAATTAATTTTGCCAAAACCACTATCATATTGAATATTTCATTCTTTAGATATCATATAATGTGATTTGTTATGTAGAACTAAAGTACGGAATATGCAAATTATCGGCAGTTAATATATATATTATATATTATAGATTAATCATTTCATGAGGACCGTTTAAAAAAAACTAACCTAATATCGATTTATTTTGACGGTATAAATGGTATAATAATTAATAGACGGGGAAAAAATATTAACCACCGTGTTATAGTTAAAAAATAAATTTGTATTTCCTTTTTAAATATTTCATTAGGTTGTAGACAATGTTGGGATTGGATAAATATTTTACTGTCCAGATGAAGGTGAAAATAACACAACAAAAATGTATCTAGATAAAAAGATAAAAAAGCGTGTAAGAGGATGTCGCTCTGCTGTACAGTAAATTACAAGTGGGTCACTGTACAATGGATTGTATTCAATTTGAATGCAATGATATAATATCATTGTATACAAAAAACGATTCTGAGAGGAGACGGTTTGTCAGTCTGGATATTTTATATTGTTATTATTTATTATAGCCTGTAAGTTGAAGTAATATTTTTTAATTCGTCACAATTTTTATTCGTTTCTATGGTGATAAACAAAGCGTTAGAAATTGAAATGCCATGTTGAGCGGTTTTTCGTAATTTGTCGGTATGGCATTAAATAACTATTGAGAAAATCGAAAAATGATCTCTTTAAAGTACCCTCTTGATCTAATTTGTTAAAAGATAAGATACTATCAAAGCACTTCTTCTGGTATAAATTTTAAATACAGGATAAAAAAATAATAAAAATAAACACCATTGTAAAATCAATAGCTCAAAAACAATATTCTCAAATACGATAAGTACAAGGTAAATTAAACAGATATTGTATATCAAAAGATGTATAACGAAGTATAATAGTATAATGTATAAGAAATAACGACTTCATTGATGATTAAAAAAAAAAATTATAACTCTTATGTAAAAGCTATTATTTTTTTATCGGAAATTATTGACTGACAAAATACGTCAGCCCCAGATACCGATTATAAGTATATTTTTCCAATCACGACAATATTTTACTGTTCATACTTTGTAAACTGGGTACTGAGAACATTTTGAGTCATTCGTTCTGAGTTAAGTTTAGAATACTTTCTACGTAGTTTCCTCTTTGGTCGTTTGACAGTAGGTGTTATTTACTAAAAGTAATATAGTCTATTAATTATTCGCTTATCGTTTGGAATATATGGCGAAAAATATTTAATTACACGAATATTTGTTTTTTGCAAACGTATTGGAATGTTTGATAACACTGTAGTCGGAACAATTAAAATATATTTTACAAAATCTATACAAATCATTTATCTTTCAATGGTTAACTTTATACCTAACTGGTTAATTACCTGTATAGAAAATTTAAGTCGTTTACGTTGTCTGCAGTTCTGTTTTTCGCAATAATTATTTTTTACACACATACTGTATACCTGAAAATATTTATTCAGTTGACATATAGTTAATAGAAATTATTTTAAACATCTCATTAGGTAATAATGAATTCTGAGCTGTGGTAATTATTGTGGTATGTTAACCAACTTTCTTAGTATTATACGGACATGAAATAAAAAGAAAACTATTTCTTACTCTATTTTGTTTTACTCACATTTACCCGTAATTTATTTCATATGACTATTTCTTTCACTGAACATGATATTTAGTGGTATGATCTGTTTAAATGTAAGAAAATATACAAAAAATTGTATTATAACACATAAATATAGCTTAAATGCGAAATGAAATAAGTCACTGTCTTCTGTGTCTCTGTGCTGTTGGGTACTATTCACAATAATAACTGGAATGTTGGAAACTTAATGCGGGAGAGCCATAGATAATAAGATCAAAGGTTTGGTTACCGGTAATACGCTTAAAAACCAGTACGGTTAATTACACGCAGTGGATAACATGGCGTATCTCTTGTACATTGTCTTCCTGCTCGGGAGTTAGATAATAATAAAATAACCATATCACTCTATTATTATTCACTTTACGACTCCTCCGAGCACGCTGAAGTCTTCACCCGGATCCTCACGGGCAGAATGTCCTCCGTCCATCCATCCATCCACCGACACTGTCATTGTTTACCGGATTCGAGTGTAATTCTCGTGGCTCGAGAACAATTCCGACTGTTAAATTGTATTACAGTAATTATTAGACCACAGAAAATAAAGGTATTCAGTGTGTGTGGGTGTGTGTGTGTATATATTATATACTGTAATCTGACAATAGGGTATGTTATAAATTACGACCACACCACGGTGACGGTGTGGGTGGCTATAAGGGTGGTTTGGTGGATTTTGATAATTCTCGTCGTCGTCGGCGGTGGCGGTGGTAGATGCGGTGGCGGAGGCAGTAACTTTGTTAATCCAACCCGAAGGACCATTGTCCGAAACACAACACAACCCAAACCCCTTTCTACCTCCTTTATCGTGACTCAATTTTTTATTATTATTATTTTAGCACCTCTCCAAAGTGAAACCAAATGTTTCAAAAATATTTGCATTTGGTTATTATATTGTACTTATAATACTAGGTTTTAAACAAAAATCTCAAAAGCGCTTTTGAAGCCGATATTTTCCCTGTACCTTCCTACTACTTTAAAGAACACATTTATCAAATAATAATAGATTTACATGGTGTTTATGTGAAACATAATTCCGTAAAGGGTTGAAAATAAATGTATCGTACTAGCAACTGAATGTATGCATGCAAATTTATATTGAATTCAAACGAAGTTATTCTAAATATATGATGTAAAAAACTGAAAAGTCGTATTATAAGAAAAATAACATTTTAAATTTAAATCGATAAATAATTAAATTGCTTTAAATATATAAAACGTCTTATTAATGATTAAATCGAATTCATATGGTTAATTCTAAATCACCAATGACTCCATAATTGCATGTAAATATATTTAATTTGTAATCCATTATTTTATATTTGTATTTAATTAAGAATGTGGCGATTAACTATTTTTCATTATCGTATTATTAATATTTTTTATGCCATATTTTAGTTTATATCAACATTTTAATACTCATTAATTGCATATTATTGTATGTTACTTTTTAGTCAATGTCATATTAAATAAAAATGTTACAGTTGTATTTTATTAGCTATTTCACAAAATATAGTATGTATAGAAATTAATTACACGTGTATATATCTTGAAACGCAATAAATAATAAATTACTTTTAGTACCTAGGTGGTTATTATACCATCATCACATTTCGATTATAATAAGGATTCCAATATGTATTTGCCAAACTCGAAAGTTGAAAACTTGGTATGGTTTACTAAAAATTAAAAACTACAGTGGTGCACACGTTGGCGCTGAAGTAATTAAACCCTCTTATAAGAACTACCCTAAAGGCCAAAAGGCCTCAAAGTTTATCGATGCAGTATTGTTTAATAACCTTTCTACGGCCACCACAACTCACGATCCCTAAAATATTAACTCTAGCGCAAAATATTTATGCGCCATGTTTAACGATGGCAAAATAGAGATGTGCACGACCCATATAAACTTCTACGCCAAACAAAATCCACGGTGAGCTAACAACATTTCCGATTGGACGAGAAACCACTGAATCGATTGATATAAAAAATAACTATTTGGCTTGGTATGGCGAAGTGGTTGGCCGCAGTCACTACTCACTATAATGTGTGCTGAAGTCAAGCACCGTCCGTCGTCGCTGGCTCCCAGATGGGCGACCACCCACATTCTTGGCGACTTATCTTCGCCCCACATAATCACGTGTTTCTCGACCGACTCATACCCCCCTGAAAAAAATGCAGACGACCATAGTTGCCGATGCATACCATCAATAAGAAAAAAAACAATTATTGATAACGTGTAGGCGCATTTCTAGTCCCTTGAATATTAACCGCGATAATGATTTGATAGATATTATTTATCATGTTCGAGTGACGATGGTCACGGTACAGACTATGAAGGGCAGACAGGTATTATACAGGAGTACCTATCATAACACCCCTTAGGATAATGAATAGATATTGGATGTCTCGACGTCGAGATCAAATAATATGAAGGATCCCTATTAATCACCTATGATGTAATAATTATTATCATTGGTACCCGTGAGTAGTGGTGGCACGTAAAAAATTCATCGGGTAGACATTGGGACATAAGCCTAATTTGGTAAGATATTTCCGTCTAACATTGTATAGTGGAATCGAAGTGGATTCCGTTTTGCCTCTCCTCTGTCTTAAGTTCTAATTGATTGAATGTTGTAATACATGATATTATAATACCTATATATTATTTCATCATGCTTGACCTTGAATATTTTTTTTCCGTGTGCAGTTTTCGTATTCATATGTACTTTCTAATTTGTAATTTATTTATTGATTTTATGTTAGGTTTTGCTCATTATAATTATATACATAGTATTATCTTGTTATATTTTCAATCATTTTACAGTTCTACAAAACGTCAAAAACTGCTATATTATAATGTTTAGTTATACACGATGGTATGTATTTTTTATTGGTAAATTATTTGATGGAAAAGATGATTTTATCTCCCATACAATAATTTTAGATTATATAGGTAAATACATTTTTTTTATATTATGCCTCCCTTAACCAAAAAAAAAAAAATGACTCCTACATATGCCACTGGCTAGAAGGGAATGTTTAAACAAAAAAGTGTACAATTTAAACAAATAATATCAACCTTTTAGAACATAATTTATTTTTTATAGCTTTATAAGTCAACATTTTACCTACCTATGTAATTTAATTAAATTACCGATTTTGTTTCGTTGCGATTACATCTTTAAGAATATTAATAAATGTTGGATGGTTACATAATTCACCTTACAATTTTACCCACAGCTAAAGAAGATAAAAATGAGTCTATAATATTTTTCATAGTATTTATTTAAAATGATATGATACGTTATCATAAATTGATCTCTCGCTTGATGGTGTTCTTACAGGAATAGTCAATACTAGTTCATAGTTGAATAATTTTCGTAACCTCTCCATACGAATCTAAAATTAAATTTTTATATTTTATTACCTATTTAAAATGAAAGCAATTATAATAGACATTATAACTATACATTATTATTTTTACATATTATTGTAATGGATTTCGATTCGTTGTTCCAAAATAAAATAAACATTACATTCTTCCACAACACGAGAAACTAAATTACTAAAATATCATGCTGAGACATGATGTCTCACTCGTGCATATAATTGGTAGTAACCCGAATCAATGTCCCACACGCCACGGCATCATTCCACCGTCGACAATAATGAGACAAAATCAAATTCATCCCTGCCGATTCGACATTGACAACGAAACGGCGATTACGCTATAAATAAAATGTTTTAAAAGACATAGTTATAGACACATAGGTACTTGAAATATAATGATTGTAAAATATTTCATTTATGTCAAATTCGTATTTATAACGTCACGTCGTAGTCATCGATCCGTCGCCAAGTCAAATCGGACGAGTTAATGTTCTATACAAATTATGTATGGACGAATATTCAAAATAGATCCTTCTATAGCACTGCCTAGAAATTTGTTTTAAGGTTTGAATTAGTAATTTGGTATTTTTTTGGTGGAAAATATCTCTGACATCCATTGGTGGTTTTCACAAAGACGGTGATTATTATCAAATATATTTTAACTTTTTAGTTGAGCTGGATCGTGAAAGAGTTTGGACTGAATTATCAGTGGTGGGAATAAGGGGGGGGAGAGTGATTGAGTCCCTCATTCACCTCTTAGGTCTATGCTAGGTTTCTTTTATTATATCAGTTATGCTTTAGCCTTTATTCTTATTCTACAAAATATATGTAAAATACCGGTGACAGTTCGTTATCAAAGGTTTAAATTAAATTAGGTATGGGCGTAGAGTTTTTTTTTATTTTTGGTTTATTACTTAGTTCTTTAATTCCTCTATTGGTATTATATTCTTTCAAGTTTCAGACATGCATATGACATAATTGCTTACATAATTTATAAACTCAACTCAACTCTCCTAATACAAGTTTACAGGGATTGTTGTATATTATTTATGTGTTTTATTTTTACTATGTATATTTTACTATGTCTATCTATGCCAATAAATAAATATCATTGCTATTATTATTTTGTTACATTTCATTATTAATTAGACATATATCACTTACATCGATTACAATGGCCATTTGTTATTACTTATTAGTAATATTATGTCTAATTTATGATAAGCTTTTTTTTCACTTGATATAATTATTAATTATACTAATATATATTAATCTGTCATAGTAATCTATATATTGTAATCTATGTTTATGTTATCTGCTTATCTATTTTTAGTACCTATAACAATGTTGTATATTATTAATTAGGTATTATAAAATCGGAAATACTTAATAATATAATTATTGTCCGTTTTGCAGTATTATTGATAATTTTACTTAATAATACATCACATTTAAAAAATACTTATTTCTATAGGTAATACATTTTAATTTATAGGACTCTAGAATGATAAATTTGTGAGGACTCTTTCCACGGGTTCCAAATGGTTATTGATTCGTCATAGCTTAGCATGCTCTTCCTCCCCCCTCCATGATTTACATTTATAATTTATCTATTCAAAATCTGATTTTTGGAATTTCTAAGTACACTTACTATTGGCTATAAAAACTTATCTTTGTTTAAAGACAACCAACAATTTTTCTGTTAACTGATAAGAAGATCATTTTTTTTTTTTTGGAAATGCTGTTATATTTTAATCAAAATTCAAACCACAGTAGTTTTTGAATTATTAAAATGTATAATCCAAGGATAATAGTCCTTAAAAATGGTTTCACAAACATTTAAAATGTATGTAATAACTATTCTAGTACTTATTATACTCAGAAAAGTTATAAAATTGTTTGATGAATTAGTAATAACCCTATATATTATTGACACGGACGTATTCAACTCCACTAACCTACGTACGCGGAAATCGAATGGAACAACAATATTGTTATGTGCCACAACAAAATTAATACTCGCATGTAGTCACGAAAACCCCCGCGATCACCAATTTATTAAATCGATTTGTGGTTTCCGTTGATCGTTTGCAGGACGATGTCAAGTGGAGTAATATTTGAATTTTCACACAGCAGCACAAACACCTATCAAAAAATAGTAATCGAAGTAAAAAACTATTTTATTTTATGGCAAGCTCTAAAACAAAAACTCGTTCAAACTCTAAAACGATCACTCGAAAAACGAAAATCGTTCCACATCACTTGTGCTGTATCGTGTTATTATTATTATTATTATTATTATTATTATGTGTCTGAAGAACTTTGTCGACCGTGTTGTTTGTTTTAATAGGAGCGGCACTTTGGAGAGGACTGTTGTCCGCATTTGCATAAACGTTCGCAGTTAGGTTTTTCTTTTTTTCCCTCGAATCCCTGCGGAGGCCATGCTGCATTGTCTCCAGTAAGTGTGGAAACAATGAAAGGGCGAAAGCGAGATAGACATACAAAAAAAAATTATATTTGCAACCGAAATTATAACTAAACGCGACGACATTTGAATGCACAAAAGGAAAAGGGACTGACCGCCAGCGCACGTACTTTGAATTTATTATTCAATGGACCTTTTCGGTTGGTAAAGGCCATGGAGAAGAAACCCCGGAGAGGGTGTGCATTTGAAGAAAAGCCTGTTCTGGAGGGTGGTGAGTACAAAAATTCTGTATATCACTAGTCACAATGCATGAAAAATAAATAATTTCCCCGAGCATAAATTCTTCCATTATTATTGTAATTTATTAAAATTGTATGTGAAAAAAACATTTCGTTCTAGTTTTGGAATGCACATTTCATTGTATTCATCAATAAATAAACGGTTAAGACGGCTCTTATATTGTGGCGATTTATCGCAGGACTATTATAAAGGAAATTATTGATTTATTGCGATAACGCTGCGAATTTATGTGTGTAGCAAATAAATATTCGCATGACAAAATCAGAGTACATTTTCGTAACAGCCGATTGATTTCCGTTAAAATTATTTAATTACCTAAGATTGTTTAAAGGTACACATGGTGTAACAATAATTACATGATGATATACGATACATTAATGTAACGAATGTCCGATGTACATTTCTAAAGCACATTTAAAGTCAACATCTATATACTTTTGATCGACAATTTTCCTTCCCATAATAATAACTTTACCTAATACATCAAATGTATATTAATATGCCGAGGCTGACGTAACATTATTCAGCTAGCCAAAAAACATTTTGAAATCCGTAGGAAGGCACATTTTTAATTTAGGTATACCACTAAAAACGTTTATGAACGAAAAACAATTATGGGTATGGTACTTTTTCTACATTATATCAAATTTAGTAGGTGCTAATGTAACTTCTTACTTTAAAACATTTAATTTTTTTATCATACAAAAATGTATCAACAATATCAATAAACAATAAGAAAAAGGATTTTTTCACAAAATCTTACACGATATACAGACATTTTATGGTCTGCTGTACGTAATATCTCAATTCAATAGTTCTGGCCATTTTAACGAATTTCAACAACACAGAGGGACTGTAATTTTGAAGTTTCATAAGTATATTAAAGACGTTCTTTAGTCTTTAGAAACTACGAGTAGAAAACTAAAATCGAAGATTTAATTATTTTTCTCCATACTCTTTACTTTCAAATAGCAGAACAGCATTTCTTCAGACTCGAGAGCAAGTAATCTTAGAATAATAATAATATGTAACCATTTTGTTTTTTGATCAATTCTAGTGAAATTAAATGAATCTAATTAACATTATTTCACTACTACAAATTCGTAATTAATATGTAACTTTATGTTAATTTCGGATAAAAATTAAATTGTATAAACTTCGGGGGCAACCACCATTGTGCAACATATGGCGATGGCCATATAGAAATAAAATGTGTGACGTCATTCAAGTATCGACTAATAATATAATCAAAATAAATATGAAGGAAATGAAAACAAAATTCGATTAAATAAAATAATAACTGATATTTTAAAAACCTTGCAACGTGGATCGGGTCTTGTAAATATACTTTTGGGCACTTAGCTAAATAAATAAACTTTTACATGTCTGTCATATACTAGTGCACGACGTGGGTGACGGTGATTATGCTCAAAGGTAATTTTGTTCGAATGTGGAACACAAGGTACGACGTTAACGACTTTTCTACGTGCCTTAGATGCACACCGGAAATGTATGGGTACATTATATAATATATCGTCAGCCAAGCACTGAATAGTTACGTTTCTCTTATGCTAGTCTCCAACTCAGACGCGCAATATAATATCCACGCAACTCTACAATATTCACGAAATAAAGACGAAATATGGAGGAACAATATAATATGTTATATAATATGACTCTAATGATGGACTTAATGCTTTCAGCATGATCTATTTTGTACCTTTAGTATACTCTAAATGTCCCCGTTGCACATACGAAGTGATGCAATAATAGCTGCAGCTGTTAGGTACATTTAAACGTGAACACATTAACGTCTAATGTATATTAAACTTTTGTGCTTGTATAAAAATGTACAAAAAAAAAAATAATAATAATAATAAATAATTAATGGACGTACCTTAGTAGGTCGCTTAGGTATAAAAGTTCATAAAAAGAAAATGTGCGACGCGATGAAAAATATGAACTCAAATTATACAGAGTGTTTGGACATTTTCGAGCAGGAGACTAAGAAAACCCCGCCACCGACCCCACCTTACACGACACAATCGACCACTGCCACCTTGGCATCACCTCCACCTCCACCACCACCACCATCAAGACTCGTTGCAACGCTATACAAAGTACTCATACTAATAACGGCCATATACACGACGAAGCAGTAAAGAGACATAAAAATCAATCCATAATTTTAAATAATTAATATTATTGTATACACTACCTATATAATATACGCAGTGCTCTGCCTGCACTCGCGAAATACTGCACAGTGCTAAAAGATATTATTATAAGTATACCTGCTAAGATATGTATTATCTTATCTTCGAATAACTGTAAATATTTATCGTAAAACCGAACAATGAGATACCGGACACGAATATAATATTATAATAATATTTCAACAGAGCTCGCAATAGTCCTACACTGCAGTTGAAGACGTGTTATATTTTAATTGGAAATATATTTCCCAGTCACGCGGAAATGATGGAAAATATTTTGCACAAATGCGTACCAACTGTCATTAAGGAAGGTATAGTTTTGTTTTTCAACGTAAGTTCTATGTCATTATAACGACCCGAAAACAAGACGAACACAACTACAACCGCGAAAACAATTATTATAATAATAATAATATCGTTTGCGTCTCTATAGCGACGTGCCATACTATTGCGGACTCTTTATTTGGATTTTTTTATATCGTTATATTATTGCAATAAATATGGGCTCGAATACATAGAATACGATTGGCGCATCGACCCGACAATAAAGTGTCAACGGTAAGTAATGTTGGAACTGGAACCTTCATATTTTGTGAATGACATTTGAACGTCACTCACTTATATCAAATAGAACACGAACGTGAGCGAAATTGATATTTTTTAGAATTTATATGTAATATACTTGTTTTCTCTTAGACCCATCACTCGTGATATAGATTTCATATAAAACAAGTTTTATGATTTTCGAAAGAAGTAACATCACTATTTACAAAAATTATCGAGGATATTATGTTTGATGGTTTTACATTTTATTATTATTTGACTTTATTTTCGATTGTAAAAAAAAAAAAAAAAAAATGTTTTTAGACAATATTTAGACAAATCGATACGATAATCCCAAAAATATTATTCTCTTTAGTTTTTGAAATGAATAATTTTACTCTAAGCTAAAACAAAACATAAAAAAAATGATTTTGTGTGAATGCGTATTGTCTATGTTACACGTGTGCTAGAGAGGGAAAACAAACAGTGAGCTGAAATCCTCTTATAAACTTTTTTTAAATATTGTACAAATTAAATTATTTTTTTATATTATTAGAATGTATATTGTATGGCAGTTTATTTAAATGGCAGTATCGACCAATACATATTATTATACAATAGGTTATTAAGTTTGTTTTATTAATGTTTATATAATTTTAAAAATACTCAATCTACGGGCTACCACTTGGTGCGTTAATTTCTGGCTATTAAATTTGGTATTTATTGTATACATGCGGAGACTTGTTCCATAAAATTAGTAATTAATATATAATATATAATACCAATACAATATTATTATTTAAATTTAAGTTGGAATTGGAGCTCCGGCGGCCGTCGTGTTTAAACATTGAATAGGTATTAAACAGGCATCCGAGTTGCGTCACTATTTGTATAACATAATATTGTCAAACACAGTCTGGGTTAAATGACAGAATTTTGTTTTCTTTCGGGAAAAAATGCTTAAAAACGCGTTTCCGCGTTATCGTTTCGTTTCAGTAATACAGGTACATAATAACATAATATATTGTGCGTACAAATTACAAACACACACGCACGCGGATATTATTATAACAACAAGTCTGATGTCGCAGAATAATGTCGAAATTCACAACGATTGCAATACAACCGTGATTTCCGACGACATTCGATTTCGAAACGGATTCGAGAATAATATGTACCTATATACATATACACTGAGCACACACACCTAATTTACAATACATTTAACACCGCCGACGAGAAACTTTTCGTCGTCTGCACCTCGGGAGACCGGCTTTGAATTTTGCTTTGCTCGGAAATTTAATAAATAACTTATACTGGCTACACCGCCGTGTCGGTCGATAGCCGCAAATTGGATTCGCGAACGGATTATGCGCTATATATATATATATACACACACACGCCTTTATTTGCGTTAAACTTTAAAGGACCCTGCGTACACCACGTCTGTGTATACCTATACGAAGGTATATACCCACTCGACGGCGACGTAATCGTTCTCCGGAGGACCATGGCCGTGTGCCCGCCGTCGGTTTTACGATTGACCGCGATGGTTTTCCGCGGCGGAAAACATCACTTTTCGCCGTCGTCGTCGCGGATATCGTACGCCGTTGCAGTATTTCTCGCCGCCACTGTGTGCGCCCCTTTCGAACGGGACACAAGTCTTGTATTATACTGTGCCCGCGGTATATTATCGTAAATCGCGAAGCCGACGGAATCGCGGTGTCGCCTCGTAACGATTAATTAATTAGCCGCGGGCCGCGAAACCGAGCTCCTCGGGTCTACATCAAAGGGCCGTCGGATTTGGCGTTGGCGGGGAGGCGTCGAGAGGACGAGGAGCGGTCCCCTTTGAGCGTCACGTCGCAGATTGGCACCTCCGAAAGTCACCCCTGCGGCCGACACCACTTTCCGCGGGCGGGCGAGTCGACCGTCGCGAGAAACAATTGTAATCGCGGTATACGATGAGGAGTGGCCATTACGAACGTAGGTACATAACGCAAAATTGACGCACTGAAGCCGTGCGATACCGAATTTTCGTAATTACAAACTAGTCCGAAGCCTTAATCCGAGGCTTTGGATTCGTATGTTTTTGACGTTTCGAGTTCAAATAATCAAACGACTAAACGACGCATCAGAATATTACGGAATTTTTTTTGACACTGTTCAACTGCGTCACGTTTACGGTGCATATTAAAGGTTTATACTTACAAAGTTCTAAACCCTGTCCTATGCACATAATTGTTTTTTGATATCGTTATTAAACAGTCCGTTGTGAATAAAAGTAGATTTAGGTCATA
Organism: Sitobion miscanthi; assembly: GCA_008086715.1. Lineage (NCBI taxonomy): Eukaryota > Metazoa > Arthropoda > Insecta > Hemiptera > Aphididae > Sitobion > Sitobion miscanthi. The sequence continues at coordinate 19,621,322 of CM017802.1, forward strand.
CGAAACGATAAAAGAGGGCTCGTATTATAAGATAATTAGGTATTTTCAGATAAAGAAGCATTTAAAACGAACAAATAGTATTCTCCGAAAAAGGAATGAAAAATTTCATTAAAAACTCTTATATACATATAATTGTTTACACATGATTCTAATAAAAAAAAAAATGCATTTTATTTTATAAAAAAAATTAACATTCCATTTCAATATTTTTATCTTCGGATTTAAATAAAATGTACATATTATTTAACTATTTGAGTTTTAAGAACTCGAAGTTATGCCCCATGAATCGAAATGTCTCATCTCAATGTACAAAATTAAATCAAGTATCTGGTATATTAACATAAGTAGATTAAGACAAAAAAAAAATGATTTTAGATTAGTATATTTTTAAGTAATTGGACATTTTTTAATGTTGTACTCCTTATTTTAATAAATCTGGTAAAAGAATCTATTAAGTAGATGGTATTACGTAATTTCTGTAGTTATAAGCATCGGTTTTCTTACCCATATTTGATTTGTTTGTCAACTTAAACAAATAATGATGTAACGATATTCAAATCTAGTAAAAAAAAAAATTAATTTCACTTAAGTTACTTACCTATAGTATTATATCTAAATTCTAAGTATTTACAAAACGATCCAAAAATATGCCGTTAGCAACCCTACACATATAAAAAAATGTATATGTATATAATAATATTATAGTGGTGATGTATATATATATATATAGGTACCTAAGGATTCATTAACAGCTAACACGATATTAATTATTTTTTGTTAGACGAAAACCTTGGTGGTGAATTTGGATTGCACGGGGACGTTTGACTGGTGGTAGTGGCTGATATCTTCTATACACCCTCTCTGCCGTTTCACAACCACTCACATCCACGTCCAAATTGTTTAGTTGACCCTTAGCCCGACAGTCCTATTCGGATGCGAACAAATTCGCCCGTCTTAAAGTTCGACAATATTCATAATTTTATTATGTGGTACCAGTGTTGGCGACTTTTTCTACATTATTCACTGTCGGAAGTCGAGCAGCTGCTTCATTCGTAGGCGCCAAGGGAATTTCGTATACAGCGTAAACAAACTTTCCCCTCTCTTTCTCCTCACCATCACTCGTACACAGCCACGCCCGACCACCGATGACGGTTAGCTGGTGAGCAACGGTGTTGGGTTAGTAAAGACTCGTTGATTTCTGATTCTGCTAATATACACTGTAATAACATTATTATAAGTAAATAGTAGGCAAGTAATTAGATACTGAGAGATCAAAAAACATAATTCAAATAATTTCAAACAAACCCTGAATATATTCTATACTAATAGACTATTGAACTATTCGAAGACTTCAAAGTTTTCACTGTACAACAATTATTATTTTATAAAAAAACCCTACATTTTTCATATAAGTTATATTTAATTAATTTGAAACCAATATAATACTCGCCGAAAAATTATTTAGACATTCCTACTATCCAGACGTTAAAAATTTAAATCAAACCGATGTTTTTCACAAGTAGGTTTATACTTTAAATCTTATAATATATTAAATATAGACATTAGACAATCAATATCAAAATATAGTTCATTAATAACCTACTGTTTCTATAGCATGTAATGTGAACCTGATTGTATTATTATCGCTATTTTTATTCTTATACCTATGATCTATATAATATTATATTATTTAATAATTATATTTATTTATCGAATTTATCTGGTTTTACTAGATGTACCTCAGAATAACATATTATTAGAAAATAATATTTAAAAATGTTTATTATTTTTCAAATCGATACTCCAACTTCGCCGATAAGAGGATATTCTCAGTGGTGAATCGGGCCATTATGTTGTATTTATTAATGTGATTATCCGGATGGCCCATAAATTACTATTATTATTGTCATAATGTTATATTGTAAGACCAGGACGTGGAAAACAGTCGCCGTTTTCCGCTAGTGACCTCACATCGTAATTCGATGACTAAGGCACGGACTTAGGGCCCCCCCCCCCCGTATAGGTACCTACACTATACAGACGGATGATTCGACGGGATTTCGCAAGTGAAATTCACTTTTGGTGCTGCGGATCGCCGGCCCGTCAAAAGCAGCAGAGCTCGTCCACCGAGAAAAAGTTTTACGCGTACACGCATACTTAAAATACCTACCATATAGTACCATGGTACCGCCCGAGTTCGAAAACGATTCAGTTTAAAAGGCCATACCGATACACATAGTTCTGTTGACAGAAATAAAATGATGAACCAACGGTCGTGATACGCATATACAGAGTGATTCGCTAAGAATGCGCCCGCCGCCGACATGCTCGTTTCAATATCGATTTGAATGCAACAACATTTAAGAAAACAATTTCATGTGATGAACAATCCACAGTGATTCTCATTCGTAGACATGAAGTTTGTATATTACCACAGGACATGAAAATTACAAAAATTACACAAACAGAATCTAAGTATTTGAAAATATGGTCATTAAGTTAATTGAAAAATTCCGAAAGTCGTAATTTGAATAAATTCATTATTAAGGGGAAAATTTGAGTACGAATTCTAGGTAAACCAACCTGATAATAATATTATAATTAAATTGATCGCAATTCGTACTATATGTAGTGAATTACTGCATATAACCGTTAAATAGCCACTCCATTGAGTTATGAATATTAATGTTTACATGTAAATTATAATATATTGTTGTAACTACATTACATTCCTAAAGACTGACCAACCGTTTTTCGTGAACGCGAGGATCCCAAATATAAAATTTGACATGACCATAACAATAAAATTATCGTTTATTTTCAAGTCTCATTATATGAAAATATTTATCACCATACAATTTATTATAATGAAGATTAATATTGTCGAGATTGCAGGATTATAATCTAAACAAAACATCTGATTTGTAAGCTACCAATTATTTTTGAGTACATGCAAAACCCTTTGGGAAAAGTTTCAGAAGTTTTTTAATAGCTTTTTGCTTTTAAATTGTATGGATGATTTTCTATTAACCGTTCTTTACAACTTTTTTCCAATTATAATAATATTTGAGGAAAAATACTATGCGTTAGATCATTTAAAAGTTGAATATTCCTCAAATTTATATTTTAAAGGTATATATGTTAGCGGCAATGTGTATAATATATTTAATATATAAAATGCCTAGGAATTCTATATAATACCTGGTGGTTTTTAAAAAAGTGTATAGTAAATTTTTTTTACATACATTTCCTAAATATTTTGTATAATAACTAGACATTTCATAAAATGATAAACAACAAATTGGCAATTTGCAGAATAGTGATATAACCCAAATAAATAGATTTCCTTCTATCATAATTAAGACAATTATTAATTTTATTAGCGCACAAAAAAATATTTATTACAAAGTAGGTATCATTAATATTACAGAATATAATGCATAAAAATGAAAAAAAAATAATTTGTAAATTGTATGGGTAGTACTAACATGCAGTTATTAATTATTATTACTATTATATTGTTCTATAAAATACAAAAATCTATGTAGAACGTAGGTATTTATTAGGAATAAATACAATGTACTTTTTTAAATTTATTTTAAATTTCGTTAAGACAAAATAAATTTTACTAAAAGTATTCTATTATTACAAAAAAAAAAACATTATATTTCATATGTTTAAGTTCATAAAAATTTGTTAAATTTATTTATTACAAAACTATAAATTAGGATGATATTTTGAATTGCAATGAATTTTATTTTTTAAACACTTACATCTGTTATTTTGACATCTTGTTGAACATGAACATTTAATAAAGCCTTGTCCAGATCCAGTTGCTTCTTGAGTGGCAATAGATCGTAAACCCAATTCTTTTTCGTGGTTTACTTCCTCTAAAGCCACAAATTTTGTTGTCAGACTGTAAATTGGGATCTGGCATAAAGTTGTTTCAGAACACTTAATGAAAACAAATACAAAAAATACAAATTAATAATTAAAAATTTACGAAATTATCAATCAAACAATAGTTACCTGTTTTATTTCCTAAACGATAAAATCCATCTTCTGTAACTTCCAAAACACACGCCAAAACATTATGAGCTTCTACTCGTCCTTGATCAACATCTGAAATTGGTACTCTTACTGTGTTTCCAACAAGTGCTGGAGGGGATTTTTTATTTTCTCTAGTTTTCATGTTTATAGCCTGTAATTCCAAATTACAATGTGTATTTCTCTTCGCTGGTTTTCGGTTTTTTTAGTTCTGATACAAAACTTACATAACAATTCTTTCTCCACAGATATTGTGCCACTCGCATGGATTTTGCTAACACATGTTAGACATTGAACCATATTTTTATCGTTTTCTTCTGAGCAAACCAAATAATTCCCCTTATTTATACTATTATCAACTGTACAAATATCTTCGTTAATCGTAGTGATAATATCTTCGTCATTGATAATATTATTTTCGTCATCTTGATTAGTTGGGCCAATGGAATTGTGATCTACCAACTTAAGAAGGCTCTCTTCATCATCTAAATCTTTTAAAATATATGGTGGTAGAAATGATGTATCTAAACCAACTTTCATTTTACAACCAAAAAGTGCTTCGTAAGGTGACCTATTTATACCTTTATGATAAGCTCGATTCTTCATCAGTTGAATAAATCTTAGACCTTCACTCCACTTTGAAGTATTATTGTCCCTCACCCATGTCATTAACATATTTTGAATGTCCTGGTTTGCCCGTTCGACACTTCCCTGACTTTGGGAATATCGAGGTTTTCCATGAACGATTTTTAAATTGGGCCAACAATTTTTCAAGTTAGAAACAATTTGATTGGAAAATTCACGACCGTTGTCGGATTGTAATATAGAAAGTGCTCCAAGTAAAGTGAAAATATCAATTAAATTATAAGCCACTTCTTCTGCAGTTTTTGTCTTTAATGGTTTTATGACGACAAATTTAGTTAAATGGTCCTGATATACCATTATAAATTTTAAAAGTTTATTAGCATTTGATTGAAAATCGATCAAATCAACTTGACAGCGACTATTAAATTCACTAGAAATAATGGATTTCACTACTAATCCTTTTCTAATTTTTTTGTGTTTTAATTGACACAGTTCGCATAATGACAAATAAAGATCTACTTCGAAGCACATAATATTTTTAAACTTACTATTAAGCTCATACAACATTCTGTCTCGTCCTCCATGTCCTAACGATTGGTGAGCATCATGTAACACATCAAAAACGTCACTTTCTTTTATATAATATAAAATATTGTTATCATTATTTTTAACAGGATAAATTAATTTACTATTATTATTAACGACCAAAATATCGTATTTTTTAAGTAACTAATAGTCACGCGGCTCTTTTTTTTGTTTTCGATTTAGCAATATCAACATCTTTAATTAATTGATAATATCGCTCATCGGTTAAAAACACACTATTTTTCAAGTCACATTGACGCTTCAATAACTCGGCGTTAAAACGAACTTTCATTTCGCGCACTCGACTCTCCACGCACGACATTTTGTCAAAGACTGAAATGTAAATGATAAAATAGAATAAGAGTATATGACTACGGTGACAAAATTATCGTGTTATCTGTCGGCAGTCGGAATTCTAATTTATAGATTACAGATTACAGATTACTAATGGATTTATATTAGGTGAAGGTACATTGTCAAATATCAATAGGTAAGTACTGATTATATGGATTTAATATTTACCTATACATTGTTTGGCATTTCATATAATGCTTAGGTAATTTAAACAATTGTATAGATTGCCGGCTATATTTGATGTTATATAGAATTCCTAGACATTATATAAAATACCAATATATACACATTGTCGCTAACATATATAGAAACGAAATTGTCCTTAGCCGAAATATTAAAAATATCTTGTAGATAAAAATTAATGTATTATTGTATATGGTATTACTGAGCTAAATCCTATATTATGCAATTAGTTTTATTAGGGGTTTAGTAGCATACCGAAAACGACGTCGAACATTGTTAATTTTGAGATTTGAATACTGTTATTGGTTATAATATTTAAACCTAAAGGATTTAATTTGTACAAACAAATAACACATATTTTCAGGATCGCTTGTAAAGTTTCAAAAAACATATTATCATAATTTGTATCATTTGTATAAATTAATTACTTAAACAATGGTAATTATAACCTATTATTTATAATATTATATATTATAATGTTTTATATGATAAGGTCATAAAAAATCAATTGATAAACTTTATACTTCAACAATGTGTATAAGAAATATCAAGCTACTAATTAATTAAAAAAAAATATATATTTATATTTCGACACGATGTTACTGGTCCATTTGATCAAGAAGTTAATAATGTTCACTACATAGTCTGTTTATATAATTATTTCTATTCAATTTCATATTTTTCAAACGTTACACAAAAAACCAAAGTTGATTTTGTTAAAAACCAATTTTGCGTAAAAATTCCAGTTTTTCCTTTTTTTTCCTTAATTTTTTATTTTTTTTTCCCCGCGTTTTTGAAAACTACTGGGAATTTTAATTTTGACCTCCCCAATGCACTAACTAGATTAACTTTCCCAAAAAACAAGATACTGAAGTTGAAAATTATAATTTAAATTATAGTGGGATGTTTCAAGTTTCTACGATGAATATTTACTGAGTTACGATAAAAAATCAAAAATTGTTCGAAGATAATTCGTTATTTAACTTGTATAACAAATATTATATATATCCTTAAAACTTGAAATTCGATCACTCATAATACATTTTTTTTTAATCCAATAAATAAACTTATGAGGAATTTTGTATTCAATTTTCAAATCTATGGTATTAAAATTCATTTTAAACTACGAAATAATTTACTTATTTTTGTAATTCGGACGAATAAAATGGCTGTTGCCTGTTAAATATTTGCTCCATCTACTAAAACGCTATATTACATCAGTGATTTAAAACTGTATTAAATCCATCCATTATAAATTTATAATCATATCTTCATAACTATCTGCACTTACCCATTTTCTTTCATATCACTACAACTACTGTTGCCTCTTTAAATCAAACATTTATTAAACGCTCAATTCATCCATTGTTATTATCACTAGGTGCCTCCTATTTCATAAATCGTAAATTAATAATTATATACCTTTTATTTGCTCGCCAATCAACTTAATACTGTTTTATTTAATTTTCGGAACAATAAATTGTTTAGCGAACATTCAGAATTTATATTTAAATAAATATTTCTAACTAGTAACTAGCCCAATTAACACCAGAATAATATTACATCGGGTCCCATTAAATTATTTTTATAAAATATCAAATCGTTCTATTTATATTTAAATATTATATTATTATTACAATCGTCCTGCCTGTCGAATTTAAAATGGACTATTAAATAAAATGTTATTATTAACTAATTATACATAAAAAAATGTTCTTATTTATAAACAATTCAGCAATCCATTGCTATTGCTAGGTTTTTGAGATTATGCGAGCAATATATTATCAGGTGGGCGATCTACCTGCGGGAGATCGTGGACTCCGCGTGGTGCGTACGTAAGTGTATAATTCAACTGTAAACTCTTAAGTTTTAAAGTTATACAATGAATTAATACAAAATCCTACTTATGTATTTATAATAAAGAAGAAAAAAAAAGAATGCAATTAATAATAATAATAATTATTATTATTATTAAAACCAAAAATAACCATTTATAAACAAAAAAAACAATGTAAAATCAATGCAAAATATGTGTCCACGGTCTACCGAAACCGTGGTTCGAACTCAAGACCCCCGTGGAAGCCTATCTCCTTCCCCGAGATCTTATCTATCTCAGTACCAAATTGCATCGCAATCGCATGAATGGCTTAGGAATGCGTAAAGGACATCGGCACTGACATTGTTTGTCTTTTATACATATAGAAAACTGGAAACGCAGTAAAGCATTCATTTTTTTAATTAAATAAACGAAATTTAATGAGTGTACCTAATATAAAATATATAAATAAACTACCTATATATCTATATGTAAACAAAACATATTATTATCATTGCTCGGACAACTTGTAATTCATTTAAATGTTACTAATAATTTTTTTTAAATAAGATGGTGACATTAATTTAACTGTCTAAAGTTTTAAAATTATAAATACCAACATATTTTTTAATTTAAAAAAAATACCGATTTATTTAGAGCTAAAATATTTTGTCCTCATATTTGCATTATTTGTTCCTGTATTCTCTTTTTACCGCATACACTAGGACTTTTACCCCTTTGGCTGTGTCTTTCGATCCTTAAATATCCCTGACCCTACCCTACTCAACAAGCTGGAATTTCATCTGTCTGTGCTGAATTTCTTCACAAAGGCAAATGACATTGTCCTTGTAATCCTCTTTTTGATAGGGTTCACTGGCTATATTGTTTAATACAACATTGTATTAGATTATTATTAAACTAGGTTTTTGAACATCGAGAAAAATCGTTTTAAATTATGAATACCATGTATACCATAATTTTGGAAATTTATTTCTGTTGATATTTAATTATTATTCGCTGAAGTTATCATGTTTTATATTAAAGTATAATAATGAACCTGTAAACATTAAAAATTGTTGTCGTTAAGATCATTTAATAATAATTAATATCTTTTGAACACAGCAAGAGAACTATCATAGTTTTAAATGTATGTTTTTTTTAGTACCATTACCATTGCTATATTATTAAATATCTTTTGAAATATTATTTATTTTAACAAAGGCTAAGATACTAAAAACTTAAAATACATTTACTTTTCCAAAAAGTATTTTCAAAGATAAAATAATAGTACGACATCATAATCGGTCAGTAGATTTTTTATTCTTTCGCTAAAAATTTCATAAATTTAGTTTTAAAATAACTGTCACATAACTATAAACTACGACATTTCACGAAACTATAAATAAAAAAATTAATGGTTTTAAAATGGTGATTTTATTATATCGATTATTAACAATATATTTTTCTATAATTTCTAAACACGGACAATTAATTGATAGGCTTTTAAGAGATAATTATCAAGAGGTACCTAAACATAATAATTTATGATTTTATAATATTATAATATAGTCAATACTTACTTATACCAACGATGAACGTCGAATAAATTATGAAATGTTATTTTAAAAAAAGCCATGTTCATAATTGTTTTTCATATGTGATATAATTTACGATTACGTTAAAATTGTATAAAATTGTATGCAACAAAATGCTTTACTCGGTTTACTCCATATTATAATTTTATTTCGACATGACTCTTTGATAATTTTAAATTCCAACTTTTCGACCACCGTCGAGAGCTTATGACCAACTCCCATCGTGGTTTTTTATACATTCTAATATGTGTTGTACCTTGGCACTTCAAGATAAAACTGTTGACTTTAATACTTTTCTTATATTATGTGGCAATTGTTATCAAAAAAAAAAAAAATGTGTAACCACTCGGTGGCCCTGAAAAATAAGTTTATGAGTTCAGATGTACGTTACAGGACCGTTTATCCAGCACACCACTATACAAGCTCAAAGTTATAAAAATGTTTACTTTGTAGTTGTAGCTCCTAACCTAATCCTCACGGAACACAGTTGATAGGGATTGACTAACCACTTTCAGTGAACAGTGAATACATGTGAAAAAAACCGCCATAGCTTCATAAAATATTTATCGAACATTAAAACACATAGTACACACATTGTGATCACACAACATTCTAGATAGTATAATATATTGTATTTGCGAGGTTTGAGACCGAACTAATCACTGTATACACTCGATTCTGCTAAATAAGCCATAATGTGACCGCTATAGCACCAACAAAAATACTATACGCCCAAACCGAGGAACACACCCTAGAAGATTTACACACCACAGCTATTAAGTAATTATAAATTTAAAATATACGACCAAATAACGCCGAGTTGAACAAAGTGATACGAATTACCGACAACCATTTTGTTGTTTCTGAATTATGTACGGTTTTTGTTTTTTTTTTTTTAACTATCAATTATTCACTTAACGGTTTGTATTACGTCATAAAAAAAAAATACGTAAATGGCTGGTGCGTTGTTTTAAGTGAATATAAATATTGTTTATTTATTTACTAAATAATATTTTCATATTATTAACAAGTTGACTGCGCTCCCAATTTCACTGATCTTGTCACGAAAGCCTTGAGTGTCATATAAATACCCTCAGTAGTTTTTATGACTTAATATCATATAACATGATACTCAAATTTATATTAGAGTTTCTAGCGTGGGAAATTCCCTCAATAAATAAGAAATCTCGACAATTTTTGAGTACCTACCTAACCTACCATCATATATTATGATACTCGAGACAAAATTGGCAACTTCAAGTAAAATATTGATGGTATAAATGAAAGTTTGACGTGTATCTCATATTATGATGCACAAAGCAGTAAACTTGTTAAAAGCTAAGGTTGAAACTGCAAATTATTATAAGATAGGTAGTACTAAACTTTTCTAATCAAATATAAAATTATTCAAAAAAGAAATGTTATAAAATTTTAGTAAAAATAAAGGTACCTACCTAGTTTATATTGCTGACACCTTTTGTAGATAATTATTTGTGTAACAATGTTTATGATATTAAAATTGGTTTCACAATGATCACGCTTATTAATTCTTCAAAAGTTGGAATAAAAGTTTGCTTGTTTTTGATGAACTAAGTTTTTCTTTGAATTTGGTTACAGTCTCTATACCTTGAAACTGTTTCTCTGCATCATCTTACAACACCGACATCAACACTTTATAATATAAAAATAAGCAGACTATTTCTAGTTTGTGATTAGAGTTTTTGAAGCATTTGGTTAGGTTCATTTTAATTATTACGTGCTTTAAAAGCGTGTCAAACCACAAATTCCAATGGTTACTATTGTATATCATATATACTTCCATTAACAATATCAGATTTCAGAGCCCGCGAGTTATTTTTATGAAGAACCTTGTATTACATTTTCAATAAACCTATCAAACTCCTGTAAATAGTTCAAAATTAGTCTAAATATCTTGAAAACTTTGTTGTGAATAAAAAATTATAATTTCAGTAATAGTGGAATATTTAAAGATTTTATGGTTAGTATTTTTTGAACAATAACCAAAAACCATTGAATATCCAATGCCGTCCAAATTTTAATTTAGAATTTACTAAACGATCATAAAAATATTAAAATGCATAACGCTAAATTATTTTTTTAATTTCAGTAAAGCATACTTATATGGAATATTATATTACATTTTAAACCCTTTTTTATTAAAATTTTAAAAGAACAAAATGTATTTATAACTGATTTTCATAATTTTGACAAATTTCAAAGGCTTATAAAGTAGTTTCCATGATTCCCGTAATGACAATATCTATGAAGACTTTGTATTTAAATTTTTTTTTGTGAAAATTAATAATTAAAATAAATTAAATAAAACATCAAACACAATATACTTTAACCAATATATAATTCAAAAAGAGTCAAAATATTTTAATTAAATTATTGTATTATATTTTCTAAGACAAATAATTGGTGAAACTTTCAAATCTATTTAGTTATTAATTTACAAATCAGATTTTGCATAAATATTTCGTCTTATCTGTAATAATTTTTTTTTCTCGAATATTTGTATTTTAGTAAGTATTTTATTTTTATGTTTTGTAATTTTTCACTTTCGATCCCCCAAAGTACCTGCCAACCAGATCCAATTTTCTACCTGAAATTTTTACGTTCAGAATCTATTTTATCATATATTTCCAGTCTCTAAGAAAAATATCAGTTTTTCGTCCGTTTGTTGTGATGAAAAGCTCAACCGACTGTAGGAAAAATAGAAATATAATAAAGTGGTAAATGTTTGAAGAAGATATAAATACCCCGAAAATTACTTTACCAGTGTAAAATCACACGTGAGACTTTAAAGTTGATTGAAACAATGTTTTTAATAATCTACTCGTGCAAATTTGATACGGACACTTATTTCTGCATTAACGTACAGTACATTGGTGCACTAGTGTTATTTTGTTAAGCTCTTCGGCGTTATATTTTAGAATTAATAGTTCAAAGTTGACGATAATCTTTGCTCGTATACATGTATTTAGAAAAAAATTAGATACTTAACCTAACAAGTTTGTACAGCGGTTGATTAACATCAAAATAAAAATGTATTAAAATATTTAATACTTAAACATATATGTGTGGTGAATCTTCATATAGCTTATATTAAAACTGTTGAACTCAAGAAAAAATATATCGAATAAATTCCAATAAATCTTGAACATTTTGTCAGTCCAAATTAACACATTGATTGCATTATTTGATCAATTTTTCTGAAAAAAATTTATATTTTTATTTGTATAATAAAAATAATTTAAAAATACATAAAATATAATCTAATAATGTAAAACCAAATATTCAAAATTCACAAAATGAGTTAGCTTATTCCTATATTTAATTATCTATACTACAATAAATTAAAATTACGTATCATCCAACTCCTAGGTACAGATTATACAAATCATGGAAATCAAATCTGATAACTTCAAACTAGTTGAGACCTAACTCTAATCCTCTTTGTCTGCTTCATTTATGGTTTCTTAGAAGTTTGACCGACCAGTATTTTCCCTTATTAGGTCAATAAACAATTAACTCCTTACATAATACATTCAATGGACAATAGACTGTACCCGACTTTACTATCAAAAATTAATAGTATCTTACTTAATAGGTTCTAATTTGTGAAGCCAAATAATTAAACCAAACTAAGTATATCTAAATTAGGGATGGGCCGATACTAGAACCAATACTAGATATCGGCCGATATCAGTAGTATCGATTTTATCGGTATCAGTTTATTTTCAAAACCGATACTTCAACCGGTACCAAAAAAAAACCTATAGATCAGCATATTAATAATAAAATATTAATATTACCATTAATAAATATTAAATAATAATCAATGTTTCTAGGTAATATTTGTGTTATCGGGTATCGATTTTATTATATATCGGTTGATGATGGTATCGGTTTTATGGTGGTATTGGCTCATGTTTTTTTGTCAAAAATGTTGTTTTTATATTTTCATATATTATCGGGTATCGGTTTTATATCGGAGTATTGGATATCGGTAAAAAGTGGTATCGACCCATCCCTAATCTAAATACTTGAATACTATATTATTGGATCAGCATAAGTTATCTGTAGTTATTACTTCTAGTGTTGTTATTTAGGTTAGAATCACAGCCCTTTTATAAAAATAGCATACAAATTCTCGAGTACAAAACTCTGTTCATCTGAAAATACATAATACGAGAAAAATTAGAAAAATTATTATTAGTATTTATATTTTGAAATAAAAATATTTTTTATATGCACTGTTTGAATGTAAACAATCGTTAAAGAAAAAAATATTAAAAATAAATATCAGAGAAGTACAGAAAAAATATTTTATTAGAAACGGAAAACTTGGTCTACAATATAGGAGGTTTTCAGCCTATACCAACCTAATAATTACGTAAGTCACAGTCATTATAAATTTATGGGTGAAATTTTAATTTAATAAAATCGATTCTGAACGAAGGATAAGAGTGGAACAGCATATAGGCATAAGTTGAAGTAATTTATAAAAGGTATATAACTATATAAGTGATATTTAAGTCATGTTATACTTACTATAATTTATAAGGAAATACTCAATACCTACCGTATAATGACATAGGCACATAGCGTATAATGGCGTGAATAGAATCGTCGTACAAAGATCTTAAAGTTAGTCCAGGTATCTTCAAGACTGTAAAAATACAAGAAAATAATTATAAAAATAAAAAAAATTGATTACAATGGGTGAAAAGTTTCAAACCTGTACGATTAATGCTTTTCGAATTACAACAAAATAACTAAAATTGCTAGAGAATTAATCGTTATGTTTCGTTAAACCTTTGGCGAAATTTGAACCTCAATACCTTATAAAAAAAAAATTGTATTCAATATCATTATCATTTTGTAGGAATGACTTATGAGAAATATTGAGTCGATTTTTCTAGATTTATGACCAAGAAAGAAAGTTTTTAACAACATAAATATATCGAAAAAAGTCACACCGTTAATCACTATAAAATCAATGCCAGAATGAAATATTCTAAAACAAAAACTATAAGAAATGTTATTAATTCAACTATACAACGCATAACTAAAAAGCTATTTTAGTACAAATATTAATACTTAGATGCATGAAACAAAATTTGATTACTTAATTTAAATATAAATGCAAATCTGAAATACTACAATATTTATTATGATGTTTAAAATATCAATTGTTTATTATTTCATATAAATGTATTTTTTCGTTAAAAAAATGCATTTATATTTCGATACATAAAAGCAATAAAATATTTTATGTAAAAATATATAACAATATTTCTAATATTATAAGGTACTTGCCATTTTTTTTAATAATAATCTAGTTTATATGGCTAACCATAAATAACTATAAATATAATATATGGACCATGAAATTCAATGTAATACACGTAATAATAGAAACTATAGTGGCCATGGCTATATTGACTATAAAGCTATAGTAGCTACTATGACAAAAATAAAATTGACTTCTACATATTTAATGAATAATAACATTTTATTTCGGTTTTTATCGAACCTATTTCTAGTGTACATTTATCCAAATAAGCTGTTCAATTGCTATTTCGTTGTAATAATATTATATACATGGATATACCAGCTAGGTACACCAAATGGAAATAGAAAAAAACTTATCAAATACTAATATCGCATCAAGACCTAACCTTAATTATGATTCTGATAAAAATAATGTATGTTAGTGAGTTTTCAAGCAGCGCAATAATACACACAGCATAAAAATGTAAATGATAAATACAACAATATAGCGGAAAACCATTAAAAATCACAATACTACTGTGATAATAAACGGTGATAGAAAAAAATGCATCAATGCAAGGTTAATGTTGAAATAAAATAAGCGGAATGAAAAAAATATAATCACAATAAACCTTTTAAATTTTAAATTCCTAAATAATAAACATAATCCATTTATCGACGGGATTCCTCCAATCAAATCGCTTTGAAAAAAAAAATGTCCGCAGCACGTGCTAATATTTTCTATTTGTGTTGCGAGAGTTTTGATTTGTATAAATGGATTTTGTTCGGTAACAACTTACAACGTGATAAAAATTATTGAAATACTATTTTAGCTTCGTCGTATTATTATACGTATTCATTAGTCCGGACCAAAAAAAAAAAAACCATTCATCTTAAACGAATTGTCCCTTTCACCAAAATAATGTATCCTGTCAATAAAGTTATCATACTAACCCAACCACACCACTGCAAATTCCATTAATTATTTCGTTTGAATTTACTTTAACCGACGTTGGCCTTACTACACGTAGTCGAACAAACATTTTCTTTGCACCACTTGACGTTACACGCGTGGATTACACGAACCCCTGTTGCTTCGAAAACTTCTGCCACAACCACCCACAGTCTTTCCTATTTCCTGCGAGCACTCCTGTATAAAAGTAAATCTTTTAACCACTGAACTCAAAAATGTCAAGCTTTAATTTTATTTAGGTACATATTTTTTTTATATTCATTTTTGAATTAAGACCATACTATCGGGTATTTTTGAAAAAAGAAAATCGTTACGTTTATAGAGTATAATAAAAAAAAAAAAAACAAGACAAAATGTATAGGTACTGAGAGTAAAATGTGTTGCCCGAATATAACTGAAAGGTGTACAAAGGTACTTGGAGTTACTAAATTGGTTCCCGTTTGGAATTCGATATTTTAAAAGGTCAGCTGAATTGATTCCAGTGGCGTCATTTCAGTTTTTGAGAGGGGAGACAACATTTTTAACCGGCCCAAAATAAAACTGAAAAAAAACCGCTCGCTAACAGCTACATTACATTACATTACAATTGCATTTTTACTTCAATACAAATAGCCTTCTTACATAATTTTAGTATCAAAGGTTACTATCATAAGCATAAGTAACCCATTTTTTTTGAAAGATAACAATAACTAAATAATTAATACATATGTAGAGGGAACTTAAATATATAACCTATTAGCTACTATACGAAGCCCCAAAACTAGCCCATACCCTGCCCGACAGTGGCCCGCTAATGACGAGAGAGCAAATCCCCCCCCCCCAAATGACGCCACTGATTGATTCCCGTTTATAATTGTCATTTGAGATGAATCATGGACCCAGCTACGGTCGAGTTAATTTTCCCACATAAAACAGTGAAGTACGCATATTTTCATTTCCATTTTTACAGGCTTAGAACTGTCAACTTCCGAGTAAGGTTGATATGGTTTAAAATGTGCGTTAACGCGTGTATATTCTATAGTTAGAGTGGAAACCAACCATTAAAATATTATGAGACACGTAAACTAAATTTAAATAAATGCAAACAAAGTGCCTACCTACTATTGTAGTATATAATACTGATGTATACCTAATAACACTTATGACGGTAATCGGTAAGTATTCAGGAATATTTTATAATATGCACCCACGTGGCCACGTCTCAATAATATAATTAGCATTTTTGTAGGAGGTACCGTTTTGTGGTAGGCATCAGTTGAGTCCATAAAGTGCGTATTTTCTCTTTTAATATTAATTAACTCTAACAGTTATTATAGGTACACAATATTATATATTATGCGTAATTTACAATGAATGTAATTCTACAAGAACTATATCAATATTTTAATACAGTATAATATGTTATAAATTAGTTTAATATCGTTACACTGGTCAATGACGAGATATATTATATTTTTACATTGAATTTTCATTTGACATTTTAATTCATGTTTATTATAATTTTCATAATGTTTAATAACTTACTATTTTGTGGCAGGTCACTTATATGATTGATACGATCGTATACGGTTGCTATGGGGTTTGAAACTTAATATTTTTAAGAAATTGAATTAATTTAGGTACCTACAAACCCTTACAGATTATAGCGTCTAAAACCAAACCATTGAATGCGTAATGGCACTATACGTAATACGCATAAATACGTAACAATATAACAATCATATTATTACTAAGACATGAAACCGTATTACAAAAGGGGTAGGTAAGTATAGAATATAGATACATAATATCGAATACCTACTGTATATATAGTTCGGATGCGCATAGAATTAAACACCAGGATAGACCCATAATATAATACACAGGGCCACACTAACCAGTAAACCTTCTCAGTTTTAAGTCTATACTTTACCGTTCACCAAATCGATGAATATTATTATAATATTATGTCATCGTCGCAGTATAATAGTGCACGTCAAAAGGCAGAATTTAATAATTCTCTGCTGCGTACCTCTTCTCGGACATGAAGTCTTTGTCGGTCGTATATACCGTTCGCATAAGCCGTCAGACGTATATACGTAATACGTATAATACAATATATTAATATGTTAGGTACGTGTATGATTACGCTACACCAGTTTGTACCTGCACCGGCTCTAGTCGGTACGTCTCTGGTCACAGGACCGTCGTAATCGAGGTCTGACCTAATTACCGAGTGGGCAATTATTATCGTAACCGCGCACACCCAGCACTTTTAGTCGGATTAAAGGTGGCGGTCGACATCAATAATCACAAACCCGTGTACGGAGAAGGGATCGTTTGATTCATGATTATGATTAAAACCCAGATTTTTGTGCGACAATCGGCTGTAAAACGAGCAAAATTAAATTTTAGTGAATTACGAATTCACTATAGCCAGGCAGGTAGAGATATACTTCAAACTGTATTTTCATTTTTCATTACTATTTATTTCGTGTTATAACATGTACGAGTATAATGTGTATGCAGTGATGGGTACCTACTACCTGTATAAATAATTATAAAGCGTAATATGAAATGTATTCTAATTTACGTTTAAATATTAATTGTTAAAATTTACTACCGTGAACATTTCTAAGTTGTTTTCTGCAAATGAAAAGTTTTTTTTGTTTTATTACTATCGCGATCTATCAGTCATATATATGGTTGTCACATCTTTGTTATTTCTTTATTACATCGTATTATATTAAGTTCATTGACAATGATAAAGTAACAAAAACAGCGAATAATACCTACGGCAGTACCTACCTAAACGACCTCGTTGTAGTAATAGAAAAGCGTATATTCGTGGATAAAATAAAATGTAAAATGTCGTACATTCCTATGCGAAAATCCCGAAACTCGCCGTTACACATATACGTAATGAAATTTGATTAAATTAATCTATTTCACTTGAGCTAGATTTATAACTTTTTTCTATAGGTTTTTTTCGGAACACGCAGTAAAAAGTTACGCTTACACGAGATTCCGGTTTTTAATTATTATTGTTATTTATTATACTGCATAAAGGTACGCGATTTTGGTGCGTATCGACCCGCTATAATGCAAGTGTATAGCATAGGCATGTACGCGGAAATATGACGCTACCACAATGCTAAATCAAAAATATATTCTATTACAATACGACTGCAATAATAGTGGTGGGGAAAAAGAGAAGAATCTGCAAACGATTACGCGTTGACGGCCAAAACAGAAATAATATTACGTGCGATTTACAGCGGCGGAGAAACGCATAAATGAGCGAGCGCCGAACGGAGAGACGACAGAATTAATAACGCGGCGCGCTAAAACAGAGTGCGAGCAATAATAATTCGTCGTCGTTGGAATTATTATTGGCGACGACGTACAACCTGATGCCGTCGACATTAATTGTGGTTCGATCTTCACGATAACAGTAAAGATGCGTAGAGTGGCACAATCTATAGATATTTATTTTTTTTTCAACAACGGATTTACAAAACCCGTATAATACGCCTACCAAAAAAACAGACGGTGGCGTATGTACTACTTAATTATTGTATTTGTTTATTTTTATAAAATAATCTATGTAACATAAGTACAACAAAAAAAAAAAAAAAAGATTAAAGAGTAAAAAAAAAAAACCATCGGCTTGGACCGAAATGGGTGCTAAAACCCTCGATAACCCCTCTAAATCCATCCATATTCACGTTTATAAATTGTACCTAAATGTATATTTTTAAGTAGTGGTTTGCAGTTTTTCGACGGATTTCCGGTTGCAGCGGCGCTCAACTCCTAAGAAAGCGGCGCCCAACTCGAGCGCTAATGCGGAATGTGAGCAATAATAATTCGTCGTCGTTGGAATTATTACTGGCGATGACGTACAGCCTAATTCCGTCGACAATAATATTGTGGTTCGATCTTCACGATAACAGTAAAGTTATGTTAACAGTGCTAAATATCGGAACGAATGACTAGTGGCACGGTGACGGATCTATAAATATTTTTTTTTCAATAACGAAAGCTAAGTTAGTGGCGATCGTCCTCCACCCTATAATAACCTTTTATTACAAAACTCATATATTATGCCTACCAAAATAACAGATGGCGGCGTATATACTACCTAAATATTGTCTTTGTTTATTTTTATAAAATACTCTAGGTACCTGTGTAATATATTACAAAAATAAAAAAAAAGATTAAAGAGTAAAAAAAAAACCATCAACTTGGATCAAAGTGGATGCTACAGAACCCCGATACCCCCTCTAAATCTATCCCCATTCACTTTTATAAATTGTACCTATATTTATTTTTAAGTAATGGTTTTCAGTTTTTCGACGAATTTCCGGTTGCAGCGACACTCAACTCCTAAGAAATACGCGTGGTTCGAGCATTTTAATCTCAATCCTGGATAAATTTACTATTTTTTTAGCTCGTTAAGTTTCTGAAAACTGAGTGAAGTCAAGTTTAAAGTTCAAAGTTTCTTTTATATTTTTAACTAGTAAAAGTCACTAGTTGAATAAAGAAATTATGAAATGAACCAGACTTTCCATCATCTATTTCTATTAATTATAATTATATAATTCGCTATTCATATTGACTGCAAATGTTGATAATATATTTTTTATAAAAAAATATAAATCGGTTTGTTTGTCAGAAGTAAATTGGGATTTCGGCAAATGACGAAGAGACGCGGGGTCACACCACCCCAAATATACCTAAATCGATTTAACCACCTTAACACCTCCTCGGGAAACGGGCATTTTGGAGTAATGTACTCGAAGTAACGACTACGATATTCTTGATTCCGACAGTCGGTGTGAATGTAGTCACACAGCGTGCCAGTGGCAACGACGAAATAATAATGATAATAATAATCACTATCGCCACCGCCACCGCGTATGATGTACTGGCCCCGTAGCCGGATCGAGTGAAAGAATATTATTATACGCGGAGCGGTCCGCGTCTCGTAAATCATCGTTTAGAGGCCTCCGACCGGGAAATTTATAGCAATAATAATAAAATAAATAGTGCACAGAAGATCGGAGAAGCAGACGACGGCGACGGGAAAGATAATGTAATTACGTTGATGGATATTATCTGCGCTCGAGTGCCGGCAAAGGAGAAGATGGGGGGGGGAAACGCCGCCGGTGTCGTTCGCCGGCGGAACAATGCGATACGAAAATCGCAATGGAAAAATTCACTTTTGTTTTGTCTTTGACCATTAGTGCGATGATATAAAACACACGGGCTCACGCATGCTATTATTATTATTATTATCGTCACTGATGCGACGGCGAACACTGCGCGTACATGACTGCCGCCGTGACACTACAATTACTATACCGAACGATATTGTTATTATAATTATTATTATTATAGACGCGTGTAGTGCAGTGGTGGATTACAATATCATACACATATGACAGTGTGTACCAACAGCGTAATAATGATAATAATAATAATAATATATGCGCACGACGCTTTTTGAAATTTTCGAACCAGAAATAATATCCAAACGCACACGTGCCCTACATATGAGAATAGGTACGCGCGCACGTGTAAGGACATCGCACCACTGTTATAGTACCTATACACGTGCAGTATAATAATAATAATTTATGAAAAATAAAAAAAAAAAAAAACGAATATCGCGCGATCTAGATATTTTACGGGAAGAAAAGAACGATTTTAGAATTCGTTACGATGGTAGTACGGACTTTTACGCTCGCTTCAGGTGGGTACACGAAAGTGGAAAACACTCCACAGATACCTATCCGGGTTTGTACGCGCGTGAAACATAATCGAAAGCGAAATTGATCGACTCTGAAGCTTGTGAAACGAATTTTCTATATACGTCTGTTTCAAAAAACCTTTCCAAATGATAATAGACACTCGTCAAATCCATATTATATAATTTGCAAATATATTTAAAAATATACTTGAGCGTCGAACGAATCGTGCGAAAGGCACTAAATCGTTGAAATAGGAATCTCGTTAGTTTTAATTTTTTTTTTTTTATGTAATATAATATAATATACTTGTAACGTAGCACATTATTATTATTACTCTACCTCGTCGACAAACATATGTATTTCTAAAAACCATTTAGAATTACCAAATACATTTTAAAATATTTTTATAATATATAATTTATGACGATTGTCAATCGATATAATTATTATCATTATTGGTTTGTTAACGCCACGTTGCAGTTTAAACGCGGTCGTACAATATTAATGTAATATACATGAAAGGAGAAGAATTTAACTATAAAACAATACATAATAATATGATTAATAAAGTAAGATAAATAAATATACAAAGAAACAAATGACAGGGGCGTGCTCAGGAATTTTGGTTTGGGGAATGGTGTAGGGACGGGGGGTGTAGTTGGACACTTTTCAAACAAAATATTTGTTAAATTTAGCGTTATAAATCTAGTTTAGCGAATTTAAAAATTTTTTTTCGGACACCTATGTATTATTACAACCAGTTAAGAACGATGGTGCAGAAATTAATTGCCGGTGTCGCAGGTTTCTAATACCCTCAAACATTTTTACCCCCGGGGGTAAAATTATCCTAAGATAACTTTACCGGAGGTAAAATTTACCTAGGATATTTATACTCCCGGTAAAATTTTAAGGGGGGTAAAATTATCCTAGGCTAATTTTACCCCTCCCCCCGTTAAAATTGTTGGAAAGGAGGGTAAAAATATACTAGGATATTTTTACCGGGGGGGGGGATAAACCTAACCTAACAAGTCAAGTCAAGGGATGTTTTCGATTTTAATTGTACGAGTGAGTGACTACGCCCGATGTAAAGGTACAGTTCTTGTAATTTTTTTTTTTTATTTCACAAATAATGCACCCACCTTTTTTTGTTAATACGTAATTAAATGTTAACTGTAAAGTTTGAAATCAAACATTCAATTTTAAGACGCGCCCCCGGAAACTTGAAGTTTAGTAGTTTAGTAATATTTTACGAAATTCTCTAAACATTGGGCTATAACTTGTTTTTCAACCAAAAAACATTTAACATTTACTATTTTAGATAGCAAACTTTATGACGATTCCAAAAATACCACTTGACATTATTACATATATTATTACCGGCATAAATATAAATTTGTATGCAAAAAATAATTAAAAGCTCAACAAATCTGGGAAAACCGTTTTAATTGTTTTTTTATTTATACCATTCAAAAGGTTCAAAATACATTAAAATTAGCTATGTAAAAAATTATTGTAGTATGTAAATTAATATATTTGTAATATTCAACAAAAAAATCTTCAACGTTACCGACAGATTTTGCGTAAGGAGAGAGCAAGTTTAATTAAAGATAAATTTCAAGAAAGTTATCTTCAAGCTGTTGTTTTACATTTGGACAGCCAGCTACTTCCTAATTCTTTATTTCCTATCAAAGAACTTACTATTGAAAAAAATTTTACACAAAAAAATAAATAAATAAAAAACACACACCATTGTAAAACAATACACTCATCGCTCCACTCAGAATATAAAACAAGTAAGCGAAATATTATCTAAAGTAAATTAGGATAAATTAAGTTAATGTTAAAATGTGACTTGAAGGTTTAAAAGTCATCTGCAACTCTTATTTATTTATTATTATATAACGGGCACAAGGCCCAAAAGTGCAATATTACATTTTACATACACTTAAATAATCTAATGTATGGCAACAGAAAGTAATTGAAAATATCGGTTAATATAACTTAAATAATACAACATTTTGACGACATAAAGTAATTAATAATTAACAAAACACATAATAATTTCAGTGTTATAGACTAAATAAGGTAGGGTGCTCATTGGCCAAACGCATCATTCGATCAATTGGGTTATTCTTACCGTAGTTGGTATGATGGAAAGGAATTACAAAAGGAATACATGATCTATAAAAACGAGGGGGGACTCTAAAGTTAACTCGAGAGAGTAAGGAGGGAGCATCAATATAACCATTAATTAGCTTACTCAAAAACACTAGATTTGCTGCGTCATACGTCTATCAACTAAGGAAATCAAACCAAGCTTATTGGAGACAGGTAGGTGCTTAATGTGCTGTATTCCTAAAATATTGGCGGCAGATGATAAGAAACGCCTCTGGACTTGCTCTAGATGTGAGGAGTCGGATGACGTGTACGGATCCCAAAGAACGGATGCATACTCAAGTAAGGATCTTACCAGTGAACAATACAGCGTTTTTAGCGTTTTTAATTATGCGATGCATGGTTTTGCGGTATGATTATGCTCATAGAATGGCCTTATGAGCCAGAACGTGGATTGAGACTGTTCTCCACACGTAAAAGAAATGTGAAGAGATTCCATATAATAAGATTATTAAAAATCGTAGTGCCCACAATTATTGAATACTGAATAACATCACCAGCGTTTTAATTTAAAACAGTAAGTCAATCTATATAACAGCTTAAAAAGTTTTATTTCAGCTGGAGCACAATTTATATTAATATGAAATTAAAAACGACAGAGTCTAGTCTATGATGTGTGTCCGATTTTAATGCGTGTTCAATGTTCACTATGTTCGTTTTACTTGCGAACATAGCCAATCATAGCTATTTTCATTTTAATGAGAATATTACATCTAACTGTAAGAAATAATTCAAAATATTTGACCATTTGTTATTATTTATCAACCATTAACTTAGAAAAATCTGTTTTTATACCCATAAACAATTATTATTCCAGAGAACTTACGAAGAGAGAGTTCATGAATAAAAACTATTACCTATCCCTTATATTATTTTTCGAGATAAAAAATAATTAAACATTTTCAAAACACCCCACTAATTCCAGAAATAATTTGTGTCGTGGAGTATATTTTTGTTTCATTTAAATGTACATCTATCATGCAAATTCTAGATTATGAACACAAAAATATAAGCCAATGTAATTTGTTCATTCTTATTAAAGATAAAATGTTTAAATGTGATGACACAAGTTCTTTTCTTTATCGGTTCAATAAATTATGTTTAACTATCACATGTTCTGATGTTCATAATTTTATAATATGTATATTAACATCAAAAAAATATATAATAAATAAATCCTTCAGCATAGTATATAATAGTATTTTTTATTTAATTTTTATATTCCGTAAAATAAAGTTAAACGTATATTTTGATGACTTGCCGTTCCTCAAAGTTATGAGCCATAATTTGAGTTATAAAATACATAGCAACTAAACAAAACATAATAATGATAAAAAGTGTATGCTCATACTTTTTACAACTATATGAAAATTGATTTTAATATTAACCTACACTAGCTTAAAATATAAAAACAATGTAATTAACTCAAACAATGGCCAAATGAAATAAGATTTAAAACAAAAATCATTTTTAGAAAAAAATTACTTAATTATAAATATTATATAATTTAGTGATCCAGAGAATATATTATTTTTGTTTAGTAAATCGTTGTTTTATGTATAATCAAAAGATATAGCGTAAAATTACCTTAAGAGAACTTCAAACCCGCATGACGTATATTGTCTCATTTGGTTGCCAGTTTAAAACGATTTTATCATAGGTCGTCGGGCAGCCATACTATCTTAAATAGTGGATAGTCGTAGTGTTAATAGGTACGTTTTCCCTGCTGCTCGCTCCAACTACCGGATATAGGTCAGCGCCTGACACGGCTGTGTTTTTCTACTGTTTGACGCTGGTGGTAAACCGTATCTTTATGCTACCATCGACAATACGTATACAACATTGTACAATACGATAAAAATCGCTGGTTTTGTAGTGAAGTGTCGTTTAGGTATATTATTATAAATTCCAGTAAAACCTGCCTAGAATGAAATCTCGGGGGACCATTAAAAAAAAATGTAATATCGAAGACTTTAGACCATTTTTACTGCGGAAGGACTAGCTTAAGCAAGTTCCTTTACTTTTTATCAAACAAATATACCAATTATTGTCGTAGTACAAGAGTACAAGACTTGTATAATATTATGTAAAATCATAATATTGGTGATATTGCATATTATTTTAAACAGCTAAAATACACAAAACTACAAATATCTTTATGTACGTGCCCGGCCCAAAAAAATAACACAAAAACGCCAAAAAAATTAAAGTTTCTTCACCTAGTAGTATACAATTATATAATTGTAATATAAAGCTATTCTATGCAATCAATCTCTACATCTGATAATATGCGTTTGTTACCGAATAAAAAAATCTATTTTTCTGTGCCTAAACTAAATATGTCTTGTGTGGTTATAGTGTTAGTACAATTATTGTACAAAAGAGTGTTTTTAATATTTTATATCTTACAGACTATAGTAATTTGTAAGTTATCTTCCGGTACATATAAGTATAAAAAATTGTATTCGATAATTTCTTGTAAGTTTGATGATGTAATTATGATGTATTAAAAACTTAAATACCAGAAATAGTATTTATTTAAATAATATTTTTAGATAAGGCCTTATTACCTACGTGAAGCTGGCACTACAAAGTTGGCACAGTTATTTAAAACCATTCCAACAAACACTACTTGGACTTGTTGGACGCTGTTGGACAATTGTTGGAATTTGTTGGAAGCTACATTAAAAGTTATACAATTTCAAAGTTTGTAGTGCTAACTACATGAACAGCACTACATATGCAAAAAAAACCCTAAAAACTCTACTAACAATACTCATATAACATTGTTGGACATTGTTGGACACTTGTTGGAATTTGTTGGAACGTATTTCAAAAGTTATTCAAGTTCAAAGTTTGTAGTGCCAACTTCACAACCAGCACTACGTATCAAAAAAAAAAAACACTGAAAACAGATCCAAAAAAAAACTTATACAGTTTTGAGACATTGTTGGACTTTTGTTAAACATCGACTAAAAAAATATTCTGAATTTAAACAGTGTTAAGTAGTTAATTTTGGTTCATAAAAAAAATGATATCTCAATTAAAAATTTTTAACTGTATTTATATTGGGATCTGGTGTCAAACAACTTTAAAACGTGGTCCAACAAACTTGTTTACACATCGTAGAAGAAGAAAAATTACTCTAACAACTTTCCTAAGTTTTTAAATCTCCATTTTCTTCTAGCACCACATTTTAGATTCTGAGCGAAGTGATAAGTGTATTGATTTTACAATGATGTGTGTTTTTTTTTAAATTGTTTTTTGTGTCTGTCATCACCTTTTAGGACATTAAAAGTATTTGGATTTTCAAGTATCTACAGTCATACGTTTTTTAATTACAACAAAATAAGAAAATCGTTACATGAGAAATCGAGTGAATATCAAATGTTGTAAAAATATGAATTTCAAACGCTCATAAAAATTTAATTTGATTTTCTTGTAGACTTTTTTTTTGCTTAAGGTAGACAAACTTATGGATAATCTTGTATTACATTTTAAAATCTTAGATTTAAAAAGAAAAATTTTTATAAATTCTCAACTCAAAATAATTTGTTCATTTTCGTGATTCTTATTGATATTTATAGAAAAAAAAACTAAAAAAAATTGAAAACTGACAATGTCCGTAAACAGCTCAAAAAGAGTCAATTTATTTTCGAAATTTTATCGTGTATAGAAAATGCTAATATAAACATTCAGTGATATTTTCAAGTATCTACGTCATTTGTTTTAGAGTTGCACCAAAAACCTAAATCGATTTCCTGAAAAACAGATTTTGCGTAAAATTTCCGTTTTTTCTTAATTTTTCTTTTGTTTTACATGTCGCTTTTGAAAACTACTAAGAAATTTTTACTTTTGACTCCCCAAAGTACCAACTAAATTCACTTTTCTATCAGAAAAGTTACTGTTGAAGAAAATCCAAACACTTTTAATGTCCTAAAAGGTGATGACAGACACAAAAAAAAAAAATAAAAAAAAAACCACACATCATTGTAAAATCAATACATTCATCGCTTCGCTCAGAATCTAAAATATAAGCTATCAGCAAGTTTAGTTTAAAATGTTTAATAAATAATTAATTTATATAAATGTATACATATTACATGCATAAACAACTTAATACTCACACATGTTTTATTTACACGGGTATGCAGCGACCACACTACGGATAAACCACAAGTTATAAACAAAGGAGAAAACAACTAATTTATCACACTTAGTGATACATTAAGTGCAATTAATGGAATACAAAATTAATATGTTCCTAGTGATAAAGTAACCACCTAGACTACACGGAACAGCCACGGCGAACTTAAAAATACATAATTGTCGTTTAAGTACTAGTCCGTACACAAGAATTATTGTTAACAACCGAGGAAAAAAGCGATTTACGTAAATAACTCATATAAAATTATAATCCATTAGAAATTCAGAACCCCTATGTGTTTCTACTTACTAGAAATCATACGGAATATAGTATTCAGCCACGCACGTAAAACAATGCCATAAATAAAGGATAAAAAATATTATTACGGTGCGCGAGGGATTTCAATTTACAATTTAAATTAAAAACACGATTATAAGACATGAAAAAAAAAACAGAATAACAACAGAATTGAAAGGATATTAAACAGACTGAAAATTGAATACGCCAAGTCAACTCAGAGATACACAATATATTATATTATATAATATTTAGCCATGTATATTATATTATGTGTGTTATAATATTTAAAGAGTACACACCAGAATGCCTTTGCACGATGATTTCACTTTTTCACATTAAATTCATATGACGTTAAACATACGAAAAAATCTGAAATACGCATTATTATGTGCCTCCGTATTGTGACACAATATTATAGTTTCCAACCTAAAAAATATGAAATCTTATAAAAACATTATTATTCGTTTCGTGAAATTATTTTTTATTTTTTTTTTTTTTTAAATAAGCTGAAGTTAGTTTGCTATGAATAATTATTGAAGTATTATACTATTATGAACTATGCAGGTCCATTGAAATCTACTTAGAGTTTAGACTTTAGAGTGGGCGTTGCAAACATCATACATAATTTCAATATGTGTAAATAGTTGGTATATTAAAAACTGACAAAGCTACTGATCGATGAACAAATAAAATCATCATTTTAACAAAAATACTTGTATAAAGTACTCTTTAATAATAATTTTTGAATGTACATATTTAAATAACTAACGATGCTATATAACATATTTCCGTAATTATGCCTGATGGACTAAAATGAATTAATTTCTGGTCATATCATTTAATTTAATTATAATTTATAAAGATATTGTAATATTAGGTAGGTAACTTTATATTTCAAAGGATAGAACCTGATGGAGTACGATTTATCTTTCTTGGAACACGGTTGTGTAGTTATTTAGACGAATAATAAAAGAATTCCTTAATCACAACACGATTGCCAACTATAAAAGGCTCGAACGATGTTAAGTTTATAATCGTACAGTTTTCAAAACAACCAAAAGAAAAACTTTATTTTGAAAGTAAAAATAAATAAAATGTTATTTTACTCAAACACCAATCACATAATATGATGATCACATCAATAAAATAATTATTTGAAAAATAAAATTAAT
This sequence comes from Sitobion miscanthi, assembly GCA_008086715.1. Taxonomy (NCBI): domain Eukaryota; kingdom Metazoa; phylum Arthropoda; class Insecta; order Hemiptera; family Aphididae; genus Sitobion; species Sitobion miscanthi. Next base: position 19,650,287 of record CM017802.1, read on the forward strand.
ATGACAAGAAATTAGTATTGGATAGTAATTAGTATGAATCTATAATATAGAAAACACATTTTTTTTTGTTTTTTACTAATTAAATTTTCTTTATATGTACAATAAATCGTATAAATAAAGAAATATATCTACTCCTTTAAGCCCAAGCTTGTGATGGAGTAGAGAGTTAACAGTAGTAATAATAGTAATTTAAAATACAACATTAGAATAAAACAAAAGATTTGGCTAGGTACATCTTTTCTCAAAAGGAAAACATATTTTGATACCTGTTGTTTAATGCTTGTTAGTATGAATTTAATTTGAATAGAACGGTTATAAAATTATTTATTTAATTCTAAATTCTATGTTAATACAAATCAACTGGGATATAAGGTATTCTAAACTTATGTTTATAAACCTAAAATGTAGGGTAAACAATTTTCTTGTAATACACACGCATACACGTTTATTTCAAGGTAAAAATAGTTACATAAAAACAATTTTCAGATCTGTATATTTATTATTTATTACCTAATAAAAGTTTGATTACATTTTGAAGAATTCGATTGAGCTGTTAGGTATACTTCTTAGTACTTTAGATGGACGCAATTTCTGCCATTGTTTCAGCTTGAAACTTCATTAATATTAGGTACCTATCGTATCGGAATGTGACTGTGCGAGCACTATACTTCTATGCAATTGGCTTCTATGTACATTTTATGTAAGCTTTCCAGACCAATTGCTGTACTCCTATATATGCATATTTGTATGCAATTTGGCAAAACCGCACAAAATAAAATGTATTTTTCATGTGGGATCGTGTTATGAAAACTGTACAACGAATAAGCACAGTACGCAATCACAATAGTATTCTACCAATTTGAAAAATGAACGATTACCTATATTATAAGTATTTATCACAAACAATGGTATTACAACCGTGCGCAAACAGTGGCATAGCCAGGGTGGGGTTAACCCCTCGCTGAAATTTTTTTTAAATATAGAGTTGCACTTATATTTAAATTTTTTTATAAAATATAGTTTAATAGGATTTTTTATTCAGAATTGATAAAAAAAACTTTATAAAGAATTTATATTTGATAAAAATCTTTATTTGATAAAAAAAATCCATAATTGATAAGAAGTCTAAACTTTTGATACCATTTTGGACTGTTTTGAGTAAGGTGGTGGTGAGCCAACTTCAGAACTTTGAAAGCTCGTATCTGAGCTTTGGTGGACTAGTAAATTCCGGGGATGGACTCGCGAGTACTAGCAAATTAAGACGAGACTTTTGATACCATTTTGGATTGTTTTGGGTAAAGTGGGTGGGATACCTGAAGTTGGCCCACCCTTGAATACGGGTAGAAGGAATGACTAGCAAATTCTGGGAATGGACTCGAAAAAATTCTAGCAAATTACTCGCAAAATGTCGGCATGGATTTTGAATGGATTGTGGGCCAATTTCATGGACGTGCCTCGCCACCCTCGCCCGTGATTGCACCGGATCGGCCGTGAGAACGTTTAGAGGTGACCAGCGTTCTTTGCTTTATGCACGCGCCTCGCCATCACGTACCACTCCCCCCCCCCTGATAATTGTGTCTTGTCTGGTTTTTTTTAATTATTATTTATCTAGATACCTGTATTGTTTTTCTGTTCATTAAATTCTCATTCTTCAAAATTTCAAGCCACTTTGAGCCATTTATTTCTTACAACATATTATTATATATAAATTGTGTTAAGTCTACATTTTTGATTATATTTTCAACTATTAAATGTGTTATTAAATAAAGAACTTCTTTTTTTTTTAGTTTCGATAGGTACACTGATTAAAAATAAAAGTTTCTACAAAAACAAAATACCGTTTCTTTTTTTACGTATTAGAGTGTATTTTTATTTTTATTTATTTCAACAGTATAATGGGCACCACTGAACATGGCGCTTGTGTTAGGGCCCATGAAATGTTATCATACAATGTTTTTGTTACATACCATATCTCAATAAAATATTATAATATCGATAGGTGTTTTGGTCAGTGAATGTATTTATAGATAACTTGGGTAGTTGGCCAGTTGGGTTATGATTAACCTAATGCCCACATGCATATGCATAGTTAAGTATGTGTCACATAAAACTTGTTAAACTATGCCTTAGGTGACACATAAATTGACTATGCACATGGACATAAGACTTTTCATGCATATTATAACTTTAGTATAAGCAATGACATTTTAAAAATAATAATAATTTTTACTCTTAACCCCCCAAAATAACAACTATACTACCTATATTAATAATTCGATTCCACTCATTGCTTTCGGAACTATTATGAGTGTGTTTTGCGAAACAAATGTTATTGAACTATGGAAGGTAAATAATTGAAGAGTATGATTTTAACTTTAAAATAATGTTAATGGATTTAATACACCTAAGACGCTTTGGATAATAAATTTACTCATAAATCAAATCTATAATTCGGTTCAACTAAAATTTAAGAAAAAACCTACCATTATGCATTTAATCTAAAAGTACAAAAATAGTTGATTTTTACATACATGAACTACAGCAGAATACATTTTTTAATTTAACTGAACCTTTTATCAAAATGAAAAATCATTATTCACAATATACATATTTTAATATCCCCTTTATATTATAATTTATTCATATTTATAATATTATAAATCTATAATAAAACGTTGAACACAAACAAATATGATATTATTATTAAGTTTTGTAAGGACCAGAATTAATTGTATTTATTATAGAACAAAACAACGATTAAAATCTGCTTGGATTAAATTTTTCTTTTTTTTCCATTAACAAAAAGTGTAAAAAGAAATTAAAAAATATCCACAGGTAAATATTTGGAAAAAATATCTCAGACAGCATTGATTTTTCCTCTACAATACGCTTTTTTTTAAGCCTTAACGCTGTTCAATATAAAATAACACGTTATTGAATAATGTTTATAATAATATTATAATTTAACTTTTTACAGAATCCATTACAGATATAAATTTACATCTTTATATTGTTTCAATATTTGTAAGCACTTAAAATAAGCTAACCCTATGGCATATAGCATTCACTTCCTTCAATTAATGGTACAGAAACGAGTTTAATATACTATTATATTATTATTATTATTATCGTTATACAGGAATAATTCAAAACAAACTTTTTTTTATATTTATTGTAGGTATCTAAGGGGATTAAATGAAAAATCTGTTTTTCATAAGATATTGCTCACCTTTTGTTATTCTATGTTCAACAAAATTGCATTTTTTATCCATCATAACCCTTGTTGCATCCATCGTTTTATAAAATATTTATATATATATCAGTTTGTTAAACGCATTTAGCTTATGGTTTTCGAACTTATGACATTGTGAGTGAATTTGAATGTTTGAAAAAAATCACTTGTTCCGAACGTTTTTAATTAATAATTATTATAATAATGTCTATTTCAGTATCACGTTATACGCGCAGTATTATATTAGAATATAATAATTTATCTTTCTTGTCTTTCTCGTTGAGTAGATAAATTTATTATAATACATTATAATATTACAATGAAGTGCATTCGTGTAAAACGTTGGTAAATCATTGTAAGTTAAAGTTCAAATGTTAAAATAGAATTTTCTATATTTAATTGTAACGTAAATACACCATCTTTGATTGGTTATGAGTCTTACGTGGAAACAAAATACATAGCTGTTTATCTATATCATACGGCATGTATATAGTATTTAACTAAATATACCACCGTTAAACATAGAAACAAATGTGGTCAAATCAATGACGCCGTCTCCATCGAAATTGGCCCAGGTACCTCCTCAACACTTAAAAAAATACAAAAAAAACAGAATTATGAAGTAGGGTCAGTGGATATCGATGGGTCCGGGTCCATAAACTTGTACCCCCCCCCCCCCAACTCCATATATTATCTATTGTATAATTTTTTTGTGAAAGATTGTATATAATATCTATTTTTGTTTAAAAAAATATTTTGTTTATTAAATATTATTTACTTTCAGGGAAATCTATTCGCGACCCTACTAAGCGTATCTACGTTAATAAATCACGCGGTAACAGGCACAATGTTATTGGATATTCTTCGGGTAAAAAACCACTCTTCAAACACCCACAGCTGAATTTATCTATAATGTAGGCCAGTGAGTGTTATGGCACCTAATTTTTTCTCAACACGTTAATATAGGTATAGGTAATAGACTCTTATTGGACATTATAATGTGCTCATGATATTTAATGCTTAAATAAATTAATCGATCCATTAGAAATTTGAAACTAATATAATACTAGCTAGTAATTAGTATACTGACCGTGTTCACGCCGTTACCAATACATATTTTCGATTTATTGGAGATACATGTCCGATATAATATTATAACGATAAGGAATAACAGTTTCAATTTCGATTTATGGTATACCTAGATTATTAAGATAACACTAACGAAGCCGTATTATAAAAAACCAAAAAAGTAATTTAAGAGTCAATCCGTTGTGAGTAAATATAATTACTTTTACGATAAACATAATCAACGGATTAAATATACCTATCTAGTCATAAATGTCTTCTTATAAAAAAATAAAACTATCAAACTCGATTTGATTATATTTTTGGCTGACTGAGTTCGCAAGTAGAAGCAGATCGATAATAAGTAATAAGTAATAAGTATACGGTATATGGTGTAAAGTAATTTTTAAACAAACATAAAAATATAAAATGTTAACTATCATGGATATTGAAAACGAAATATGATATTTGGTTAAATATTAAATAACGTTATGAATGCACAATATTAAAGAAATCGGAATAAAAATGTTTAGTTACTTAAAATTCAAAAAATGTAAATAATATAACATAATTATTCTGCATTGCTTATTTTAATTCAATTTAACTGGTATGCGTTTCTAAATTTAATTTCTATGTTTGTTTCCTCACCAATTTATATACGAGTATAAACTGTAGTGAAACATGTCCGATATTAATAATAAATAAATAAAAATGTACACAAACAAAAAACTACAATAATTGACTTTTATAACGCAACAAACCCTCTACGTTACAAACGCTATATTATTATGTTACGCTCACCACTGCGCACAGATAATAATACTGTATAAAAATGTACTTTATTTTTATGAGATAATATGGTATCCTGAATCTGGTTTGTTTGATTAGTTTATACTTTATTGTACTTCAAACACTTCAACTATAAATTATTTTTGTTCAACATACAATTATTATACATATTTTCGGTTTGACCTTTTTTTGTTTACAAAATCTATACTAATAGATTATAGATATATTATACACAGGTTTTTTTACTTACTAAACTGTAGTTTTGAAAATAAAATGTATTTATAAATTTAATAGTTGTATCTTATTTTAGTATTTTAAGGAGTGTAAGGTCGTAATATTTTAACTTATATTGAGCATTGCTTGAATGCATTTTTTGTATTTGGTTATTTCATATAACTTACAATAATAACATTTTAATTTCGAATTCCCCGAATAACAATTTCGATAATACCGTTTATTACACAATATGTAGGTACTACTCTATTATGATGGTTTAAAATTTGTATGTATAACATATACAGGGTGATTCACCAATTACTCACACAGCCCATATTTTACATAATAATGCATTTTTTCAATTTTTAATTATAAGTACCTACTTCTTAAAGACCATATTTTCAAATTCTTCAGATTTTTTTACTTACTAAATAAGGTGCTCTGTGGAGAAAAAAACCCCTAACCCCCACCCCTCGTGTTTTCTACTGACACTTATTTAGTAGATAATTTTTCTGAAAATGTTTACGCATATCATAGTTAAAATTTGTATAAGTGGTTTTTGAGTTTATTAAATTTGTGTAATAAAAAATGTTTGATTCCTTTAAATAAAAAAAGGTGGGTAAGTGGATGTCGCTCTGCTGTACAGTAGGTGACAAGTGGACAGTGACCCACAGTTGGTTTAAGTTGGTGTCATGAATCACAAATATTTTTATAGAAAAATGTATTATGTTACAGCAAAAGCAAATCTTCAAATTGAATATTAACCACATGAAAATATTAGTGATTGATTCATGATTAAAATTAGACAATTAAACTTCAGAAAAACTTTTTTGTTCACATTAAAATTAAACAGTTAAAATAATCGTAATAATAATTGCACGTACCTACTTAAAATTAGTTGTGAAAATAATAATAATATAGTATGACGTGCCATTTCAAACGTCAAACGAAACACTAAAATATAGTAATTAAAAAAGGTGGGTAAGTGGATGTCACTCTGCTGTACAGTAGGTTACAAGTAGGTCACTGTAATGGATGGTGTTAAATTTGAATTCAATGATATAATATCATTGTATAAGAAAAACGATTCTGAGCGAAATCGGTTAGTCAGCCTATGATAATACCAAGTATATTTGATGACATTATTGTGAATAAAGTAATTTATATATAACCTATTTACGTGGAACCCTGTTTTCAATGTTCAGTCCTTAGCTATAAAAGTTGAACATTTTATACATTTTTAACTACAAAATAATTATTAAACTATAAATTTGATAAATGTTGTAAAAATTTGAATTTTAAATGCTTATAAAAAAAAATTATGCCTATGTATTTTTAATATTTTTGAACTGATAGTGTAACAATATATCAGGAGCCTTGCATTATATTTTCACGCTTTTTTACCGAACAAATAAAATTTTATTGATATTTATAGTAAAAAAAACTAAAAAAATTGAAAACTGACAATGTCCGTAAACAGCTCAAAAAGAGTCAAAATATTTTCAAAATTGTATGGTGTATAGAAAATAAAAATATAAACATTTGCTAAAATTTTTATGTATCAACAGTTATTCGTTTTTGAATAAAATCAAAATAGCAAAATCGTTACATGAGAAATCGAGTGAATGTCAAATGTAAAAATATGAATTTCAAATGCTCATAAAAATTTAATTTGTTTTTCTTGTAGACATTTTTTTTTTTTTTTGATAAAGGTAGACAAACTTATGGCTTGTATTACATTTTCAAACCTTAGATTTAAAAAGAAAAATTTTTATGAATTCTCAACTCAAAATAATTTGCTAATTTTCGCGATTTTTCCGTATTTTGTCAAGATTTGAACTTTAAATGCTTATAAATAAAAACTGTGACTAAGGATTTTTAATTTTTTCCATCTGCCTTTGAAACAACAACCTGCTAATATAAACATTCAGTCAAAATGAAAATCGATTTTCTCGAAAACAGATTTTGCGTAAATTAATTATTCCAGTTTTTCCTTAATTTTTCTTTTGTTTTTCACGTCACTTTTGAAAACTACTGGGAAATGTTTACTTTTGACACCCCAAAGTACCAACTAGATTGACTTTCCTATCAGAAAAGTTACTATTGAAGAAAATCCAAGCACTTCTACTTAAAAAGTGATGACAGACACAAAAAATAAATAAAATTAAAAAAAAAACCACATCATTGTAAAATCAATACATTCATCGTTCTACTCAGAATCTAAAAATCCAATAACTAGAATTTTAATAAATTTATTATTAAAGAGGAAAATGGGGGTGTTCATTTTTAGCGAAACACTCTGTAAAATTATATTTGTATTACAAAAAAACCAATGTTAACTAACAATATTTTATATCATTTCTATTATTGAAAGCCAATTTAAATATATATCAATATTGTTGATTCGATTTTGTTTATAAAAAAGTAAAAAACAGCATTGAAAAATCGATTTCCTGATTTTTGTATGTAAGTTACGACCATAAAAACAAATATAACCAAAAATTATTATTATGTATCGTATTCACTATAGTTGTGAAATCATATGTATTCATAAACATATTGTTGTTTAAGAATTATAACAATTAAATAAAATGATAACTTTTTTGGATCAGTCATTTCGGAATATCTGCTGGGCGTAACAAAAATCTATATCTGAGTTAGCACAATGATGTGTAGTGACTAAGTGACGTACGATGTCGTCTTGTTTCCGCACCATCAAAAACATAATTTATCAACATTTTAATGTTTATTTCCGTAACAGTTGGTCGATAAGCAGCTGAAACAATTTGTTTGATGTTAGAACACGTTCTGTGTTCGAATTTGAATCATACCTAATTTCAGCATTTTTATTACTTTTCTCAGAAATATTTTGAAAAATGTAAGTGCTCAACAAGTTTCATAATGAATCTTCAATAAATTCAAAATCAAATAAATATGTCAGTTACGACTTACGAGTAACAAAACATTATAAAGTGTAATGTCCAATCCCTTTCGATTGGATTTTGGAAAATTTAATAATCAAATAGTATTATTCGTTAACTATCTAAAATTACTATTTTACTTCAATCTTGTTAAAACTGTTATTTAAATTGGATAACTTCCACGGTCAAATCAAAAATAATATTCAGCGATGGTGAGCGTGACGTCATAATCCCCCGATGAGGCAGGCATCGATGTTTCAGCTGTGGTTTGTACTACCTATTATAGTAGTATGTTCAGGTGAATTGTTCGATCCTGAGCAAAGCAAGGAATGTATTTTTATTATTATTTTGAAAAAATCGTAATAAATATTTTCCTGTAACATAAATCTTACAGCTCATAAATACCTACCACAAAATTGAACACTAAACCTCCTTCGTCTATATTCCTTCGTTTTCCCTAACATTTATGTAGGAACCGACCCCATTAATCCTTAACATCCATATCGAACACTCTATCGCGTCTTCACTTCACGCTCCACATGACTCCAATATCTTTTTCGTGAACCTTAAACCCAGCTACGTAGTATACCAAGATTTCTCATTCCTCTGAACTCGTTAAATGCTCTTATGGTAGATTATTTACATTGCAGTTATACGCAAAACCACTTTGATATATATGGCTTACTGGTTTTAGGTCTGTATAATACGCTTTGAATACTTAACACACAGCTGGTTGTGTGATAAATATATATTATTATTATTATTATTATTATACATATTAAACGCTCAAACATAATATATATAGGTGTCCATTGTCTTTGAATGTTATATTGTTGGTGCAAACCAAATAAAATTTGGTTCACTATTATTTCACGCACATGATGTATTTATTATTTCATAAACTTACTAGTGTTTATCTCGTGATCTATAATTGTTTACTGTTATAGAAATATGCATTATATTTTGAATTGTATTAAGCAATATAACATCAATAATTGTTATCAGTTGTATAATTTTATTTTATTTCAGGCTTACAAATTATTAAGCTACAAAGAAAACTTTATAATTATTCATAAGTCGTGACGACTACAGTTGGTGTCTCGGAAAGAACATCGTCTGGCGCCCAATGTACCTAGCCGGAGGGATGAGACCGCGTCACTAAGGCGTGAAGTAGCAGTCCTCGAGATACATGGCTGAGGGTGTAAAATCCACCGAAGTCTGAGTCTTATACTCCCCGTCACACAGTTGGTTTAAGTTGGTGTCATGAATCACAAATATTTTTATAGAAAAATGTATTATGTTACAGCAAAAGCAAATCTTCAAATTAAATATTAACCACATGAAAATATTAGTGATTGATTCGTGATTAAAATTAGACAATTAAACTTCAGAAAAACTTTTTTGTTCACATTAAAATTAAACAGTTAAAATAATCGTAATAATAATTGCACGTACCTACTTAAAATTAGTTGTGAAAATAATAATAATATAGTATGACGTGCCATTTCAAACGTCAAACGAAACACTAAAATATAGTAATTAAAAAAGGTGGGTAAGTGTATGTCGCTCTGCTGTACAGTAGGTTACAAGTGGGTCACTGTAATGGATGGTGTTAAATTTGAATTCAATGATATAATATCATTGTATGAGAAAAACGATTCTGAGCGAAAACGGACAGTCAGACTATGATGTTACTAAGTATATTTGATGATATTATTGTGCGTAAAGTAATTTATATATAACCTATTTACGTGGAGTCTTGTTTTAAATTTTCAATCCTTAGCTATAAAAGTTGAACATTTTATAGATTTTTAACTGCAAAATAATTATTAAATTATAAATTTTATAAATTTTGTCGAAATTTGAACTTTAAATTCTTATAAAAAAAAATTGCGCCTATGTATTTTTAATATTTTTTAACTGCTATTGTAAAAATATATCAGGAGCCTTGCATTATATTTTCACGCTTTTTTACCGAACAAATAAAATTTTATTGATATTTATAGTAAAAAAAACTAAAAAAAATGGAAACTGACAATGTCCGTAAACAGCTCAAAATAAGTCAAAATATTTGGAAAATGTTATGGTGTATAGAAAATGAAAATATAAATAACCAGTGAAAATTTCATGTATCTACGCGGTCATTTGTTTTAATGTTACAACAAAAACCAAATTCAATTTTGTGAAAAATCGATTTCGCATAAAAAGTCCCGTTTTTCCTTAATTTTTCTTTTGTTTTTCTTGGCGCTTTTGAAAATTACTGTGATTTTTAAATTTTGACCTCCCCAATGCACCAACGATATTCACTTTCCAATCGAAAAAGATACTAAAGTTGAAAATCGAAGCATTATTTCGATTACTTATCGTGTACACAAACACAAAAAAAAATTTAAAAAAAACCAAAAAAAAAAATATAAAAACACACATCATTGTAAAATCAATACATTCATCGTTCCACTCAGAATCTAAAATTAATTAATGAAACAATGTTTAAAGATTAAAAGATTAAAAAATCACAATTGTAACCATAGATACTATTAGTACTGCAGCAGTACTACTGCTATAACTTATAAGTATACATCATATTATTAGTATAAATGTATAAAAGTATAGTCAGCTACGAGTACAATGGATGACAATCGAATGTAATCCTCGAAAAACCCACAATTATTACTAGAGAAGCATTGTTGAATGACAGTTGAATTGTATTTACAAAAAAAAAAAAAAATGTATTACCACTAAACAGATAAAAAAAAATTATATTATTGTTATTCAAAAGCTTGAGTTTTTGCTTTTATATTATAATAATAGTTTTCAGTGGTTATTTTTTTCCAATGTTAACCAAATTAGGTCATTGAAACAAAAACGACCGAATGAATTTATTACCAATCTTAAACAAATATTAATAACTCTAAGCCAAACAAAACGGGCGACGCGATAAATATATATATATATGCTTTATCGCATTGTTAATAATTGTACGACGCCTATAACAATAATATATACCTTAAATATCAAACAAAACTGGTATTTTTACGTTTACCAATATCAATCTGTCACACCGTACGGGAAGTGTCGCACAGCATAATATTATTTTATAGCACATTATCATGGTGAACCCGCTCCGGGGTCCAAGCACCCACCGTGAGCATATTATATTTTTCCCCCGCACAAACCCGTTGTATAGCTTTCACTCGACGTCGGGCAAAGGGGTCGGTTGATTTTCCGATGAAGTCGTTACGCGCACGGCAGCGTATGATATTATATTGTACGATAACTCGTTAAAATCGCATTCCCTCCGTCGAGTAGTCGGACAATACGCAGTAACACACGCAGTTTTCGGACTCGCGTAAAAGGGGGACGGCGTAAAAGGGGGGGAAAAAAGCGTCTTTGATCGGCGGTAAACGTACGCAACATAACATTTCCCGTTCCGTCGCCATTATTATCGCCATCGAGGGCACTATAATAATATTAATAATAATATTATACACCTAAAGCCGTGTCGTTTTTCAGTCACGCGCGTAGTCGCGGACTCGCAATGACGGTGCACACTACGTTATTATTATTGCAGTCGTGGAAAAAAATAAACAATGGCAATAAAAAACTGTATGGGTATGAGACGTGTTACTCGCGAGTTCGACCGAAGCTTTTTATCCCGAGCTAGACATTTCGCCCCCCCCCCATAATTAGATGTAAAACAAAACGTCCAATCAAACGTCTGCCTCGCCGCACGCGGCTTTCACACGTCATCCCTTCGCATTCGGATGCACCTATGATGTGTATTATGTGTACATACACGAACTTGTTTTACCCTCAGCCCCCCGCTTGCAAATTTCAATTTGCATTTTTGGCAACGCAATCCACGGTTCCCGGGTCATATATTTATATTATGTACACTCCAATACGGTGTATTGCAGTCAAACAAAATATGATAATATGCATGTACAGAATAACTGTACGCATAATATTATGTAGACGCGTGAAATCGACTCACGTAGGCAAATATTTATCGACTCGATTGTGAATGTGCACCGCGGAACTAACCGCAACCCGTGAACGTCCATTCGAATCGCATAACATTATTATAACTATTATTATTGTTACTATTATTATTATTACTATCGGCAATAATATATTATTATAATATACCGATTCGGGCCAATTCTGTGCATAACATATTATTTTGTTTTGGTCGAGTCGTGTTACGGCGCAGTCACTCGTTTATTTTTCTTACTCGATTGGCATTTTTGTCTTGTCCTATTATAGTTGTGAAACGTTTGTGGAATTCATGGCATTAAATGAAATGAAATTTAATCGACAACTTTCAGAGTTGATATTTGAACAATTTTTAACGATACTACAATCATTTCGTTTTTAATTTTTATTTTTTCCTTGATACCATTCTTACACATCTTGTTTGATTAAAATTAAAAATAAGAAGATAATACGAACAATCTACGTTGATAATAGTACAGTGCTATAGATTATTTAAAGGCAATAACACAAGAAATGTGTGTAATTTAAAATTTACCGAATCATTATTTTTTTATATCCCCAATAAACATTGAACAATATGCTCATCAACCACAATACAAATATCATTATAATGTATAACATTAGGTTTAAAATTGCCAATCATCATAGCAATTATGATAAAGCCATACCATTTTTTGTTGTATGAAAATAATTGTACGCTTCAAATTAGAGGTGGGTCAAACTGTTCGTAGTTCGAAAAATCCAACCGAACTTTAGGTGTTCGGTTCGAGTTCGAAAGTCAAACCAAGCTTTAAAAATACCGAACTTAAACAAAAAGTTCGAAATTCTATGATTAATTCGAACTTCAAAATAGTTAAACTTAACTTATAAAAGTAAAATTAAACGCACGATACTGTCCGAGTATCGATTATTTATAGACTTACATAATTATTTTGGCTTTGTATTATTTATATAATCGAAGTTCGTAACTCACTGAACAATATTAAAAGTTAATATTGATTATTGTCATTCAATATTCATAAATCGTTATCATTTATAAAATTGGTGCTTAGTCCTACTCCTTACTCGATAGTCGTTGGTTATTTTGGTTTGACACAAGACTATAAAGTTTGATTTGACATTAATTCAAAAGTTTAGTTTGGGTTCAGTTCAATAATTAAATATAATAAATAATATATGGTACAGATGAGGTTTGATGTTGAACAAAATATGTACAGCTCAAGTACGATTAAAAATTTAAGTTCGAGTTCGACATCACACTGGATTGTTCGGTTCATTCGACATTAAAAAGTTCGGTTCGAGACCATATTTGAGAGTTTTACCCACCTCTCCTTTAAATTCACAATAATAAATTAAACTTTATAAATTATGAACATATTCGATGTACGAAAACATAAATCGTATTATTATAATATATTAATTTAATATTAAAGTAGTCTTTGAATAGACTGTGTTTACTGTTTATCCATTCTCCAGGTTTTAATTTTAATTTTCGATTATTATTTACAAGTTATATTATTATTAAATTCTTAATTTTTACCCTAAGTCTGATTTCAACCTCGCGATTGATTTTATTTCCTCGAATAAAAGCTACTTAATAGGTACTGCTGTATATTACAAAGACGAGTAAAATAGCTATCCCAACCGGATGTATTTGTACATTAGCGTCTTAGTATAACAGATATTAAATAAAAATAAGCATTGTATTTTTCTTAAGTGCCTATATAATAAATATTAAAATGAAATGAAGAACAATGAAAACAATTTTTTTTTTAATAATGCTTAAGATTCTAAAATACAATAAATAGAATATTATATTTAATAATAATAATAATACATAATATGTAAAACACGATTATAGTATTTAAATGTGCTGATTATAATTAATTTTACATTTTTCAAGGCCTGTTTATATTGTTATCATTGTTTAGGGAAGCCGTAGGTTATTCATTTATTAAAATTATTTAACGGTGCCTTTAATGGACAATAGGCTCAGTGACGGCGCTAGGGGGGGGGGGGGGGGGGGCACTCCGTGTCTGCTTATTTGTTTTTTATAGTTTTATAGCATGCAGAGAAAAAAATCATTTAATTGATGGCACACGACTTTAGGTAGATAACTTAGGCAGGTAGTCTGTTTAATAGGATTATAAATATAAATGTTTTATATTTGAATTCAATGATAAATCATTGTATACGAAAAACAATTCTGAACAGAGACTAGTGAGCAGTGGCGTATTTGAGGGGGGCAGTGGGGGGGGGCGAAACCCTCCGCCATGACTTGAAGAATAATTGGTTTTTAATTTTATGTATTATGCAGTTGTAATAAGTACTATCATGTATTAAGGCAAAACCAATTTTTTTATATTGTACATGTTTTCATATTATAATAATACATATTATGTTATAGCTGAATGGAGTTTCTAATAAATTTGTTTGTACGTCCTGGGGATGGGCGTTTACTTCGTAAATTGTAGTAGTCAGAGCAGTAATTTTATCATATAAACAGTCGTATACTGGCATAACGATTTACATTATCACCAAGCCCGGATTAAGGGGGGCAGGGGGGCCACGTTCCAAGGGCCAACAGTCTTCTCGGCTTAAAATCACATTGAGTGGTAATTTGTACTTTTTATAGTGCCTACAAGAATATATTTATTTTGTTCTTCTTTAAACCACCACGGGCATGGTAATAAGTGGGGCGCAAGGCCATTTTTTATCACCAAATTAAAGATATTATACTATATAAATATAATTTTAATTTATAGTAAGTTGTCCATAAATCTCCTTTGAAATTGAATATTTAGCATTATTTCTTCTAGAAAGGGTCATCACTCATCAGACACAAAAGTGGTAAACTTCGTGATAAATTCAATAGGGTAAAATATAAGGTTGTGTATAGTAATTAGTATTTTTAGTGGGAATTCAATCATTTACCACTGAATATCAAAATTCATAAAAATTATAAGTTCAGACGAACATACAAAATTTTACTAAAAGTAAACTTATAATTATTATTTAAAACATTTTAAAAATGTCGCATGGCTATAAATAGCTCATAAATAGTCAAATTTTTTTTTAAATTGATTTCGGAATTATGGTATAAATTATGTTCGCAAAACCAGTTATCGACAAAATATGATACATATATTTTAAATTTTATTAATAACCTTCATATTTAGGATGTTTATTTTTAATACATACAGAAACTATACTTGCGTTAGAATTTTGATTGTAATACTTACATCAATATTATTAAAAAATCCTCTGCTTTGCAATCCATAGTAAAAATTATCGATTTCTCACTTAAAAAAAAAAGTTTTTATTGCCATAGAATACTCCTCAAATGGTATGAAAATTAGTAGGAATACTTAAAAATTTGAATAAATCCATTATGAAACGAAAAATAGCTCTGTTAGTCACCTTATGTATAAACCAAAAGTAGGTAGGTAGTAGGCCGAAGGTTTTCATATTATGCGATACTTCATAAATTTACATCATTGAGTTATATATGTATTATGAATGTAAAACTCATGACACAATGTAACACAATGTGTTAACTCGGATAGCACGTTATACCATAAAAGTTATACCTATGAATGATTAAATAAATCTAATCAGTGGATATCCATTATTCACCACGACCTCCCCCTCCCCAACCTCCACCCCAATAAAAATGTTCCAAGTTACGCCTGTACCTACATACTAATGATGATGATGGTGTTAATAATATTAATATGATAACAAGTTGCGCTTGATCGGGCAATTCGTTGTGAATTGAAAAGAACTGCAAATGTATAATACAAATAGTATACAAAATGAAAGCCCACGTTAGACTACGAGAAAAAAACTTTTATTCGTTGCACTGACGTTGAAAAATTCAGTTCCATCGATCCAATCAACACATTCCAAATCAGCTCAAAGAAAAATGAGATCGTTGCAAAACGGACGATTGGTTTTTCCGCGTATACTTATTTACACATAATAATAATATTGTAAAATGTCGCCTCGACGCGCGTAATCAAAACATTGTTGTCCTCATAATAATTCTTACCTATAATGTTATGTTAGATATTGTCAATTTATGGATATAAGTATAATATAACCGTTATCAATATTTTAAAAGTTGAATCCATCTATAGTCTTGAAACGCTACTAAACGTATTGTAAAGTATTAAAGCTCAAGCAATGGTCGGACAAGAACGGAAGAGTTAATACTTAACAAGACACGTGACCCGTAAACATATGCACGGTTCTGTCTGCATAAATTACGGTTGAAGATACTTAGATCGCAACAAAAACCCTCCGTAAACTACGTGTAAAAATGGCTAAGAAAAAAAATATAAGATCTTTAAGCACTATAAAGATGTGGTATCATGAATAAATTGAATTTAAGCAGACTTATTTTGTTTCAATAATTTATTTACTTGGCGAGGAATTATTTCTTAAAAGAAACAAAGTGTAATGAACAAAATAATTAAATGGCGAAGGGCTATTAAAATATAACTTATTATTATTTTAAAAATATTATTATTAATATTTATATACTATTCTAAATAATTCCTCGCCAAGTAAATAAATTATTGAAACAAAACAAAGTCTGCTTAAATTCAATATACTTAGCATTTATTTATGATATCACATGTTTATAGTGCTTAAATATCTTATATTTTTTTTTACTTGGCCATTTTTACACGTAGTTTACGAAGGGTTTTTGTTGTGATATCACTAATTTTTATCGTTATTTTAAATATTGAGTATTTACACATTAATCTATAAGAACGGTAATATTGTTGGTAACATTGGCAACGCTGATGCGACGACGACGGTTACCGTGATTCTGAATTTTACATAAATTTCCATTAAAAAGTTCACAATTTTTCATTTATAACTTAATTTTTAAACGTACGATTTTGACGATTTTTGACTAAAGCACGTTCTACACAATATTTCTGATGTTATGGAGTTTACTAGGAGTTAATTGATGCATTGAAAAATCAGTTATATCGTATAACAAATTTACCTGTATTTTACACAGTTTAAATAGGAAACTCCTGCTTTGATATACTATACACACACCGTCGTGCAGTTATTTATTTTTTTACTTAACTCGCACCACGACCGTGGATATACCGCGTCTACGATCAACTGAAATGAAGATCGTGGACGCTGTTCGTAAATTTTAAAGAGGTGCTGCATAGGTAATATGTTTCACATCAGGTGCTATACCGCGTCAAATGTGTACACCCTACGAAGTACGCACTATACCAATGTTGTTGCTCCTCGTGGTTCGCTAGTTATTTTACGCACAATCACAAAATAGCACAAAGTTTTGACTGTTTGTTGTACCTAGTTAACTGTTTCGACAACGTATAACTCGGTGCATGAAGTCGATCCCGACAACTCAAAACTCAAAGATAAATAAGACGAAACAGGTGTGCTAAATATAAACAAGTATACTATTGTAAAGTCACACTCTACGAACGAGACAATCGCAGTGTCGGACATTTTAAGGGTGGTGACTGCTGAGGGTGACGATCAGTAAGTAGCTGTCGACTCGGGAAACACATTCTTAAGGTCAGCTAATACGGTATTCACATAAAACCAACAATGGGTAATTGGAATTGGGCAATAGGTACACAAATACTGGCGCCGACGGCGTAAGTTGGGATAAAACTTGGGGGGTTATACAAAAGTTCTCAAAAGCTCACAGACCCGCGTGGGGCTTCAATCCCTCACCTCTCAATGACACGAACAGTTATTATTTGTAATTTACATACCAATTTAATTAATATTATATATATTTTTATAAAAACGAAAGAGGGTACCTACTGATAATATATATATTCAAAACTATAAACCTATATATTATGGTGACCTCTCATTCAGCAGTGCTTTATTTTTTGTAGACATCCTCTTTAATGATAACATAATTCCAATTAAACTGAAGTGTTTCAATATTACAGATCTATTGTAGTTTTTTTACCGTCCAAGCATTGAAAATCTTCTTTAAAATATACAGAATGCCAAAATCGGTTGGTATCATGAGAAATAATTAAAACAAATTTGCTAAACCTGGAAAACAAACACGATTATTGCATAATAAACTATAACTAATTTCGGACTGAATACTTTTTTTACTCATTACAACTTTTAGGCACATTAAATATTAAATATTGAGGTTTCCGATGCAAGGATATCTATTATATTTAATTATGGTTAAAAAAATATATAATTTAGTATTGAATGAAACTTTGTTTGGATTATCATTTAATGATTTGTAAACAAAATACGAATTATGCGATTAGACCTACTGCTAACTAGATGTAAACAAAATACATGACCAGACTCAGATTTCTGAAAATACCAACGTCTGAAGGTATCTTGTTATGCCTCTTTCAATCACGTATCCAATCATTTACCACGTTTTGTGTAAATATAATAATATGTTGTCCATTGAACAGGAAAAAATATTTTGAACGTTTTTAATTTAAATACAACTTTAACTACTTATCAGGAAATTCATATTTTTGCCAGGTAAATGCCTATAGTGATTGAAATTATAACTAATGTATATTAACTTGTACAACACACGGTGAACATAATATAATAATATATTATATTAATTTATATAACAACGTAATAAATTGCGAAAGTGTTTGTTTTCACGCAGAGTTTGGATTTAGCGTAATTTGTGAATGTTGATACGTGCATACATTTTTTTTTACACCATATTAGCATAAAATAGCACTTAAACCATAAAACGTTGCTTGATATTTTTTTAAAGGTGATGTGTTTGTTTCATTATTTATATGTGTTATGTAAATTTTGGTTTTTTTTTTTTTTAATTATAGTTTTTCTGGTGAGTTGCAAATGAGTAAGTCAAACTAAGTTTCACAGATATCGAATTGTATCTGTACTCAATGAATTGGTCAGTACACAACAATAACAGTTTAAATCTGCAAACACTATATTCATAAATTATACAATTTTTATTAGCCCTAATACCACAGCGGGCAACGGGAAATTATATAATTTTTCGGTAAACCGGGATTTTTTTTTTTTTTCGTTAACGTTTGTTAAGACAGATAAAATAATCAAAACATAAATTTTTAAACGGAACAGTTTAGTGTAATTATTGGTCACCAAGCACGTCTCTTGGAGTGAATTGTAAAGCTATAAATCCGGTAGGTAGATACACCGCGGTCGTGTTTACGATGGCAATTTCGTATAACAATAATATAACTTACACCGGATACCCATTAATATTATTGCCCATCGCCTACTGAAACCGGTCGGAAAACAAAAAGTAATAATAGTACCAACTTTTATTATTCGAAATGATAAATATGATAATTTATATAATAATTATTGTGAAACGTAGAGAAAATTATATAATATTTATATTAATCGTTCAATGTAGGTATAACGTTATATTACAATCTCGTTTTAATAATAAAAAAAATAATAATAACAACCCAACAAACTAATATTATTTCACCTTTTTTTTTGCACGGGAAAGTTGTGTGTGTAGAACACTTGGGTTGAGACGGAAAGGCGAAGATAATAAATTAATTTTTTTTACCTTTGTTTCGTCTGACCCTTCCTCCACACAGACTCTAAACAAATAATGGTTTTTAAATCCTCTCACGAAATTGAATTAACGAACACTAAATTGCTTATAAAATTGAAGTTCACAATATGCCACACCAGTGGCGTGCGGTCAGGACAAGCTAGGTAAGCGGCGCATGCCCAGCCAAAAAGGAAAAAATAAAAAGATTAATATTTCTAATGTTAAATGACAATTTGTTTACATTAAAATTACAAATATTTATTAATTCTTATTTTTGTGTTCAATTTAAAAAAAATGTATAAAATTTTGAAAGAAATTACATTTTTTTTTCGTATAGGCAATTTCTCTACAGAAGCGCTAGTATTATAGATTGCCTTTCCCATATCGTTATTTAAAGGAATGACTAGTTATGGTAGGAGGGGATTACGCGTTTTTACGTGATGGTTGAAAGCGCTATGCCGAGCGCTTATCGATATTTTTAAAAACGGAATTCCAATATTCTTACGATGCATATCGGATTATTTTTGTTATCAATATACTTATTAAATCGTATCAAAGATCTACACAAGGGCAAGAAAGACTTAGTTAATTATCATTAATTTCAATCGAAAAGGAACTCCTGCACAAAGAAAAAAATCATCCAAAATTTTATGATAAAGTTATTAACGAATTTTTAAAACAAGAAAGACGAATGGATTTTATCTATAAATACATTTTAGATTGTAATTTTTATTTTTTATCAATAAAATACCTTTTTTTGTTTTAACTTGAAATTTATTTTAGCGCTTACCCAACATAAAATATCACCGCACGCCACTGTGCCACACGATAATAAAGGTACGTTAAGGAATTGAATTGTGCCAACGATGAAAAATACCAATGATTAATAAAAGAGAATAACTAAGTAGGCGTAAATATATTGTCACCATTGTATAGCAAAATAAGTAATAACTCGGTGTTCAATATTAATGTAATCATAATCGAAAAAAAAATACCAAAAACAGCTGGGTCAATTTTATATTGTTTGTTAAAAAAAAAAAAGTAACGTCAACAATAACGTCAGGTGAATAAAACGTATTTTCATAAGACACAATAAAATAAATTAATACAGCGTTTTAGTATTAATTTTTATTTCTCTCGGGACATACGCGTATAAAGAGGGTAGGCAAGTAATAAGGAAAGAACAGGCAGTAAAGGCGAAAATCGTGCTTGTAAAATATACGTAAAATATTAAACTACAAGGGTAAACGAGATGAAAATTTAGTTTAAGCACCGTAACGATTTATAGAAGTCAGTAAACACCGACAATTTAAAAAATATATTTGAACGTTTAGTTTATGTTAACACGTATCGTTGGAAACCACCGATAATGGACTACCGCGATGGTTCTTGAAATTGGTTTGAATTTATTTCAAACACGATTGACTTGCATTTTAAAATAATAATTGAATTGGTTCTGCAAGCCGCTGTACTGCGTGTAACGTGATACGAGTGTGAATTTCTTGACGAACGATAGCATTTTATGTAAACGGTCACGTGATGTTCGGTCAGCCTCGGCTACCTGTCGTCCAGGCCTCGCCTATAATCGTGACAGAAACACATTAGGTCCCCTCAGATCGAATTGATCAACCCCAATGACGATTCGTGATCTTGAACGATGGCAAAACTAGGAATTTACTACACCGAAGAGTGTTTCGTTTTCTCGACTTTATCTCGCGCACATAACCGAATACACCAGTCCACACGACTCATATCATATATTATTATTACTATTACGCGGTGTTGAAGGACACTTATTGGTCCTCCCCAGATGTCCAACGAATTTACGTAACTTTATTCGTTCGTCTTATATTTTCTCGACATTACGCGGCACTCAGTCCTCCCAGATGGCTTAGGTTACGTGAGCCCCGTGCGACTATAATATAATATTACTACACAGATGTATAGAGTCACGATATGCCCACGTATCTCACGTGATTATTATTACGTCCGACACGAAAAGCAATCGTTAACGAATCGACGCCATTGCACCATCGTCATCATATTATTATGCTATATTATAGTGTAGGTTCAGGACACCGCCGCCGCACAGAGACACGACGACGTTGCTTTTAAACGCACCAAAATCGTCTCTATAATAAGTATACACAGGTAATAACAATATTGTTCATGTTGTGTGCGTGAGAGTGTGTAAATATAATATACATTATACTAATAGGTTATATACCAATAGATACCTATAATGTGCCTTCCTTTTCCACCAACTCCTCCTTCCCCGTCGTACCCCGTTTCCATATTATACATCAGCATGCTTACAATGAAGATATTTTATATTGTTATAATATGTAATTTTGCTCTATTCGTCAACAACACTGTGCAATATTATTATGCAGTTGTGCGGGTCTTCATCGTCCCAAGCACAGCAAATATTTGAAATGCGATTTTAATATAATATTATTATGCTCTGTTGCGTAATAAGTTTATAGCCGGTACCGACACAAAGTCGTTGTTTTAACACCGGTTGCAAAAGAAACTATACACATAAACCATGATATTGTAACTTGGTCACTGTATTTCGTAATGAGCACACATCTCCGGCAGAAATCGGAGACAACAATAATTTATTAATAATAATAACACAAAACTAGAATATCCCATTGTTTTGGCTTTGTGTTAACTGGTTAATAATCGTAAAATTGTAGATACACAAAAAATATCAAAATATGTATACAATATGTATAGGTATAGCTCGAGAAACGTTTCCGATAGCGCACGAATTTACAATGTGTAATAAAGTTCTTAGGTTGACGGTTTTTTTAGTCACTAGATTGCTGCACAGAGGAAAAAGCCATAAAATCTTTTATACAATTTATAAATATCAATTTCAAGCAGTCGACTATCAGGAAGTGATAGAAAAACTATATCCGTCACGACGAACAATTGAATGAAACGTTCTTGATAAACGTATATTATGTCGGATAAGTCTTGTTGTTGACAATCTTTGAGATGTGATATTATAAAAATGTTAATATATAGCTATTATTATTATTATTATTGATCATTATATGAACTGAGTTATATCTACAGTTAGTGAATACGAATAAGATCACCAAACTATTCTTCAATACTATATAACAGTGGCGTATTTACGGAGGGGGGGGTTCAAGGAGTCTGGACACCCCCCCCCAAAAAAAAAATGACTCGTGTCTCGTACATGTTTAATGTTGTGTTTCTACATGATTTAGAAAAACAAATTTTATCATACGATACGAAGGGTTTTGTAAAAAAAATTTCAAAGCTTCAGTTATTAACATTTTCAATAAATATCGTGATTTTTTTTATTATTAGTTTGGTACCAAAAATGGTTGAAAAATACCAAGTTCATTTTTTTTTAATTCAAATATTTTGTAGTTTTGTACATTGCCAGTATCTACAGCCACTCTAGAGAAGTAACAAATTACGAAAAACCGCTAAAAATGGGATTTTAATTTCTAACGCTTTGTTTATCACCATAAATAAAAATAAAATATTTCAATATTAAGTAATTTAACTTACAGGCTATAATAAATAATAACAATATAAAATATCCAGACTGACAAACCGTCTCCGCTCAGAATCGTTTTTCTCATACAATGATATTCTATCATTAAATTCAAGTTTAATATAATCTATTATACATTGACCCACTTGTAACCTATTGTACAGAAGAGCGACATCCACTTACCCACTTTTTTTAAATTTGTTTTGTACATATTATTATTTAATAATTAAAAACTCATACATTTTATATCGTCTTATAAATATGGTATATTTATTAAATATAAAGTAAATGGGTGGTGTGGGGGGCTTTGCCCTCCACGGCTCTGTTTTCTGAAAATTATCTGGACCCTCCCCATGACAAATTCCTAAATACGCCACTACTGTATTATTATCAATTGTTTTAATTATTATTTAATAGTCAACTATTCGATCTTTTCCGTCCGTATTCTTAATAATGCATAAACCATAGTATATTTTATAGATACTATCTTACTTTAATTCATACCACATTCGTTCACTTGAGTGAAATATAGAAAAAACCTTCCAACTATCATGTTACAACGTTATAATAACATTACGAACAAATTTACATATTTTCAAATAATTAAATGGAATTTTTTTATCGGGATATCATTAGATTCTGTATACATTAAAAGCGTTTCAAAATCGTGTTCGGTTTTCGTCGAACAGCATTCGTCGGTTTAATTAAAAATGACAAAAAATATCTACCGGCGGAAATATGAATACTTGTAAATCATTTTAATAATATATTACATACGTAGGTATATACACGAGACCGAGAAGAAGTTGTGGACTGTGGAGTGCTCACCTCCACCGATGCCGTTAAGTAAGCGTAAATCCGACACTTTATATACGTACCTAGAATTCTATTAAGAGAACGTGAATGCGTGATACCCATTAATCGTGATGACCGTATGGAAAAGTTGGGAAATCTGATGAAAAATTTGAATTCGAGTAAATTGTAAATAAGTAATAAACATTATACCTATCCTATAATTTATAACACTGTTCCTTAATTGTGCACATTAACTATAGTAGCTGTAATGATTTAGGCAACTGGGTACTTGCTACAATAGAATGTGTCATTGTATCAACTAATTCAAGTAATATAATATTATATTTGTTTTTATGTATTTGAAATCATTGTATACAAAGCGTGAAAAAAATAAAAATATCTGTTGAATAAAACTACAGTTAAATAGATAATATCATTTTAACTTAATATATTATTTTTCAAATTAACTGGAATAATCTACGTTATTACAATAGATATTTTAACGAGTTAACTTAATTGGAAAATTAGAAATTTAACCTAATAATTAAGTTAAAACGTTAAAAAAAATTACTTTTTAACTAAGTAGTTAATGACCACGCCTTTGGTACTTAGCGTGTATACCTGCATATCCACCTATGTAACGGGAAATATAACAAAATTTGAATATTTCAAAATCAAAATATTGTGACATCGAAGCTAATATTAGACAACAATATTGCCAAATTATAATTATTAATATTTTCAAGATAATTCCATAATATTTTTATAAAGTAATAAAATATTCTATAACGAAAAATGTACAATAGTATAACTATAGTACCTACCTATAATACTAATATAATAGATAAACCGCAAAACGCATATAATTTCCTCATAGAATTGTCTGTATCCAATTGGATACAGCAATATTGACTTACCAAGGTTATTATGCAATAAAAGTTCGAATTGGTTTCCGGCGTTTCCGCAGGAATTTTCAGGAGACTTAATTTTCCAGCACTATTTTTTTTTTTGCTAAAATGTCCAAAATAGATATGTAACCAAAAAATAAAAACATTTGTATTGATCATGGTAAGTAGACAAATATAACATGGTTGAACATACAAGTTTTATCAAAATCAATTACTAATATTAAACTATTGGCGTTGGTCACAGTCACAACATTTTTATAACTTGTTGTAAATAGCAATAGTCAAAGCTGGGCACTAACTAGTTAGAAAGTTAAAGTTAAGTTAGAAAGTTACTTTTTAACTAACTTTCTAATTTAAGTAGTTGAATTTAATGTGTAAAATAGTCTAATCTAATTCGTTAGAAAAAAAACTTACTAGTTATTATTATTATTTTTTTTTTCATTCCAAAATTCCAAAAGCTGTTCCTTCATCATGACATTATGGCGATATGCCTATATAGATTATTGGCTCATATATATTATTAATTATTAGTATTTAAAATAATGCACGCACAGAAACAACGGCTTTTCCACGTAGTCTATAAAATGTTGATATCTAGTATCTACTATATAGATATAAATAGTATCTATACGGATGGCTTAATCAATTAGTGTAGACAAGATGCCGAATTTTCGTGGTAGTGTGATCGGTGGTTTACGCTTACCCGTTTATCTATATAGGTTTTTAAGTTTTTTAATCTATAAAAACACACTAACTTCTAACTAAGTTAGAAATTTGGACAGTTTCAGTAACTTACATTCTAACTTAGTTAGTTTTTTTATGAAAGTAACTTAACTTCAACTGTTTGAAAAAAATGACTAACTTGCCCAGCTTTGGCAATAGTATCATATTTAAATAATAGGTAACATATTTTAAGAGCGTCGGAGCTGTTGCATTTTTTAGTACAAAAACATGTCTTATTGGAAAAACTCTAACGCCTTGTAGAATAGTCGAATTTCGTTCAATTTTTTTTATTTAAAAAAAAGAACATTTTGCAGGTTGAATCAAAGCCCGATTTTAAAATTTATAATATTATAGAAGCTAAAATATGCGTTTGAATAATGCACAATATTTGTTCTTTTTAAAACGTACTTTCCTATCACTATTTAAAGTAAAATTAAAATTCGGCCTTTGATCCGAACGGAAAAATGTTTGATTCTTTTAAATAAAAAAAGGTGGGTAAGTGGATGTCGCTCTGCTGTACAGTAGATTACAAGTGGGTCATTGTAATGGATGGTGTTAAATTTGAATTCAATGATATAATATCATTGTATACAAAAAACGATTCTGAGCGAAAACGGTCAGTCAGCCAATGATATTACCAAGTATATTTAACGATATTATGGTGAATAAAGTAACTTATATATAACCTATTTACGTGGAGCCTTGTTTTCAATTTTCAATCCTTAGCTTTAAAAGTTGAACATCTTGTAAATTTTTAACTACAAAATAATTATTAAATAATAAATTTGATACATTTTGTCAAAATTTGAACTTAAAATGCTTATAAATAAAACCCTGACTAAGGATTTTTAAATTTTTTCATCTACCTTTAAAACAATAACCTAGGAGCCTTTTATTAAATTTTTAAGCTTTTTTAACCCAACAAATAAAATTTTATTGATATTTATAGAAAAAAAAACTAAAAAAAATTAAAAACTGACAATGTCCGTAAACAGCTCAAAAAGAGTCAAATTATTTTCAAAATTTTATCGTGTATAGAAAATGCTAATATGATCATTCAGTGAAATGTTCAAGTATCTACGGTCATTTGTTTTTGAGTTGCACCAAAAACCATAATCGATTTTCTCGAAAACAGACTTTGCGTAAAAATTCCCGTTTTTTCTTTTGTTTTACATGTCGCTTTTGAAAACTACTAAGAAATTTTTACTTTTGACCCCCCAAAGTACCAACTAGATTCACTTTCCTATCAGAAAAGTTACTGTTGAAGAAAATCCAAACACTTTTACTGTCCTAAAAGGTGATGACAGACACAAAAAAACAATTTAAAAAAAAAACACACATTATTGTAAAATCAATACACTTATCGCTTCGCTCAGAATCTAAAATAATTAACGATATCTGACTCTTACAGGGCGTGACAGTTGTTCATGTAAATACATTTTCATTCATATTATATTCAGGTGCACTATATATCGACTATAAACCCCCCCCCCCTAAATAGTTATCAAGCTGTAGATTAGTGGAAAAGTATTATAACTAAGGTAGTAACTAAAATATTAAATAATATAATATCGGAAAATTGGAAAAACCGGCATCGACACCCTTAACCGGAAAACGATTTGGACATACCTCGGTTTTCATGCTAAACAATCCGTGAACCGATTCGGACATTTCGTAACCATGCTGGTATAGTGTAAAACATAGTCGTCATGTCATGTCTGGTATATATATAATATACCTACACAAATACGTACAATACGGCAATACGACGTAAGTGGAACACGCTCGGACGTGGTATTATAATAATAATGTTTTCCTTACAAACAGGCACGCGGCCGCGGCTCATACTGTAATATATGTATAGGTACCTGATGTATATTGTGATGAGATTTAAAACAATAAATAACAACGAAACCCAATGAAAAGAAAAATAGTGTTAATAACAACAACAACAACAATAATAATAATATCTGTACGTTTATACTTTATATTATTATTATTATATACATCGCCGAATTAATCGCGTGCGAATTGAAATACGTCCGAATTTCGTCCGGTCTCCGGTCGCGCGAATGCGAGTGCGTAAAATATATTCGACCGATTTGTGTGTGTGTGTGTATGTTTGCAGAAAACAAATAAAAAAATAATAAAAACCAACAGTAAAACAAAAAACAGCAAACGATTCTGAAAAAAAAAAATAGTAAAAACGCTGACGCTCGAGAGTCGTTTTCGCCACGCAGCGTGCAAACGTCCCGGCACTCGTGTCCGCACAATAATTATTATACATTATATCGTTTAACCCGTCGGCACGCGGACGACCTTAGTTTAACGATATTAATCGTCGGCTAAATAGACGTTCATCTGCCGCGACCTTTCCGGATGGGACCGACGACGGCGTGGCTGCTGTTGGCCGTCGCGATGATGCTGTTGCCCGGCACGCTGTCGGAAACGATCTCCAAGGAACGACGACCACGAGAGGCGGACGGCATCGGAGGTGGCACCGGTGGCGACGACGGCTCTTACGGCGGTGAGTGCTGGGCCGGTTTAGACGGTTTTCCGTTATTATTCGAAGGTTTTCCGAGGAAGAAATCGGAGTGTATCGTCACGCAACAGGTCGATTTTCGAGCGTTTGAGAAGTTACATGCGCGCGATTTACAAGCGATACGTAGCGACCCGTATCGCACTCAGACTTCGATGCGAGTTGGTACGCAATGGTATTCCATGTCGATACGTATCGAATTTTTCTTCTTGAAAATATTGATTCTCGCCCATCATTGTTTTTTTAATTGTCACGACTCTTGCTCGAATATTCATATTCAGTATTAATTATACTATCTATCAACAGGTATTTGAGTATAAGTATACATTTTTACTATATTGAATACCTATACTTGACAATTGTTTAGTCTTTCCTTCAAATACTATTATTCTGACCTACATTTTCAAATATTTGCAATTGGTGCAAAAATAAACTATCACTGATACTTTTAAGCTAACAATATTATTCAATTAATGTAAGTAGATATGTATCAAACATTTATGTGATACTATTGGCCATTGGTACAATGATATTATATAATAAATTGAATACGTACCTAATATTATAACTTTAATCAATGAAATGCATGTTCATATCTTGATGATTATTTAAATTTGAATATAATATTAGCAGTTAGTTAGTAAAAATTAAGGTGGTTGTCAAATTTCTACAGAAAACTAAAATTTAATTTTTAATTTTAGGTAGATACCTGCCTACTATTTCTAAATAATTGTAATGAAGTTGATGAAATATTCAAACAAATATTGACCAATATTAATTATAATTAGGAAATAGATGATAAAAATAAAGCCGTGCCAATATAACTATTAATAAACTAATAGACAAAAAAAAATACTATTTAAAATTCGTCTCGAACACTTTTTAAAGTATTTTAAATATAATATAATTTAAGACCCCGAACTGCAGTAACAGTCAGTGTTAATTTTATCTAGATAAATAGAGATTATTAATTACACAGTTATCTAAGATAAAAATCACAGTTATCTAGATGAATTTATCCGGATAATTTAATTTATTAAACGGCTTTTATTTATTATAATTTAAAGGTAGACAATTAAGTAATTTATTAAGTAGATAGTATTTACTAATAACTATCGATATTTTCGATAACATACTATTAAGTTATTCTATATTGCTACGAGCTTACGGAGAGCTTACGGAGAATATCCAGTTTGGAACTTCACAATCAAATTTTTAGCACGCTCATACTTTGTGATTAATCAAATTCCGTTCACGGAAAACGTCAACAAAAATATTCTAGACACTATGTACCTAACACAATCTCGTAATCAAGACGTTGTATTCTAGCAAGTACGATTATTATGGAAGATTCAAATCCATTAAAAATGATTTTCCCATTATTAGATTATGACGACGTAAGTCCCTAGTCCCAAAGAGATATTTCTGTACTGAAAAATTAAAATAAATTCGATGTTATAAGAGATTCAATATTTCAATGGCACAGCCTTTCACTTCTAATAATTAATAATATTATAATGTAGATCTCTGAACATTTTATTAGACTTTCCAATGTGTCACACCCACATAATAATATGACGTTATCTCCGTCTTGAAAACGACCACGTCATACCAAATTTGTGTTTCAAACTTCCAACTTTCGTGTTTTTAGCTACAATATTAGAATTAAATGATTAACGTCAAACTTAAAGGTAAAACATTTTCTGAGTATTCCCGTTGATTTTTTATAATATTATTAATTTGAAGCGATTTTTGAACATTTTTATATCTTAATATTCCATGTAGGTGTACCAGGTACCTACTTAAAACTTGCATAAAAATTAAAACACTATTGTGAAAAACCATGAAAGAATTCAGATAACCGTCCTCTTAAAATCAAATTCTTTCAAAAATGTTGGTATTTTTTAATAATTGTGCACCGCATGATATTATAATATGCTGCAAATAAATGCAATGTAACCTAATCTAACCTATGGGTGAAAAGTGAATATAATACGGTGGATTATTGTGTGTTCAACTGACGAGACAGTTAGAATAAGAAAACTATCAAAATGAACGAGTACAAATCAAATTAAGTTTTATTTGAACATTTAAAAATTTGTCGGTGGTTCTCGGTAGCTACAGTCACAGATTTACGGGTATCTAAACCTCGGGCTATCTGTTGTAGAATGCCCACCTTCAATCGAAATGCCTCGATGCAATCTCCTTGAGTGTGGCTTAGTGTTATGACGTTTGAATTACATAGTAATTTTTCAGTAGCTACAGTGATATTACGTATATTGCAAAAATAATAACGAAGTACGATAAAAATTTATTTAAATTTTTTCTAGAAATATCGCGAGCAGAAAGTGAGTGTCAGCGGATGACTGATTGGGGTTCAGCAAGAAATTATAGGCGCCCATCGCGTTCATAATCCCGGCTGAATGTTTAAGGTGGCTAATGGAGGATATACTCGTAAACGATGAGATTGAATGTAAAATATAGAAGATCATGCTCGAGCGTCGGCGTGCGAATGGATTATGATTCAGGTGTTAGGTGTGGTGTGGGAAGTGTTAGTTTGTCTCGTAGGGCGGAGACTTAAAGTCTTTCCAGCGTGCATACGTTTCGTAAAATCGTAGCCTCAAGCGATAATCACGTACAGTAAATACCAACGAAAGAAAAAATGGCCAAAAGTATCTAAACATTTTTGGTCTAATACTCTAATCATTTTGAACAATTAATTCTACATAGAAAATTATAATATATGTCACGGCAAAAAGTTTGAAAACCCTAATAGTATGATCATTATACATTAAACTTTCCATCATTAGCTTTACAGATTATCCGTGATCTAACGTGGATTATAATATTATGTATTTGTGAAAAAATAAAATATACAAAAGTTATATATTGTATTAAATTAATTGTAAAATAAATATACAACGTGTACTAAGCTATGTTTCTTTAAATAGTATTTAACATTAAATTATAATATAATAATAGCATCTTTGTTTCATTTTGTATTTTGCGGATTAACCGCGGAATTCACTTATCCCATAATTACCGTTCCGCCTTATTCCGCGGATAATTGAGAGTCTTCTGTATTTTGAACTTCACCAAGATATCTAAAATTGTATGACATTTTTTTTTTCTAAATGGACAATAATTTTTTTACTTTTATCAAAGTTTTTTTGAAAATCAATTTTTTAGAAGATTATAAACTAATTATATTTTATTCTATAGCAGGATTTTGCGATTTATAGCCACCTGAAGTGTAAAAAATTAGAGTTAAGACTTGTAAGCTGTAAGATATATTTATAACTTATAAAGTTATAAAATCATAAAATCGATTTTTAATAGATTTACGCCAATTGCTTAAAATGTTTATCCACAATTACTAGTTCAACAAATCTAAAAAATATATTCAAGTTAACCCAGACATTTAGAACACTTTTATGTTAAATTCGATTGATTTTCTTCTGATACTATCTAAATAAGTAGGTATTGAATATAATAATTATTATTTATGAAAAGTTAGTCATTTTAAAATGGATATAGGTAATAAAAAAATTAATATTTTTCGAATAAATAAATAAAATGTTCTTATAATGATCAGTAATTAAAAATTATTTATTGCAACAACTAATTGAACCATGACATTTACAGTTGGATAATATTTGTTTTAATTCAAGGTACACACGCATCGGTTCGTTACACGATTAGTTTTACAAGTGCAAAATTAAAATCATTGTCCTCCTGTAAGTGAACTTAATGAAGTCGCTATTCAAACTGAAGTTTTAATAGCACATCACGAGTCAAACAACACAAACACAGTGATCCAAGTCCAAGTGACGTTTTTTTTATTTTAAAATGCAAAACCATATTACAATATATCAATTAATATAATATATAATAATACTATATAGACTGTATTATACTATAGTGAGGAGTCTCGATTACACGAATCCCAAGGTGAATAAAAATAAATTTAACTTAAATATGTTTCGAGTTATACACCTCAAATACAACTTATAAACACTTCAAAAGGGACAAGAAAAAAATGCACGTTATGAAGATTTTTGAGTAATCGTAACTCGAGTCTCGACTGTATTATAAATTTTAATATCAATGAGATTTATATAATAAACATTCTCAATCAGTGATAATATGACGTATAAAAAATTAGTATAAAAACGCAAATAATCAGTGTTTCGTTTTTTTTTTAATGTATCTATTAAATTATTTCGTCGATTTTTGGAGCTATTAATTTAATAATAATTTAATACTAAATTACCAAAGCCATTTAACCGTCGGTTCTTTATATCTTTTCAATTTTCAGAGCTGAGAATTATAAAACTACAACAAACAAGTGCATTTCGAGTTAATTAAATTACCTGTTCTAATATCATGCTATCCAAGACTATACCGACGTCAAGGTAAACCCATTTTTAAGACAAATTAAAATCTAAATAGGTGACTTAAAACTAGTTAAAAGTACCATTGTCATGCATTGAAGAGTTAAAAATTTAAAAAAAAAGTTATTTCTCATCATTAAAAGTGTATTAAGTTGAGTACATTCCAATTAAACCGAACCTTAAGCTCCCTAAGAAGATAATCGATTTGACAATTGTTCAACGTCTAAAAATAAAGACTGTTCGAAATGATAATGTATTTTAAATTTAAATAGGTCAATTATTTAAAGAGTTGGAATAATACAACACCAACGTTTACGTATCTGAGGTTTATTCTAAATTTGACTATTAGGTATGCCGTAAATGGTATCAATTAAACCCATTTGTAGACTTACGTATAATTATTGAAATGTAATAAATTCAAGATAGTTATACTTATAAATTAAAATTTAACATTTAATTTTTCAATTATATATTTTATTTAAGTAATGTTTATATATATTTAATTATAGATGAATTGTAATCAAATTTTTTGTATAAATAATATTATTGAAAATTGTTTAAACAAGTTTACATTTTAATAAATCAAATTAAAATTGATAGACTTTTTTATCAAAACTTATTAAATTACACGTCACGTTGTGGGTTCCTTGTTAATAACTTTTTGTTTCTTTAATATGATTATATGAATAGTGTAAACGTCAACCTATATTAATATTTCAAGGCAAATATGATTACATATACGATACACCCAACTATCGCTAAAACATTCATGATACAGCTTGAAAAATTCTAATCTGGATAATATAACAGCATAATAATGTAGCATTTTTGAACCTTGATAATAGATAGTTTCAACCAATGTTCTAATTTCTAGTATAAGTGATCTTAAAGCAGCTTTACGTACCTTTCATAATCATGCCATGAATACGTTATCAATAGTTTTAAGATTATATATTCATAAAATATTAATTATTAATAATGGAATATTCACAACATATATTCTGAATCTAATGATCATAAAATAATAATATAATACTATACCTACATAGAATATTCAAATGGATAAACGATGAATATTCTTCACTTATTTACAAAATAATATAGGTACAAAGACAAACCATATCTTTAGTATTTCGAAATACCAATAATATATTTCAACCATTAAAACATATCGATAATCATTCTGCAACAAAACTAAGTATCCGTGCAAAATTAAAATTAATAACTCAATTAAACTTTAGTATTTTTTTTTAATTTTAATTTTATCCAGGTTTCTTACTATATACGAAGAAACTAAATATTAAAAAACACATATTTTTTAAGGAAATTATAAATGATAAAAAAATTAATAATACAATAAAACAATATCAATATGATTATTTTACAACATTTTAATAACTACGAACCTAATTAGAACGTATTAAAATCAATTAAGTTGAACACAGAAATACATAACGATGTAATTTTAAAAAGTTTATAATGATTCAAGAATAATTTATTTATTAGTTTTATTAGTTTTATTCATTTATTTGTGTTTACTTTTTAATGATATTAATAAAATCAATTTATTTTTAATATACTTACCTACACCATTTAGTTTAATAGAATATAGATATTAATGACATACATTATTAAAAAACTTTGAATTAATGAAATTTAACATACATAATGACAACATTTTATATCAAATAAGTATAAAAGCTTGTTTTTGTCAAGTGGTTGTATTAGTATGTTGAATGTTGACATTTCTTTGATACGTTCAAAGAATTTTTATATAACTAAAAAATGTAATAATGAAATAAGATTTAATAAAAAA
The DNA here is from genome assembly GCA_008086715.1 of Sitobion miscanthi. Taxonomy (NCBI): domain Eukaryota; kingdom Metazoa; phylum Arthropoda; class Insecta; order Hemiptera; family Aphididae; genus Sitobion; species Sitobion miscanthi. Next base: position 19,684,792 of record CM017802.1, read on the forward strand.
AATTGTATTACGTGTTCATCCATTCATTTCAGCAATGTTTGCTTCCTCCACTTTGATACCTAATCAAAAAATATCAGATTTGTATTTTAAATTAAACAATTTTAATATCACAAACAAATCGTACTAAATAAAAAATGAAAAAGTTATTTGCCAACCAAATAAAGCAACTCCTATTATTATTTTATATGTAAATATGGTAAATCGATACATATGTAAAAATTAGTATGTTCTCTCTTTATTATGTGTATAAAACTATGATAAATAATATTACACCATTATAAAACATATATCTTACCGTACTAAAAATTAATAATACGCTTAAGAACTTACAGAATGACTTTGATATTTGTAAGACATGAAGTATCGGACATTTTTGTCTACCTATTAGACAACATCTAAATACTACAATATTTTTTCAATACTGACATTTAAGAAGTATAGTTCAGTTACTTCGAGTTTTTATCTGTAATTTTTTGTGATAAAAACTCGATAAAAATAAGGAAAATAACCGAAATACCGAAATTGTAATTCGCCAATACTCACATAACTGAGAGTATTGAAAGTGTTCAATCTACTATTAAGAAAAATAATACCTATTTTAATATTTTAAAAATAACAATAAATATTTTTCAAAAAATTAGCAAACCGATTTTAAAATATTTTTAATTTTTTAACAATTCAAATTTCTGTAAGAACATTTTTAATGATTTACAAAAAATATTACAAAAAGCAAAATTTTAAATATACCTATTATAAAATATCATCTATTTGCATGTCTTGGTTGCCTTACCGATAAATAATCAACTAAACTCTACATTCGATTTATTTTATAAATATTTAATTACAATATTCTGCGTAGCTTGATTTCATATCTTTTTTCTTGTAAAAATTCTAAAAATTGTTAGATTTTGTACTCGTTTTTACCCAAAATCAAACAATATTTAAGTATATTTCTTTAGTAGTTTTCCAAGAATATATTTAATTTTTTAATGTTTTCATCTCATATATATTTCAATATACCATCACACGTGTATAAACATTGTTGTCTTTCAAAATTCTGATTATACACATATTTTGAAAAATAAAAATGCGTCAATTCGCTAATGTCAAAGCTAAAACTTTAACCCCCATGGGAAATTTATATGGAAACAGTTATTTCGTTGACTTGAGACCAACCATGGTTCGATTAAGAGTAATGCACAACGAAGTTGAAAATAAAAAAAACTTCGTAAATACACCATTTTACTGAGTCTTATAATCAACTTTGTTAAAAGGGTTAAAAATATGCTTATTTATATTTAATAATAATGAGTGGATATGCAAGGATCTTTACAGGTCCCCGCAGAGAATTTTATTTACATATTGTTTTACACATTTTGTTAAAACGACGTTTGTAAAAAAAAAATACACAACATTTTGTACCGAAAAAGGTTAAAAATAATTTAATTAACATTTTTAAATTGACGCATATTAAAATAAAAAGATAAATCTGATACCTTTTATCTTAGTGACAAAATTTGCATAGGCTTTTGGATTTTTTAACGAGTACAATATTACAAAGTGGTTCAGTAAACAATTTTATTGGAACTGCTACAATTAATTCAATAATGTATTTCAAAAAATTTCTGTTGAATTCTAACTGTCTCAATTGGCACAACATTATGCATTCCAAATAATCAAACCATACTCTTAACTACATTCGACCAACGTTTGGTGAAGAGCTTTAAATTAAATGATGTCGTTGGAAGTAGGCAAATTATATTTAGCAAAGCTTGCAATTTTTCAGAATTGACCAACAAATGCCATGTGTTCATAAAAATTTGAATTATGAAAAAATAAATGTCATATATAAAATCATAAATATAGCAATTAGATGTTTATCAATTACCTAATTTTTTCATAGCAACTAAAAACAAAATAAACTATTTGGATAAATTTAATTTATTTTATCCTTCTGTTTTGAAGTAATATTCAGAAATAATAAATAAGTTAAAAATATTTTTTCTACTATTCCTATAGAATTTATACTTTTTAAATTACAAAAAGTTAGACAAGTGAGCACCGCTCTGCTATACAGTACTTTTCAAGCATGTCGTTGAAATATATGTGTTATATTTGAGTTCAATGATAAATCATTGTATACGAAAAACAATTATAACGTATTATCGGCTTAGTATACTTGCTATACAATAAATTACAAAATTTGAAAAAATTATAGTGGCTATCAATGGCTCAAAAACAGTCAAAATAGTTTGAAAATTTTACCAGATATGGAAAATACAAATATTATAATACAATATTTGGTGTATATTTCTAAAGTCTACGGTTATTCGTTTTGGAAATACATAAAAATATAAAAATCGGTTAGTTGGAATTCGATAATTTATCGCTGAATATCAAATATTGTATAAATTATGAGTTTAAAAGCTCATAAGAAATTTATGTTCCCCTTTAGCAAACTTCTTTTTTGTTACAGGTACAGAAACTTAGGTAAATCATAAAAGGAAAAAATTTATGAATTATAACTTAAAAATAGTATGAACATTTTCGACATTTTGATGAATTTTGTCAAATTTGAACTTAAAATACATATAAAAATAATCGTGGGGATGTATTTCTGATATTTTTGAGCCTACATAAAAGAAACTTATGACTTATGAGGAACCTTGTATTCAATGATATAATATCATTGTATAAGAAAAACGATTCTGAGCGAAAACGGTCAGCCAGCCTATTATATTACCAAGTATATTTGGTGATATTATTGTGAATAAAGTAATTTATATATAACCTATTTACGTGGAGCCTTGTTTTAAATTTTCAATTCTTAGCTATAAAAATTGAAGATTTTATAAATTTTTAACTACAAAATAATTATTAAATAATAAATTTGATACATTTTGTCGAAATTTGAACTTTGAATGCTTATAAAAAAAAATTGTGCCTATGTATTTGTAATATTTTTCAACTGCTATTGGAACAATATATCAGGAGCCTCGCATTACATTTTCACACTTTTTTACCGAACAAATAAAATTTTATTGATATTTATAGAAAAAAAAACTAAAAAAATTGAAAACTGGCAATGTCCGTAAACAACTCAAAAAGAGTCAAATTATTTTCAAAATTTTATCGTGTATATGAATTGCTAATATAAACATTCAGTGAAATTTTCAAGTATTTACGATCAATTGTTTTTTAGTTGCACCAAAAACCAAAATCGATTTTCTCGAAAACTACTTTTGACTTTACTTTTGACCCCCCAAAGTACCAACTAGATTCACTTTCCTATCAGGAAAGTTACTGTTTAAGAAAATCCAAGCACTTTTACTGTCCTACAAGGTGATAACAGACACAAAAAAAAACACATCATTGTAAAATCAATACATTCATCACTTCGCTCAGAATCTAAAATATACAAGTTTCTAAAAATTTCACTAGACTATAACTAGCTGAAAAAGAGTCAAAATATTTCAAAACTGTAAGCAGCCTAAAATTGAAAATTTACAAATTACTATTTTGTTAAAAATATATAAAATATTCAACTTTTATAGCTAAAGATTGAAAATATAAAACAAGATTGCTTGTAAGTAGTTAAATATGTAATCAAAAAATCTAAAAATATACATGAACACAGGTTTTTAGTAGTTATTTAAAGTTAAAATTTGAACAAAATTACATATTTAATAACTAAGAATGACTATTTTAGTTATTTTTTGTAATTTTATAATACTAATTCAACTAACTGTCTACCGTATTAATGATATGTAATAACAATATAAATATAACATAAAACATCTTTTACTCACAAACCGTCTCCGTTTAGAACCATTTTACTAATACAATGATATTATATCCTTTAATTCAAATTTAATACCAATATACTATCCATTTCAGTGACCCACTTGTAACCTACTGTATAGCAGAGTGACATCCACTTTCCCGTTTTTTTCCATGTTAATTTTGATCAAAATTCAATGTTAGGTTAGATATTAAATTAACTGTGTAGATACTTAAAGATATTGATATTGTGCCAATGGTATAGTATTAGTTCACTGTCAAGTTGTTATTATCGATAATATTATTAGCTTCTGTAATAATTTCATTAACAATAATCTAGTATATTACTTAATAAGCTTACAAATTATTTTTCAGAATTTGAAGAAAAGATGCTCCGGGCGTGGTTAGAAAAATTAATTGTAAGATACAGAACAAATATCCAGTCATCCAACGACTCAACAAACATACAACGTATTGCAAAGAAGAGTCGAACGAGCACTTCTCAAATTAATATGCTAGACGATGACCATATCTCGACTCTGTCAATTTATCCATTCCTCGTCTACCCATTTTATCAACCACCAATTTATTCGAGTTTTATTCCATTACCCTATGATGCAACAACACATCTACTTCCCGTCGGACAAGTGCCGTATAAAAAAAATGAATACCACCATCGGTTTTTGGGACCCTTACATACCCAATTCCCAGTTGGGTATACAAGCGTTCCAGAAATTATGAGCCCAATACTAATAAATAATGAGCCTGAAATTAAAAAAACAATGAATGTCCCAAATTCCATTCCCCCAGATAACCAAGAAGTGATACAAAAGCATGACAAGGAAGTACATACCTCTGAACAAATATTAAACCTAAATAAAGGTGATTTTGATCACACATCACCGATAGGACTTAACCTGGTAGATCCAATAAAAATGTATCAAACAAAAGACGACAAAATTGAACAACCAAATTCAAAAATGAATAGAAAATTACATGACCATCTTACTGCGGATGATCTTACAAACATATTAACGACAGAACAAAATCAAACGACTGGATCTCACGAAGTTCGAGACCTTCAACCATCAACTTTTTTTACTGATTTCGACACCACTATGCCATTAGATACAGTTAATTTTCCAAAAACATATCTAGTTTCTACTCTTCCACCGTTCACTATATCAAATGAACCAAGTAAATCTGAAACATACAGTAACTCGGTCTCACAGCTTCCATTGAGCTCCGATGAATTTAGTACAGTAAAGCAAATGTTATTACATCGTTCCCCAACACAAGAGCCATTGTTAAACACAAAACAACTAATAACTACACCAGTTACACCGTATTCATCAACTACCACCAGTGAAAAAAATCAGCAGGATACTTCTGAAAAAATGAGCCGACCGGATGAACCACGAAATTCTCATCACTATTCAAACGAAAAGTACACGACTGATATTTTAAAAACGTCAATCATTAACAACAGTGAAATATCAACGGAAATGGCCGAAACAACAAGAAATCCCGAAGTTTTAAATGCATTAACAACAATTACGACTACAATATTTTCAACTCCATTGTGTGAAAATAATAATACCAAAATATCAACATCCTCCTCTGTGGCTAGAGCCGAAACAGATATACACGCCAAATCATATAACGTTCCAGTTCAAAAGATAAATGGTAAATCTGATAAGAAATTGACTACAGTCAGTAATGGGCAGGATAACATTAATAATTTAATTAGTTCGTCAACACGTCCATCGGTAATATCTATTACGACTTCAGAAACGTCCACATTTTCGTATACAAAAACATCGTCACCGCCGCAACCTAAATATTATTCTTCAACCAAATTACCAGATGTAAAATATACTACTGATAAAAACAATAAAATCCAATCAACGAGTTTACGTTACACTTCATTATTGCCCACAGTTCTACAACCACTGAATATTAAAAATATCACAACTACAATATTAGTAGAAACTAAAACTGAGAAAACTCCACAGATCACATTTAATTCCAATAAGTATATAAAAAACATTAAACAGAACACAAATACTCCTATACATCATGAATCAACTATTTCATCTTCAACACCGACAATTTTTATTCCTTCTCATAACGTTTTCAACACAGATACACCCATAAAAAATGTCCAAAATAATTTACCATCTGATATAACTATGTATTCAAATAAATACCAAAGCCAGAGTATACCAACTTCAACTGAAAAATCAAATACATACAAAGACGGTAATATTAATACTTACTTTCCGACCACAACAAAAGGAACAAAAAGAAGCACATTGAAACCAACAGTAGCACCGATAAATCAATATAACTCTGTTCAGAGAAAAATACCTCTTGATATAGTTTCCGGTGATTCGAAATTTAGAAAAACAACGTACAATCAAGATCGGTATATGACGGAAACACCAAACACTCCACAATCTATTGAAGATTCAGAACTCTGGTACAATCACATGTATCCTCAAAACGCACTTAAAAAAAAGGTAAATGAAGAACAAATACATGTTTTGTTAAAAAAAATTATAAAATTACTCAAACCCGAAATCGAGAAACAGACTCTAACTAAAGAAAGTGTAGCGAGGCTCGTACCATCAAGACTTGGAGATCCAGAAAAGTTTGTATACATTATATATCCGTGGATAATTGACGAGGCTAAAAATATAGAACGCGAGGAACGAGCTAAAAACAATGCGAATCCATTGATTACTTCTGACAAGCTTTAATGATGTTTTTTTTTTTTGTAAAAATGTATTTATTTTATATTAAAAAAAACAATGATAATCATCCTGTTTTTTTAATGCTGAAATTAAAATATTAAATTCATAAAATATATAACACGTGTACCTACAGTGTAAATTTTCATTATTTTGATTGTAAGAAAGCCAATTTTAATCATTCAGTTGACATAGCAGAGCTACTCCACGGTATATCCAATGAGAGGGTTTTCGATTCGTATCGAGAAACATCGATAAAACATAATTAGAAGAATGTCCCGTTGTAGATAAAACTCCTTTTCTCTCTGATGTATTATACACTGGGCATGTATATCTATTACCTTTGATCAACTCATATTTTCTTGTAGGTAAAAACCATACTAACGGTAACACATCCGTTAATACTTTCGGCAATTGTTCCTCCAGTATCATCCTACAAATTATATTTAAATATTACCCATCAATATATATTATATCATCTATTATATTGATTATTTAATAATATCTTAAATGACTTAATCTTTTAATGGGTTTGGAATTCAATAGGTCAATCGTTCTACGTCACGCTACATAGTTGATTAAAAAAAAAACGTACTTAGACATATCCCAACGAGCTCCATCTATAAATAGACCGTAACAATACACCCCGTCCACGGGAGGTTTGTTGACTTTATCAGAGTGTTGTACATGAAAATCAAAGCACAATTGGTCTATAGGTATAGTATAACGTCGAGCAAAGTTTTGTATCACCGCGGTAAGAAATGCTTGTGTAAAAAATAGTCCACTGAGCCAGACATTATCGGGTAAACCTTCGTCGTACCAAATCTAAAATAATTTTAAAAAACACAATTAATCAACTAAATAATAACAACAAGTATTTTTCTATTTCAATGTGTCGACGAGTAAGTAATATACTTAAACAATTATACAATGTAATAAAATAACGATGTGTAGCTTAAATTTATTGTTTATAACAATGTGTAAATATATTTATGCATGTACGTATGTATGTATGTATGTATGTATGTATGTATTATGTATGTAATATGGTATTTATATGACTATATCACTGATTTTAATTCACACACGAAAAACTTCTGTTTTAACCTTAACTAACGACAGAAATATAAAAGGGTAATAAAAGTATCCGGCAAGTTTCATTAAACTAATAAAAAGAGAATATTAAAGTCTCTCATTGTAAGGTACCTATTCCAAACGTTTAACTTTAATCTAAAAATATTTTACTTATCCGTCAGCTAAAATTTATGTACCTATCATGTATTTATTTTAGAACAATACGGTGCAGTACAAAGCCGTCCGGAGAAAGTTAATGTTTTGTAAACGTCTAAGAACTTGCTTTTTGTCGTTTCTTCCGTTGTCTATATACCTATTCTACCACCAAAATAATATAACAAATATCGTTTTCAACAAATTGTTTTCAATTTACCCATCCACATGCTTTACTACCAAAAAAAAACTATATTAATTTGATTATTTAAATCTAGATTAATTTTATAGGTTCTATTTTAATTTTGATTATTTGTGTGTAAGTATTACGTAAATATTTAATATATAATAATTCAAAGAAAATTATAACTATTAATCAAAACATAAATGATAAAAATCAAAAATATCTCATAGCTAAAAATAGTGTAAATTTCCGGTGAACTTTTTCTTTTTGACAGAGATAGAAAAACTTGTTGTGAACCTTATATTAACATTTTTATTATATTAGCTATGAAAAGAAATACTTTTATGAAATTCTAACTGAAAAATAATTTACAACATTTAAAAAAATTATTATGGCTATCGATAGCTCAAAAAGAGTCAAAACTGTTTGTAAATTCATGTCGTAAAATCAATACACTGCTCCGCTTAGAATCTAAAATAGGTACCAAAATAGAAAGTTACCAAATAATTATTTTTAAATTGTATAATACGAAATTATAGTTTATCACGTTGTATTAAAAAAATAAGTTTAGAAATTGGGAATTTACCACGCTCACAGATTGAGTTTTTCTAACTTGTCTCTTTTACTTTTCAGTAAATAAAAACTTGGTTTGTTATTAGATATTTAATCCAATTTACTTACAAATAATGTTTTATTTGTGTATGTTATTCAAAAATAATAAGCATATAGTATTTACCTATCTTGTTAGTTGATACGTGTTAAGTATTTTCATTTCCCAAAACCAAAATATTTAGTAGCTACATGGATTAAAATTCAAACAAACACAAAATATTTTTTTAAGTGAGTTATTAAATATTGCTACATATAAATGTATTAAATCTATTTATCTTATGGAACACTGTAGAAATTATTTTGTCCAAAACTTATTAAAATCAAGAAGTATATTATAGAAGATTTTAACATATTATTTTGTCGAAACTATACAATTTTTTTAATGCATTTTATAATAATACTCGTAGACAGATGACACATGTGTGGTAATTAAATAAAATTGTTTAAATAGTTATCTTACCTATTTTGTTGTTTTTTTTAGAAACAGTCTAGACAATTTTTAAAAAGTAACTACTACAAATTATTAGTCATTTGTTTTAAATCGTTATCTTTTCCCTACTATAATATTGCTATAAGCATTTAAGCTACACACATAACACGGCTTACTTGCAAGAAATTAAGTCGTTCAATAAAATTAGTTATATAGCCTCCCAAGGACTTAAGACTTGGATAAGAAAACTTCGACCAAATTACTGGGAATTTGGCCGTGGATAGCGATAGGGCCATGGTTTCTAGTTCAGGCGTCATAACAATAGCGCCTTTGATAGCTTTTATCAAGTCTTGTAAGCTTTTACGAATCACAGACAGTAGTACGTTAAAACGTTCCATTTCTTGAATAAGGACCGCATTCATGGATTCTGCGTACATAACGGGGTATTTTGTCGTTGCTGCTTCTATGTCGAAATTATTCGGAAGCTTCGTAAGTATATCGGACACGGTCGCTATAAGTGCCTTATCTGTCGTATCAGAGTCATCTGTTCCGCCACTGTATTCCATTACTGATACGAATGATTTGAACAGTAACGTCGTGGTCTGTAAATCACGGATGATTCCCGAGTTGATGTGCAACCCAAACACTTCTGGACTGTGGACGACTGGAATTTCCTATAAAAAAAAATTTTGAATTTTTTATTAATGATCCGTGATTACCGACAAACAGTTTATTTTTATAATTGTTTTCCCAACTTCTATTTGTTTAATAAAATCATGGTAGTGGGCACGAAACGGGATTCCATACTTCTGATCGACGTCACAAAACAAATAGTATGGGTTTTCGACTACTTGCGGACAGCAAAATTTATTCAAAATTGTATTAATCGTACGCCTGTCCCAATCGTCAGTTATTCTTCCACCGTAATTACATTCTCCGGTTAAGTATGTCACGGCCTCGAATGGTATTTCGTCGAATTCATTAATATACATCTAAAAATAATTTGATTAATAACTCATAAGATATATTCCTAAACGGATATGCACTTGAAGTTGTTGAATAGAAATGTAATAATCGGATTCGTTAAATTCATAAGGGATATTCCATCCAATTGGCCCAAATTTTCTTCGTTCTTGTACAATGGCATGGAAAAATGTAATACCATACAATAGTTTTGTGAATGTCCGTTCCTTACCCGGACATCCTTCAAAAAAGTTTTTATCTTTCACGGGATACGACTGATAGCTCCGGAGCATATTAGCTTGTAAGCCCGTAGGAGGTTCGTTAGTCATTTTAACACCATTCTGTAGCACGGACACCGGAAACTAAAATTAATTGTATAACTTAAAATATTATAATACAGGTATACCAGTAATGAACTTTCAACAATATTATTATCATGTTACTTTGACAGATGGATAGCTGGTAAGCCACAATCTAAATTCACTATTCACGTTGGAAATATCAAACGAGTCACAAATCACTTCCAACTGTCCCATCCACGAGGTAGCCAAATGACAGTTTTGTAAACATACCCAACCACCCATTTTTTGTGCGTTTCTTATCAACAATTCAGCTATAGGACCCTTTAATTAGTATTAGAATATTTACAATTAATTTAATATAATATCAAAAATCATAATATATTAATATATTTATATTCTATTAACTTGTCCCTGGCCCAACGAAACGCTTTGAAGACTTTCCGTCTGGCCCATTTTGTCGGCAAACTGCAACAAACTCGCCATAGGATCTACCCCAGGTGAGAGGATAAATATAAGTGGACTCAGACAAATTGAGTCACTATAGGATTTTTTTATGTCAAATGGTGGTGGGTGAATGAACATTTCTCCTAGTTCTACTTCAATAAGTCTGGTTATAGCAGGTATGACCTTGTCAGGCCTAATGGCACGTATGACGAGAATTCGTTGAAAATCACTTAATTTATCGTACCAGGGATTAGGAAATTTTAAAATTCCATGATCTGTCATGTCGCAATAGTTTTTCCACTCATCCACTCTGCTTATAAAATCATCTTTTATGCCTGAAATAATCAAATCGTAGCAATACTGTACTATTATACCAAAACCATGTATAAAATGTACCATGGTACGCATTTAGTTCATCCAAAAGACATATCTCATTCCAACTTTTATCATGAAACCAATTTGGTCCAGGATTAAGAACATTGTTTTTAAGATCAATACCGTCAGTCATAAGAAACATTAGTTCTTGCTTGTCGATTTTGTTTTCAGCACTATAACAATCAACGTTATAAAACGTCAGTAACATTAAAATAAACCCAACGTAATTATTACCACTTACAGCATTATTGTAGTGCACATAATGAAAGAAAACAACATCTTATCCTTTTCAAATAATGACCGGCATACATTGGCATATAAATTATAAGTAAAAGTTTCTTTCAGAGCTTCTAGGCGTATTCGAATAATTTTTGATTTATTTCTAAATTAACAATTCACTATATTTTACTCTTTTAATATGTATAGATACAAGGTACATACAATATTATAAAATCAATGTAATTTATGTGAGTATGTGTGTAAGTATAAAAAGTAATCGATATAATATGTGTTCAGATGAAAGTTTACTCACGCCGTTTCAATAGTCATAATAAAAATATTGATGAACCAAGATAATGAATATTGATACATTGGATCAATATTTGGCAAATCAGTAATGCAATAATAAAGTATAGAACAGTGTTCAGCGATTGGTTTATATTGTAAACGAAATTGATCAAGAACTGCAACAGTTTCCACTGAAGCAGCTTGTTTGCGAGTTATTTCTTTAGCTAATATCTAAGTAATATAATCCATCATTGTAATATTTAATAAGTAATTTAATTTCCATATACAAATATTTACCTTAGAATTATCTAAAACGTCAACCGCATTTTCGTCTTCTAAAATGTTTCCTGGGGCTGATAGAATTTGCAGAATATTGTTTTCGACGTCTAACAAGGCTTTAACGTTTTCAGCACCCTCAACAATTAATTGCTGTCTTTTTGACTCTAGATCTGGTCTGCATCAAATTTGATATTTATTAAATATTACCACATAAAATATGTATTATTGTTGAGTATATTTACCGTTCTTTGGCAACAACGATTCCCAATAATTGGTCTTCTAGACCTTCTACGGTCAATGCAAAATTTATAACGGTAACTTTGTTAAATATTTCTGGTAAATAATGTGGATTTCTAAGTTTTGATGTGATGTACAATCGAAATTTCGGATTGAACTCGATGGTATTATCTCCAAGTGCTATATACATTGACTTTCCTGTAAGATAAAATTATGACAATTAATTTAATTACATATATGTAAGATTGATCACACTCGCTGCATGTTATGTTAAATAAATTATATACAATTCTAGAATTAACAAACATGTTATTCACAATCTTGATTTCTATTTTTTAGATATATCATATTATTAACAATCATAATATATTAATTGATTTTTGAATGTAACTATTTTAACTAACTCCTGTCATAAAACAAACAAATTAATTTTTTTTTTACATCATAACATAAACCAATATTATATAATCACCTTGTTTATACGCCAGCTTCAATAATATTGGGTCTAAGGGCAAATCTAAATCTTCTAGTACGTTTTCGATTAATACTGGCTTCCCTTCTTCAATACCAAGCTCGATACTTTTCATATAATTTGGATTAGTTAACTTAATAGTAATAATGTCATTATATTTTTCCAACGTTTTAATCCATTTATGTGCCTGACCTTGAGGGTCAATCAGTAGCGACCATCTTTGTGAGCCATCCATAATGATGGCATTATCGATCGAAAATGAATCTAATGGTAATCCATTAATAGTCCAATTTTGGATTTTAGTCGGAACGCCTAAAACTTCAATTAAACTATAACTATCTGAACTTGGAATCTTTAAATCGTTGCACAATATTTTCCAATCATTTATTATTGAGGATCTACAAAAGAAAATTAAAATTGTTTTCAGGAACATAATCTAGGCGTGATTAATTTAAATACCTGAAATTAAATGTAAATGGAGCCAAATACGCTATTATTCCACAAGATATAAGAATATCACCTGGTATGCAATCGTAATTAGTCTGGAGTTCTTCCGCTCGTAGGGCCCAACGATGTTTTTCACCGCCTAGACTTCCTAAACAATTTTTAATTAGGTTTATTAATTTATAAATACATGATTGAGTTGGATACCAACCTATAAGTTTTTCTGCTTTAATTAATTTGCTTTCACATAATGCAACTTCTGCAAGTAATTTCTCTTTATTCAACACAGTCTCTTCCAATCGGTCTTTAAGAGAATCTAATCTTTCCTGCAACTGTCTCACTTCATTTCGTTTTTCTTCCAATATCGCCATTGTTGCTTCATACTCTGCATTAGCTATTTCAAGTTTTTCTTTTTTCGGTGCCACAACTTTGATTACTTTATCATACATGTCCAATGCGATAATCCACTTACACAGACCTTCTGCAGCACTAGATGCTTTAGCTACAATTGGTGGTTTAAAATTAGGATCTGGAAGATATGTTTTCCGAATAATTGCCATAATTTGAGAAGGTATATTATCCTTATCGTATTCCTTTAATCTTTGCAGAAAATTGATATCACCCAAAATACGTTTACTAGGTCCCCAATAATCGAGTATCTAATAAACAAATTTTTCATATTTTACTATATTTGTGAATTGTGGAAGAGTAAAATTAAATATTACCTTTTGTCCTGGCTTATTGGGATCGGGGATTTTATCTGGCGAGACGCCTTTCATTACGCATACTGCTGCCATTACAGTTTTCACCATTTCAGGAGGATTTTTCATAGACTTAACCAATGTTATATCAGTTGGTTTTAGAGTATTTAAAGCATCAATTGCATCTATAAATGATCAAAAAGTTCAAACTAGATAAATGAATGTACCATTAGTTTGAATTAATTCATTTAAAAAACATAGAAATATCATATCTTATTCTACATAGTAATATTAATTGTTAAGTAACGATACAGCACTGAACACCGATTTGCGCCAAGGAGGTTGAGCGTAGCTCCGAGTCGTTTACCATAAGTGCACTCTTTATAATTTAAAATATAGTGAATATCATAACTATTATAATAACTTACACTTTTTTAAAACACTAATTTTTATACGTTTGAATAATTATTATTTTATTTAATGAATTAAGTATATATAAGAATAATTTAACTGATATTACAATATAGTATTATAAGGCATGAATTTACCTTCTAAAACTGGTATAGCTAATGCAAGATCAGCTTCACATTCTGTTTTTAATTCATTAGCCGCTTCGGCTTGAATATTTGCTACTTTTTCATCTTCTTGTACTCGAGCGGTTGCTTTTTCAACTTCTACTGTCTCACGAGAAATCATAACCATCATTTCTTCTGTATCTTTTTGAGCTTGTTGAAGCTGAGGTTGAAGCTTAAACAAATCTTCTTTCATCTGGCTTACTTGTAATGTGGCATACTCAAGTTCCTGTAAGCCACCTACATATCGCATTTTTGCTTCCATAATTTCTTTTTGCTTACGATTAGTGCAATCCGTGTATGATTTGATTAAATCCAAATATGATGCCGATGTAACATACGTACGACGCCGTGTTGCAGAATAGAATTCAAATGATAATCTTCTGTAAAAGAGCATAGTTACCTATTTATTTGTTTTATATGTGTATTTAATTCACACAATCCCTACCTAGCGTCGACATGAAAACGTTGACAAACAGTAACAGCAGAATTTTTAATTTTCTCAGAAAGATTAACGTCTTTCAAATACTTAAATGCTACCATTTGTAATGCATCATCTGGCCAATCTTTGAACCAATCAATTGTACAACAACTGACTAAAGACGGATACAGTCTCAGATGATTCCTAAAACTTGATCCAATTGGACTAAAGCACAAACATATATGCAAATTTTGTTTACAGCGGTTTATAAAATAATTAAAAACGACCAATGGAGCAATATCCAAATTTCTATTTCCTCCTTGAGCAGCTAATCTAACCATCTGCAACAATTTGCATACAGTTAAATGTTTGAACATTCAGAGCATCAGTGCAATAATAGTTATACCTCTAATATACTTTGTTGTTCATCTAAAGTAAATAAATTTGGCAGTTCTCCAGAATTTAATAAAGCGTCAATATCTTGTAAAAAATAATCTTCTTTAATTTGTCCTTCAGCAAACAAGAAAACAGTTGGACAGTTTTTTCCGCCAGAATCGATTAATATCGATTTCAAATTATCTCTCCATTCAGTTAATCCATAGCTCTTAGTAATCTCGGGTTGAAAAACATTAAAATTACACATAGCCGCAGCTAAGCGGGTCAAAGATTGACGTCCAGATCCACCTACTCCAACTAATAACGCACATCCACCAGGGATTGTTAAAATTCTACAAATCCTTGAAAGATGTTCACATGCGTATCTATATAATTTATAAAAACAAAAATTATAGATATAAGAATAAAAAAAAATAAAAATAGTTTACTTAAACAAAACTATATTCAATTTTGAATCATGTGTCTTATCGTATTCATCCATTACAATTTGAGCTTTTTCTTCAAAATTTGATAACGACAGCGGTTCTTCGTATTTATTATTTTCCAATACATCAAAATCCATGATATTAGTAAATAAAAGATTTGACATATCTTGGCAAACAATTGGCTAAAAATAAAAAATTATTACAATTGGTCTCTCGACATAACAAATATTTTCGATTACGCACAGATAAATCTGATAAATTATTAAACACTACGTCAAACATTTCTTGAAAGTTTGTATTAACGCAAACACGAATTTTATTGAATAACCAATATCTATCATTATCGTCTATAAGGCGGTCATAGAATACTCTCATCACTTCATGGACCCACAATCTATAATATAAAATAATAATAATTGTTCGAAATTCTTAAATTTACAATACAATTTACCTCACGAAAACTTTCCGATTAGTAAAGCTCTCTTTGCGGAACATAAGTATTCCATTTGTCACTTTTGAGATATCTCTTATGTTAAATAAATAATGTGATTTCGCAGGTGTTGGAGCTAAATTCTTAATAGCCGATCTGTATAAAACAATTGTTGATTTGATTATACTATCAATAATTGGTACTACTTCTAGTGTAAAACCATTCTTCTGAAATCAAATCATGATTTAATTTAAATATCAATAAATCATAATTTATAACATACTCTTAATCCAATTTGAAGTAAAGTTGAGTATATATTTGTGATACTTTCGTCGTCAAATGAGTTTATAGCGAACAATCCAAAATGACGTAAAAACCTTGCATACTCTTCTTGTTTACTCCCACCAGTTGGCCCAATAGCAGACAACAGGAGAATATCTTTTAGATAAACTTTGGTAGTATCTTGCAAATCATGCCAGTAACCATGGTCAATAAACTGTCTTAATAATTCAATAGGAGGTTGTGCTCCATATTGTTCTTTTACGGGCATATTCATATCATCGACAAAGATAACACAAACCTTTCCTGATGGCGGTCCATATACACCACGTTTACGCTTTATGAGTTTAGATAATATAATTTCCTGTGTAAAATTAGCTGATGTCTGAGTTGTAAACGTAACAAAAGATGGGACGTATTCGTCTAACGACAATTTATTCATCATATAATTTTTTATGTAGAAACTTTTGCCGGTTCCCGAGGGACCAAAAAGTAATAATGGTTTACGGTGAGAAATAAACATGTCAACTAAATTCATATACCTAAAAATAGAAAAATTAAATTAAAATATAATGCGTTTTTATTAAAAAAAAAGTTACCTAGCAGTGTCCAACGTATGGACTAAAGTTTGTTCAATATTACTAATTTCTTCAATTTTATTATTTTTCACAACTTCTGACAAATTTTTCCAAGATCCTCGAGATGTGCAACTATATACATAGTCATATAATGTTCCATCGTATGGTATCGTAATATCTAATGAACTTAAAGCTTCTGGTTGTTCCAAACCAGGAATATCACCCTTCCAAAGTTCTTTAAAATAATGATCAAAAGCTGGTCGTGAATTTGAATCTAGGGTTCCGCCAAAACCCCAAATAGAAGCATACACAAAAGATCCTTGTAAGTAATTTGTAAAATGTTCATTGAAACTTGGATTATCGGTGTTTGAACTTTTTAACTGCATCTCTAGTATATTTAAAACGTTTCTGCCAAGATACCGAGAAATAATATAGATATCAAAAAAACAAGTCAATAATTAACTTACAAAACCATATTTGTTTCTCCAGCATTAGTCAGTTGAACACAACTATGACGAACAAAGCAAAGACAAGGAGGAGTTATCCAGTCAAACAAACACATTATATCTATTCCATTTTGATCTAAAGACCAAAACTCTGGGCAAGTTTTTATCCAACTTTCAATTAATGGTCTCCAACCCAAATCTATGGGATCTAAATAAATCATACCGCAACGAGACACAGTAGCAGGAGAAGCCTAGAAATTTGCATTTAATTTTACAATGTTTACGAACGAATGAAGTCCATGACTTACCTGAGTAAGATCCATAACCTCAAATACCATAGACATATTATCTGGCATACCGATGACTTCACCGGAACTTAAACACAACTTTTTATTATCATCTAGTACAGTATTCAGATTTTCTATCCAAACAGTGTCAATTGGACCATCAAATATTAACCATTTCCTGTCTGAAGTCTCTGACATTGAAAATTTTCTATAAATAATATTTATATTGTATGATTAAACACCTATAACACAACAGTATGTATAAAGATGTAAAACAAATGCATACCTAAACGTGTTAGCTATAACCCCGTTAACCCATTCATGTAAAACATCATCAAAATACCCGTAAAGTTGATTGATTGTCAGTGCTTTAGGATTTACAGTTTCGTATTCAACCTTTTCTTCTCCTTGGTCTAGTTTATTTTGTAAATTTAAAGTTTCTGCGAGTAAATGAAGTAATGAAGTCTTCCCTCCAAATGGATTGCCTACTAACATAAAGCCATGCCTAACAATCATCATTTCGTAGGTTTGAATAAGTTTTTCCATGAAAGTGTCAATTGGTTGTAAATGCATCTTCTCACATGCCTAAACAAATAATAACATACAACACTGCAATAACTCTATTTTTAATATTTGCTTACAATTTTTGCAGCAGAAATCAAATTTTCATGATGAGAATTTGGTGATTTGAGGTCAGGAAATAAATCAGATATTATTCCGTTGAATAAAGGAACGTCTTTATTTAAAAATTTGGGTAAATTCACATCTAAAATAGATCTAAGCAAAAGTTCTGACTCATCATTTTCCGGAAACTTCATCTTTAAATTTCCTACTGCAATAAGTACAGCTTTAACAGCTCGCATACCTATAGCCATATTAAACAAATCCTATTTACATTGAGCTCAAAATGGGTTTTTCTTCAACCATACCATAATCATAATGTGGTTGAAGTGATAATTGTTCCGAGCACAATTTATACGTGGTAACAATTTTAATAGATAACTCTCTTGCATTCATAAATCCATAGGAATATAATGAAATTTCACCAACCATTGCATAATCTGGCACCATCATAGCTACAGTTCTAAACAAAACCTGTGAATCATAATACTGATTTAGGTTTTTTTGTTGTAAACATTTTCTTATTCCTAAACCTTCAAATTATCAGGTAGATCGAATCTTCCTGCGTATCCTGGGTTCATAGTAATGCAAACATAACCCCTCGGGTTTAATTTGAGTTCGGTACCTTCAAAGAAAAATGTTTCAACGTTTGTTCTTACTGCTTGAACTATACCTAAAATCTGTTGCGCAACCACTGACAACACTTCAATATCAATACGGTTGAATTCGTCAAAACAAACCCAAGCTCCAGATGAAGCTAACCCTTTGAAAAACTAAAAAAAATGTTAAATAAATAATTATTTAATTAATTTTACAGCATGTAATGTAAATATATTTTTCAAATAAAATTATATAAGTACTTTTCTCATTGCCAAGTAATTAAAGCTCTCGGAGCAATTAAACACGACACATTGGAAACCCAAAGCCCTTGCTAAATCTTTTATGGTTTCTGTCTTACCAGTACCAGCTGGCCCCTCGGGAGCACCATAAAGATGTAAATGATAAGCACTGATCAAGGTACGATAACACCTATCCGTTAAAGGTGTGATAACAAGTCTAGGCTTATTTCCTAAGTATTCATACGCATATTTTATAGTTACATTAGTAATGCGTGCCAAGGCATCAGCTTCCCAATAATATCTAAACAAATAATCAACATATGGTTAGAAATTTAAAATTGTTCAATTTTAAATATTTTTTTTGAAAATTAGGTACCACCTTAACTGGCTTAGCCATTTAAAATCCATATCGTGACGAATGTTATTGTTGGCCAACTCATCAACAACATCTCTGCAATGAACGTCTAATATAACCAACGTACTTAAAGTTGTTCTTCTTTGTTTGTTCGATTTATCACGTACTAAATTTACAATATCATCCAATTGTTTCTATAACAATATTTGATAAAAATCAAATAATATATTCTGATAGTCTAATATATATAAACAATTGAAAAACATACAGTTAAAAACTTATGGTAACTTTGCATTTGCCCAGGTTTTTGTACAATAAATACATTATGAACTTCAGCAGTCCAATACATTTGACTAACACATAAAACACATTGACCTGGCCATTTTTGTACCCACACTGTTCGTTCTATAGTTGGGTATTCATTATAAGCGTTTTCAATTAAATTTCTAATTGATATTACCATTTGTTTTTCTACCTAGGTGTATCAAATAACAACGATTAAAGCATAAAATAATAATGAATAGAAAATGGAAAATAACCTGAAATAACCATTTTTCAACACTCCCTCTAGCTTCAACAGTCGAAATATGTTGACTAAGTGCAATTTCTTCACCCTCGCTACTTAAAATTTTCAAAATATCCAAATTATCATTAAAACTAAGTTTAGAAATTCCTTCAAAACATTTTTTTAAATGAGGTTGAACTCTTTTGGGGTCGCTTGTTTCTGATAAAATTTCTAACATTTCATTATTTGAAAGGAAAAAAAATCTAAATTTGAATTTCATATTAATAGCATAATTTTAAAACAAAATATTTTATTTTTGAATTTTTTTTTTACCTTGGAAAGAAAAGACGTTTTTTTTCCAAATAGTTGTTAACTCCTAAGTTAATATATTCCGCCATTTTGGTACATTTAATCAATGATTCTAGAACACCTTCTCGGCCAACACATTTAATGGCTAATGGATGAGATCTGACCATACTTAATAATCCTTTTATAATCTCATTGACCTCCTAAACGTGAAATTTATATTTATTATTATATTGAATTAACCACAAAAATAATAATATTACGTTAAACAGAGATCCTTCTTCAGGCATTTGAGCAACTATGTCCTTGGAACTAAATATTGGCATGAGATATAGCCACCGCATCTGCACACTTGCCCATTCTTCAAGTGTCATATTCATTCGGTTCACCTTATCAAACCACTCTTTCACTTCACTTTCTATAGGCTTTACAAACGCTGAACCCCGAATCGATATAGTCTTAATGAAATGATCATCGAGTAATGCTTGTATACTATCTAACCCAGACAATATGTTTACTTTTGTATCCCTTTAAAATTAAGAAAAAATTTCATTAGCTACAATTGTTTTAAAAATCTTAAGAGTTTACTAATGTTAATAAAACATACTTGTACGGACTGGTGCATAGTTCAATAGTTTTCCAATCTTCTTGCATTTTTCGTAACGATTTTCTTAATTGTTCTTCTTTAGTGGCACCAATACTGATGACGTCAAACCTATACAAATAACTTAGAAACTACGTGTATCACTTAAACAACTAATATAGATACCTGTATAATATATACTAAAGGTACTTCTGATTTACTTCAAATTTACATATACATAATATGTTTAATTTATTGATAGAATAAACTAAACATATTTACATATTAACATACCTATTTGACAATATTTAATGTCAACAAAAAAGTATAATACTATAATATATTGATAACAAATTCAAGTTGTAATTTTTTTGTATTTATTTTTTTACAAGTTTTCAAACTATCTTTGTTTTGTTTACTCTTTTAATTATATTAGGTTTTTACAAAGATAGAACAAATACAGTTAATATACAACTCAAACAGGATCAAAACAAAAGCCCATTGAATCTTCTGAATGCCAAATAATAACATAACTCTTAACGAGTCTTCACATTGTTTAATGTTCACGAAGTATTCAGAAAAATTATTTAATTACAGTACTTAATATATTTTTATACAAGTGTAATTAAATTATTAATAAAGAATGAACAACTAAAGAGTTTTAATAACACTTATATAAGCTTATGAATATGAACTAAACCAATTTTACCAAACAATTTTTCTCAAAAAATATTTTTTTTAATAGTATAACATTCGGCATAACAATATACATTGTGATTAAATTGATGCCGTGTAAGAGTGAACAAAAAATTTGATTGTAAAAAATGTTTCAATAAATCCATACACTTAAACGATTCAATAGTTAAAAATAACAAATTCAAATATTTAATATAGGTAAGGAAAAAATCAAATGATTGGTAAATTATTCAGAAATTTGAAGAAAATTATTCGCATCCTTTTCGGACGATGAACGTCTGGCCCGTCAAATTGGTGAAAATGGACCATCTTAGTCCGTTAGTCGTATGCGTCTAGCATTTTAATACACTGTTACATAGACGGGTAACACTTATCTACACATATTTTAAAAAATAAGAAGAATATTTTCAAATATGATGTATAAAAATCGATTTTGTTAGGTATCAATATGTTATCAATATGAAAATAGTGTATTCATCATCAAAAAAAAACTAACCCGACCATTTTAGAAAATGTTTATACTACTAAATATTAATATTATGTAGATTTATTTAATTCAATTTACGTCTTAGCGTAGTCAGATCATCCTAAATATTATGGCATAATAATTATTTTTGTTCGTGTTCTAACCAACTGGTAAGCGAAAGTATATAACATCCACACCACTAAATATTGTACTTAAATAATTATTTTATCTAATATTCGAATAACTGTTTGAATATTCGAAAGTTGAACTTGTTTCAAATATCAATATAAACTTACTGAGGTAGTAGTTGTTCCAAATTTAAATCGATGATTTTTGACAGTGTCGTGCCAGCATTTGGAGTCAAGTTAAATCCCGACAGTTCTGACATTTCTACCCAATGTCTTTCAGTTAAAGCAGGGTTACACATAATTCTAATGACTGGCATGTAATGCTAGAGTAAATAAATACACTTTTTGTTAAAATAATCACCATTTAAAGAACAATTATTAACACCTATTCGCTTTTTTCTATGAAATATTAATGAAATATAAAGTACAAGAATCCTTACATACCATAATTCATTATTTCATTTTATATTCTTAATTTAATTATAAAACTAATAATGAATTATACAATTCCATCGATTTGAGTGATTTAAGAGTTATTTGCGTCTCAAAAGAAGGTTAGCTAAGAAGGTATTAAATTCAATAGATAATTTCCTGAGAATAGAATAAAATATAAAACAACCATAACTAAAATTCATAGAGAAAATAATTATAAATAAAAAAAATGCATTGTAAAAAAAAGTTAAAAATATATATTAACGAAATACGATTATTATTATTATTATTATTATTATTATTATTATTATATAAAATATTTTGTATTCTTTTTTTTATTATGATCTAGGACATTAGTAAAATCTTGAATTTCAATTCATTTAATTGCATGTATTCAATAATATAATAATGAAATAAAATAATTTGTTTTTTAATCTATTTAATCATTTTTAATCATTTTAACCCTAAATTGATTTTATTAACATAACTATATAATATGGAGACGAACTATGCTTGCATTTTAATTTTTACCTCATTAAATTAAAAATTAAAAAACATATTTATTTTTATGATTTTAACGAATAAAATAATTATATTTATCCTCTAAAGTGTATTCAAGTACATATCCCTTGTTAGTTGTTATATACGAGATTTTAGTTAGATCTTTAATTTAACACAATACCAAACATAATTAAAGAAACTTTTACTAAAAACATTTTTTTTTGTTTTCAACAAATTCATTAGAAAATACACACAAATGAGATAATTATTACAAAGTAATCAGTTTTTCTTTTCAGATTTTGTTAAACTATGACTTCTTAAGTAAGCAAAATCACGATTCCTTTGATCTAGATACTAAAAACTTTTTCTTTGAATTTCATTATTCATTTAATAAATAACAAATATTAATTGAGAGTACATTTTTCAAGATGGTTTTCTCTAAAAATTAAGTTTTTTGTTTTAAAATTGTTCTTAATGTACCTACATCTTAGAAATATTGTTTTTAAGCTTTCATAAAAAGTACAAGTAAGTAAACAACAACACAGACATGCCGAATTCTCAGGGGAAAGCTTCAGTCCCCAGATAATTTTTAATAAGCATCGAATATATTTGTAGGAGAATCTATAAAAATGTATTGAGTAGGTATGTATAGATATAAATATTTATTATATGATGTTAATATGTTTATTTATTTATGTAATTTTATCACTTGTGTATTGTTTAACGGGCTTGTTAAGATTTGTTTTTTGGAAGGACCAAGCTCATCCAAGTCCCCCTCCACCTATTTGGACCACAGGTAGTATAACACTTAAAAAAATAATTCTTTTATTTTGTCCCGTACTCATCGACACATTATTTATTATACCTAAATACATGTCAAAACCATAATATTCAAGATTGTAATGAACGCACTGTATACGAACCCTAAACTCTGTCATGCTGTTTATTGTTTGATCAGCTATCTTTAAAGGTGCTGGCCAAAGGTTCATGTCAGGATCATCAATTATACCCTCATACCTTTTGCTGTAATTTTGTGATAACATTTCTTTACATTTAACTCTCAATAATTCTTGCGTTTTAGATGCTTCTCTGAAATTTTAAAAACAGGGCATCGATAAATAATGAATTCATTATTTAAATATTCTTCATGTGGTTACTTGTAAAATTCATTGACTGTTTTTTCTATCTCCGATAAACTGAGAGTATCAAAATCACCACGCATCCATAAATTCTTCTTCAAAAACCAACGATAGGAAAATGTAATTAGGTCAACAAATGGCCTCGTGAAATCCTACGAAAAAAAAATAAATATTTTGACACACGTAATATTGTATGGTAGACATTTATCACAATAACAAAAAAAAAATAACATTGAAATAATAATTGACGATTTTTTTTAACTATTAATAGTGTTATTTATATAGATCACAAGAATTAAAATGTGAATATATTTTTTTATTAATTAACAGTAAATAATTGAATGTTGTCATCTGATCATAAAAAATCATTAAACATATACCTAATATTATAGTTTTATTTGTATTTATTAGCATACTTTTATTTCATCGAGTTCTGGAAATGTGCTAATTGGTTTGCTAAATAACTCTTCTTCCCTGTTAATCCAAGACACCGTATCGTCGAATTTTTCGATTTTTCTTTGCAATGTGTTAACGAACTACAAAATATATATTATTAACTATAGTACGCTTCGCGTTGAAAGAAATATGTTAGACGTTACTAATTTGTATTCATAGAGTTTGTTGACGTCGTCGATACGGTCCAAAAACGTAAGACTTGGTGCAAACGCGTCCAAATCATAATTTAACGTACTAATCACTTTTGCCAGAGTCTCTTCTGCATTTGATTTCCCAGCCTCATATATAGTAGAATATTTGAAAAACACGGGTGATATATTCTGTATCCATTTTATGGCGGATGCGTGCGTTTCCCAAAACTCTTTGGGCAGCACAGCGTATTGAGATATGTTGCACGCGACTACGGTCAAATCTTTTACTGTATCGATCATCTCTGTCATAAAAGTAGTACTAGCATAAAGCATGTAATCACCAAGTGCAAGAAACTCTTCAGAATTTTTCGGTTTGGATATGGCACGTGAAACCATTTCGTGGAATTTATAGCACACCCTGAGGAAATTATTATTTATTATTACAGCTAAAAGTTTTGCAATAAACAGTAATCAAATCATAAACTTACCAAGCTAATGAAGGCCTAATATATGTTTTCGTGAGTGTTATGTAAGTGAACAAAACATTAATAGTTATTAACTAGTAAATATCATAATAAATAAAAATAAACGCCTTACTTTTCGTCATTGCTAAGTTGCTTCATAACGGTGTGATCGATAATCTGATCCATATAGCTTTTGGCCAAATCACATATGTGTTTTTTCATGTCAGTCTGATCGATACTATAACAATGAACGATGTATCATTATTGACATCAAATTAGAATTATAATGTTTACTTTACTTTCCAAGTTCAAAATTCCAATCGTCTACTAACTCTGTAGCCCTATTCCTGTAACTCTGAAATAAATCTAACTTTTCTAACAATTTGTCATACGAATGATACTCCTGTAGATATACGCAAAGATTTTCAGGCTGTTTTTCATTTACAACGTCACTGAAATCATTATCTGTGAACGATACACCACAAATGAGAATCGATGAAATTTGGTTATCGATTGAAGCCATACCCATTTTTTCTAAATATGCTGTCAAATCTTTATACATAACATTCAGCTTCTCTGACAAATCAGCTTTTGCTCTGTCCAAATATTGTTTTTCACGCCTAATAGAAATAAATTGAGAGGACACTGGTACACCAAATCGATACTCCAAAGATGGTAATTCACTAACTGCGGTATTTATCTAAATTAAATGCGATTATAATAATATTAACCAACTCAATAACAAAAATATTAAACACGTTTTTCTTTTATTTCTAATTCTTGTTTACGAATTAACCTTGGGACCAAATATTTGATCATATAATAAGTAATAACATAAATATCATATACGGTAAGTACGCAACATTGTTTAAATTCCAAAAATTTACATTTTTTTCATTTGAAACCTAGATCTATGAGAAAATATGTTTTACATATCATTAAAATTAACTTTCATAAATAACTTTATTATACTAAAGAATGTAACGGTACATGTGAGTTGTGGTAAAAAGTAATTTGTTAAGTTAATATGTTATCACATCCCAAAAATACTAAAATTTAAGTTACAACCTAAAAGTGATGAAAAAAATACATTACATTTTTAATATTATGTAATATCAACAAATACAACAATTGCCTCGTGTTATCGAATTCAATTTTAAAACAATTACGTTTTAATTGAAACCCTTTGTAAGTGAAGTTATTTTATCAGTGTTTTTTTATCTCAAACGAACAAACTATATTTTTTTTAAATTATTTAATGGATAAACTACATATATTAATGTAGTGTTTTGTTATAAATATTAAATTTAAATGTATATTATAGTCTCCATTGATAAAAGGTTCTTTTGGGTTTTAAAATAGAAATTAAGTAAAAATCAAACTGTGACATTTATACAATAATTATACTCACTAATAATAATACCTAATATCAATACAATATTTTTCGCTATTGCAAATTTAAACTGCATTTAAACTTGCATCGATTTTCAATAAAATAATAACATAAAATAATAAATAACAATTATATTATACAAGCCACAATCACTAATCACTCCCTTCTACGTATTTATGCCTAAATATGACAATATCCATCTTGTCTCCGACGTAGCAGTAATACCTAAACTAGACTAGGAGATCATAAGAGATAATTGAACTTCACGTCCAAACTAGGTAATAAAAGGCTATTATATGAAAGTTTTACACAATGACCCTCTGAGGCGACTGAAGTGTCGTTGATGACGAAATCTCAGTATAATTTCATTAATAAAATGTACATAGCGAAGAGTGCATGTCTTATAGTATTACTTGTGGGTAATTTCCCACCACCAACTTGCTAGCATGTCATCGAATAGTTAATGTTAATCATCAGTTTTTCTTATTGTTAATTAATTACAAATTTTAAAAATTTAAATAAAGAAAAATAATAACATAATTCATGAATAGCTATATTACACTATACCTAATCTGTAAAAACCATGAGGTATAGATTAATAGTTAAATAATATGTTCATGTATAATAGTAATATATAAAAAAAATTAAGCATATCTATGCTTATACATTTTATCGGATACAAGTGAGGTAAATAGAAAAAACTAATTAGTGGCATTAAGTCGCTGAACATTTAATTTTTAATACTCACTAAATTCAAAACTGAACAATATTGATCACATATTTCACTAACACTTGGTGTGCTGATACATTTAGAACCATCAAAATGTAACTTGAAATTTAGTTTGGGCGCTGTTGACACATTTCCAAATACTTTTACTATATGATCTATAGACTTTAAAATCATACATTCCATCTGTAAATAAAATTAAAACAAATATAATATTAAAATAAATTATTATTAGCCATTGGGTGTACAACTGACACATTTCAATTTTTAAATGGTTTTAGTTTATTAATATGTATTAAAAATTACAGTATGGACGATCTTTGTGGAATTATTGTATACCGTTCTCACTCAACTGTGATAAAAATTCACAAGTTTCAAAAGTACCTATTATACATTTAATCAAACTTATTAGTTTAAGCCTGGATTTCAACTTCTTAGTAATACAAATGATTAAAAAACAAATATATAATAAGTAATAATCTATACTAATTTATAAAGCTGTAAAGTTTGTTTGTTTGAACGCGCTAATCTCAGGAACTATTGGTTCGAATTGAAAAAATTTAATAATTAATAAATAAATTATTTATTTATTATTGGTTGCCATTAGTTAATCGGGCAGATCAGGTACACGCCTGCATCAAATCGAATCTTCGCACATTGCCTACCAAGGTGGCTGATATGCACTTGCTGTAGTGAGTTACACCAAAAAGACAACGGGTTGCACTCCGGGAGAAGTGAAAACTTGAATATTAAAGAAGTCGTGCATTTTTGATATTTTGGAATGGTTAGGTAATCATTTTGCACGAATTGCTTTAATTATCGTTATAAAAGTACTATCATTTATGTGGTAAAATACAATATTTATTTATTGCGCTATAATTAATTATTTTACATCTCCAAAACTGATACGATAGGTTTAGGGTAGCTGAAGTAAGAAACGAACAATTTTGATTCGAACCTATTTAAAAGTCTAATAAAGACCGCATCAATAGTACTTTTGTATTTCGTTGTGCTAAGATTGCGATCATTTGACATCGTTAAACCAAATTCATTATTTAAAAATTCAATTAATAGTTGATTTTCATCGTCTGCAAAATTTATGTTGAAATCTAGTCTGCAACGCCAATCATTAATTTTAGATAGTACAATTGAAAGTAATTGAACAAAACGAACACTAGACACTAACAATAACAAGCCACTACTAGATAAATTATCTACTATGCTAATAAATATACTAACCTAACCTGATAATATACTGCTGCGAATCAGAATTTTTATTACGGGCAAAGTTAAGATAAATCTAGAACATCATACACCGAATATTAAATAACGCATTGAACAAAGTTTGAGTCATTTAAAGTTTGTACATTTAACGAAGTGCACGGGTTCAGCTAGTAAATAAATAAACGTCTAAAATAATTAAATTAAACAAATATTTAAAAATTCAATACATTTTTTATAACTGGAAACTATAAACATTATAACAGATAATGTGCTTGACCTTATGTTTGTTAAAAGGACAAATAGGGCGATTCGCTCTATTATAAAAAACTATAAGTAACAACACAATATTGGTTTTTCTGAACGCAAATTTGATATGTTGCGAGCGGATCAGAGAGAAAACAAATAATGCGCTGGATTAAGTAGTACAGAGCTGGTCTTATGTAAGCGCCAGGACCTCAAGTTATAAATAAAATTTATTCTAAAGGCCTCTGCTAAAAAAGATTGCTTCAGGTCTCGCATTGCCTTAAGACCGGCTCTGAAGTGGTTGCCATGGTAGATAATTAATTCGTTTCCTAAAAATGAAAAAATGAATTGCTATTCATTTAAGTATAAGTATATTATAAAATTACACATTTCATAGCAACACTTAGGTACATACTTTGATATTATTACATATTTTAAAATTATAGGCGACACATAGCAAACATATGAACATATTAGGAGGTGCCGAAATTTAATATTTTAAAAATATAAATGGAAATTTATAAAACTGGTATCGTTAAAACAAAGTTGCATAGGAATATAGGTAGGTACACTCATAAACCATTAATTTTTCTATTGCCACCTCACACAATGTTTTCTGATGTTGGGAGGCACAATTGTACCACCCTCATTCCCCCCGAAAAAAATTCAGCCTATGGATAATATATATATGTTATGTATGAATTAATTCAACAATAATTACAATATTTAATTGCATAGCATACTTCTAAACTAATTATAGTTGTGACACCTTTAAGAAACTGTGGAAGTGCGTTCAATGCCACACCATCTAATGCTCCTCTCTTTGTCAAAATTAATATAACCTTTTTATACCAATCTTTAACCAGGTAGGTGTCTTGTTTCCGAAAGTCGTGTTCCAAAGTAGCCATTAGGTCGTCGAGGTCTCGAGAAAATTCGTCAAATCTAAAAATTATATAAAATCTCACGATACTTTTAAGATAGTATACCTAATAATATTATATTATGCTACGAGTAAAATATTACTTATATAATTGTGCATTGATCATGGTCCTAGGAACTTGACGTTTTGTAAAATACAGTATATTGATGGTAGTTGGGTGAGTGGTATGTAAACGTTTTATCAAGAGCTTTTTTCTTTTCAAAAATAATGGATAATTTTTTGTCTTACCTCCTAATCTACAAGAGTTAAACATAATTTAAAAATGTATACAAAGGTTAAATTAATAAAATAAACTCACACTGTAGTTAACGGCTTTTCTTGCTGTTTTTCCGGTAACGGGACATTAGAACTCGGAATAGGCTTCACAATACCATCAACTTGTAACTTTTTCAGCACTTTAATGTAATCAGCCTTTACTTCGTCTACCAAGGATGCCAACACTCTGGTTCTTTTTAAGCGCGCCGTCTTTGATTTCTTATTAAGTAATTATTTAATTAATCGCTCGAAAACACATTAATGTATACCTATGTATTATTATTTAAAAACATTTCGCACTTCAATTATATTTTCTATCCATGATTCTTGCATCGGGGTGGGTTCGATGGCACTAGCATATTCCTTTAGTTGCTTGCGGTAGTAGATCTGAGGCATCTTAACTTCTTCTTGGCGATCGGCTGGCGTGGATTTCCCAGCCATCATCAAGTCGATTTTTTGCGTTACAGCGCATTCGTTCCTAAACACAGTAGAAAAATTAAGTGGGTAGCTCGTACTTCCGTTATTTTCACATTTAGGTCAATAAATAACTAACATATAATTTTTAATTATAGTCCTACGGTCACTGATTGTTTTGCTTTTATTCAACATTTTGCCTTTGTTCAAGTATTTACTGATGTCGGGCATTTTTGGCAGTTTCGGAACAACTGGAACCGTATCGAGTAACTGTCTAATCTCTCTTTCTTCCGTGTTATCGGTATGATCGGACTCGATCGGATATGCCCTACGATGAAGAATTGTAGAACGGCGAGGAATATCTGAAATGTTTCTCTTTGGTTTTGTTTGCGGTTTTGAAGTCGGTGAATTGGGTGGTAATAAATATTCTTTACTCATTGTGACGAATAAAAATAAATATATGATTTATAATAATATGTCGATCCAAAACGATAGAAATGTTTGATAATCATCTGCAAACAGATATGAAACAATGATTATCCAACCATGATTCAAGGTTGCAACAGTAACCTACCTACCTATTTATTGTTACTTTAGATTTATTTGTTTTCGTTTTTCGTATTTTTTTAAACACTAAGTTAGGTATAATATATAAGTTTAATAAATAGGATCCATCAAATATATTTTTTTTAAACAGTGTGCCTATACATTTAGTGGCGTACACAGAGCGGACTTCAGTTCCCCCACCATTAGCCGGGTCATGGTATAAATCTTATATAATAAAAGGCAAAGTACACACCATGATATTTCTGAAAACGGTTTTGAAGAAACATTTTGAGTATTGTCAATTATTTGTAGGGGTTATTACTAAGGTAGCTATAAAGGTACCTAGCAAACACATATTCCTATTAGTGCTGAACAAATAATTGATAAAGTGACTAAAAAAAAGAAAATTTAATTTTGTTCTATAATTTTTTAATTCAGGGGCATCATTTCAACTTTTTGAAATGCTAACAACTAGGAAGGCCACAAAATGTTCAGCATATACCGATATATTTTGTGCTACAGTCATTAATAAAAAAAATTATCTCGCTACACTTGGAAATTAGAATCTTTATATTTTCGATACAATAATCTAATATATTATAAATATAGTATATTATCTAATAATTCTAAGTTAGTACTTAAATTAGTTAAATTTAAATATTTATAGACACTATTGTACCTAAAAACAAAATTGTATTTTTTTTTTTTTTTAGAAAATGCTGGGCTCCACTGAGAAAGCGAGCGTGGGAGCCCAGAAGTTCTAAATTACATTATAAGTACATAAATAGTGCACATATATAAAATAAATCTTGAAATCTTCAATCACACATAAAGTATTTAATACAAACCAGACATTTTTATATTTCATTTAAATAACTGACTAATAATATTTTAAAGAAATATTTTGAGTCAACACAATTTTCCTGCCTGTGAATGGAAAGAAAATGTTGTTGGTTGGTAGCCGATATGTCCACACCACTGGCATCGAGGCGGAGCCGATACGGACACCTTCAAACGAAAGAAAAGAGCCGAAACGGACGAACGGTAGCCGATGCGGATACTTCCCATAATACACGTACCTACCCACTTATTATTATGATTTGATAGGCTGAGTCCTTTAACATTAGTGCATAGCACATTTATACAATATACAATAACAATAATACATTTACAATATACCTACTAAGATTTATATACAACAATATTATTTAATAATTTAAAACGAGAAGGAGGGGTCCACATTGGCAAGGGGGACATTATACCTACGCCCAATAATTTCGTTTAACATATTAATATATTATAGTTTGTGGAGGATAGTGGAATGGAAAAAAAGTCAAAATATCAGAGAGATCGTTGAGGTATTAAATTATCTTCAAATTTTATGATTCAAAGTTAAAATTAAAAAAATAACAATAACTGTTGGTAATGTTATAATTTATATTTTTTTTTTTTTTTATCGGTGTAAAAGTAACTTTTAATAAAGACTAATCATTTTTTTTTATACTTTATTAATTAAAATCAAAGTTTTAACCACTTTATAGTTGTTTTAATCACTCCGAAAAAGTATAAATTTTAATTATTATTTCTGAAACAAATTTAACAAAATATAAAATAATTAATAATTATATTTCAATTTGTAAACGAAAATGTACGATAACCATACATACCTATTTTGTTCGATTAAAAGTTCGTAGACCTTAATATGATATCATGCGTTCTCAAGTATGAGGGGTGGATGAAGTTAAATAAATCAAATCATTAATAAATGTACTTTCAAAGCTAAAAACAAATATATTTGTTTTCAGCTGAATTATATGACATGACATCCAAATGTCACACGACTATTGGATCCACTGCACCAAGTGAGCAATATTCAAAATTCGTTTGAATGAGTAAACAAATATTTATCATAGAGCAATACCGCTCGCTATTTGTTTATGAAATTTAATATGTCTTGTTATATATTTTTATCGATAGCATTCGGAGGAAAAAAATTTGTAATAATAAAAAGAGTAGAACACCGTGCACGGGCCACGGGCGCGTGTAAACCGTTGATAAGGGTTTAATATGTAAATCTGAAGGAAATAATACGCAGGCAGAAATGTTTTTGTGTCACTTTTAATGATGTAAAAAATACTTACCGATTTCCATCGGTTTAATTAGTAGCTGATGGTGATTACGCGCATTCCAATATTATACCCAATACTTAAACGTTAGTCGTTGTGCCCGTTGTAGTGACTATACGAGAACAGTATTAGTTTCAAATAGATCAAACAGTGTAACAATATTATTATTGTTATTACCGATCGTGGTAACCAAGGGGTTGTGTTTTTTCGGTCCGTACACCCTCGACAGTAATTTATTTTCCGATAACGAGGTAGAATTCTACAATATATAATGATAATTATTATAATATACGCAACACTCGAGCCACTGCTTTCGCCGGACGTGGCCGAAACAAAATATTATTAATTAATAATATTTTCTTTAAAACGTATAATAATATTATATAATAGGTTACCCTATACCTACACCACACCGCGGCAGTATTTGCACGCGGTGTGTGTATTTTGGTAAGTTACGGTCAAACTCGTCGGCTAGTTTAAGTTTGCATTATTTATACCGTGGGTTGCGGCACCGGTGAAGTTGTTAGGTACCTAAATATATATAGTGTGTGTGTGTGTGTGTGTACCGACAGCAAACTAAGTTCCAAGTGTTAATTATATAGATTGAAATGTGGAACGTGCTCGCGGTATTTTTACAAGACGCCCATTTTCAACTCGCGGGTAGAACTATATACAGTTAGGGCTGCGGCAAGACGATCTCCGCATTTTAATTATTGAGTAATTTAAATTGTTTTTCACGATTATTTATCGGCGGACGTTTAAGCTCTATTTTTACAGAGTTCTCAGTTCTTATTATATGATGTTTTGTACTTACCTTATCGGCTTCTCAATACCCATTTTAATATATACACGCGTCAATATTTATTTACAAAATATTATTTATTACCAAAGTAATAATAATTGTTAACTATCATAATATTATTTAAAACCCAATATTTGTTTATCATTATAGAGAAAATATTTTATTTGATACGAACGTACACCTGGTTTTTCTCTAGAACACAGTTTTTCATTTCTGAAAAGTACAGTGCGATTGATCAATTGATGACAAAGCGATATTACCTACAACCTACTAATTAATAATTATAGATAGATCCTCCCGTGGTTCTTTATTTTTTACATATTACTAATACACGTTTTGTCTACTTTTGATATGTGTTTGTGTTTTCAATAATGACTAGGCAGTTATTATTTTTATTTTTTTTTTTGCTATTTTTCTCTATCGTGATTATTGATTCCACCAGCTATAAACAATATTATTATTTATCACTGATAAGGATAACATATAACAGGCAATTCGTTTTACAATCGATTCGTACTGTGTTTGTGTATATATGTATAATAGGTATACCTAATATAAAACAAGGTAGCTTGTAACTTTGTAAGTAGTTAATTCTGTAACAACAAAATTTAAGAAATGTACATAATAACAGTTTTTTTTATACTTATTTTAAGTTAAAATTTGGACAAAATTTCATATGAAATAACGATTTTAGTTATTTTTTTGTAATTTTACAAAACTCATTCAACTTGCCGGCTACCGTATTATAATAATAATTAATAACAATATAAATATAATATAAAATATCCTACACTGACAAACCGTCTCTGCTCAGAATCGTTTTTCGTATATTATATGATATTATTTCATTGAATTCAAATTAAATATCACCCATTACAGTGGTCCACTTGTAACCTACTGTACAGCAGAGCCCCAGCGACATCCACCTGCCCGCTTTTTTAAAATTATTTTTAATCCAATATTATATTATATTATCTGTTTCATTAGCGTTAAACTACAATCATTCTTTCATTAGTATACTGCAGTATTATACTTGAGATATTGAGCAAGTTTACGGTCAACCTCATCGGTTGATTTTAGTTTGCATTATTTATACCGAGGGTGGTGCTTGTGCGGTATGCGAAGTTATACCCTAAAGTATGTGTACTGACGGCAAACTATATACCAAGTGTTAATTATATGGATAGAAATGGTGGAATGTAGTGTATACAGTGTACTCGCAATGTTTCAAAGGACACCGATTACAAATTGAATTGTTTTTCTGTATCCAGAAATAGTTTGGGAGGATGAGCTATGCATAAAATCAATAAACTTATATCCAGGAATTTTTTCTATTGCAGTTGCTATGTTTAAAAACAAAGTACTAATAAGTAATAATTGAAAAGCAATTTACAGCGGACATCTATATTCTATATCTAAAAATCAGGGACAAATCTGGAACCGATCCGTATCAACACGCACTCATTATAATAGTGCACGTCATGTAGAGCACTGGAGCATTAACAATAGCATTACCTATATAGTTAAAAAGCTTAAAACAAAATAAAAAAGTTATTTATTTATCAACTTTTTGACCTAACTATAGGTAGTTAATTAATTATTTTATAATGTTTCCTTGGTTATATCAAGTTAGAATAGATGGTGTACAGTGTACAAACGGTGACTCAAACAAGATGATATGCGCTTTAACCACTATTATTCAACATAACATTGGAGAAAGTAATTTGTCTGCTCAAAGCCGAAAGAGCCTTCTTTGCACTCAAAATAATTATTTCGAATCAAAACTTTTCTCTAGAAGCACAAAAATACGCTTCTACATGTCTATTATATAAGACCAACATTAACCTATGATAGTGAACTTTGGCCGATGGCACTGACAGGGTAAACTGAACGGAAAATTAGAAGTTTTGAGAACAAAGTGCTAATAAAAAGTATGTGGCTCAGTGTTTGACAATACAATAAATGTATGGCGAAGAAGGAAAAACGCGGAAATAAGGGAAATAACCTAAGTAGGTACCTTGTATAACAATAGTTACGTAAAGGGAAAAAGAATCCAGGGACTTAGACACACGATGAGAAGATAAAAACAGGAAATGAGAGGAAAAAATCTAGGATCGTGAATATTGGAGAATAGAGGTCGGTGACTGTAGCGGCTAAAACCTTTACAGAGGTGTAACTGTGTAAGGTTACATAAAGTAGAAGAAATTAGGTGTCAACTAAAATAAATATTTAGAAGTTTTATGGAGTGATCCGGGTAGAGTGCAATAATTCGAACACTACCTGTTTTTAACCCCAAATGGTGCAATTCGAACATTTTTGAATAAGTTAGCCAGGCAAGGAGTGCAGTTCAACAATTTGGGTAGTATAGCAGTGCTAAGAACATTTCTATCATGTTACTACAATTTCAAATATGAAAATGCTTTTTCTGCATATTTCAGTATTTTTTCTTTAAATGCTGATTACTAGTTTTTCTGTATATTTTTTACATTGCGACAATGTGAAAAATAGGCACTGTTGAAAACTAATTAGTTTTTGTAGTTTTAGAAAATTTACTGAACACAGGTATTAGGCACTTATTATATCAGAAGAATGTGGTGGTCATTGAGCCGGGCTCTTCTTTATTTTTTTCAGAGTTTGATGGTTACCGTTTTTGAGATTGTTTTGTTTGCTTATTTTAGTGTTTATAATTAAGTTTTTTTTATGATTTTAAATATCAATGATTAATAATTAAATTATTATCCATGGTTAATACTTAATATTGTTTAATCCTTTCACTGCTACGGGCGTACTATTACAAACAAAATATTTAGATCATTCACTGCTCCAGATATACTAATATGTTCCTGTATTTTATAATATTATCAGTTGCCATAAGCCATACGATTTAGGAAACCCCGGTTTGCATTATTTTAAACTTCAATAATTAGATAATAAATTATAGATGATATAGATCTCAAAATTAATATTAAAAAAATATTTAATTTTACCTAGTTTACACAGGTTTAAAAGCATAAATAATCTAGCAGTGAAAAGGTTAATTTTTATTTCTTAAAAATTATCAATTTTAAATTATAATTGCTATCCTTTTAAAGTTAATCATCCAATAAACATTAATAATAGTTTTTTTGTCCAACACTGGCTACCAGTCTCATCTGACTAGTGATAGTAATATCACTTACTGAACCAAAGTGGTATTAAAACTATAGATAATATTATGAATTATTATAGAAAAAAACCAAATTTATTACAAAATTTATACATCATTTAATTTGAAATCTGTTTAAAATGATTGTCTTAATACTAATACAAAAATGACAAAACAATTTTTTTACAATTTTTTTTTTTGCTGGTTCTGTCAATAAATAAATATATTATGCATATATATATATGTAATAATTCGCACTGTATTTTAAAAATGTACAGTTAAATAAAATTATGTAATGCTTAGAAAATGTTTAGTGGCGTTAGAAAAATAATTTACTATATTTTGTACACTGTAGTAATGATCATGTCATGATTCATTGTTCCATATATCGTTTTTTTGTTGAGCATCGCGAATTTTTTTCTCTAAAAAAATAATACACAAATCAAAATCTATTGACAAAAATAAATAATTAATTAAAATTACCTTTAGCATTTGCCAACAATGTACGTTCAGCATTTATAAGATCTGGTGATACATTCATCTTTAGTCCTAAAGCACTACTCACTAGTCGTCTAGCCATTGCAGTACAAGTTTTAGGCCTAGTTGCTGGGAGAGCAACAACTGTAGCCGCTCTGAGCTTTGACTCTTTGGTAGCATTCTTAAGAGGTCTGGTTTTCACAAGAACTAATGGTGTGTTTAATGCTTGATCAGCTATTTAAAATATTATAATAATTTATAAATACAAAAATATTAACCTTAAAATAAATTATTTTATATTCACCTAAATGTGGACTTTCAAATACTGCTAATGCATGAGTATCATCTACCCAAATAATTTCAAAATGTTTTTTACGAAATGCAGCAAATTGATTCATTAGATCAATTGTTTTCAGTTCAGAAGAAAAACCATACACCTCAATAACACATTCACCATCACCTGAACGTTCTTCAATTGTTTGATAACTACGGTAATCTTCTTTTGCACATTGAACTTGAACCTTTCCTATTGTAGAAACTAACTAAAATAAAAAAATATATAAGTATTTAAGTACAACAAACACAAGTTTAATATTAACTATCATTATAAATATTTAATAAAACGAGAATATTTTTTAAAAAAACTTACTGAAATAATAAACACATTTAAAAGTTAATTCCCAAGTTTTACACAATTTCAAATTTAAATAAACCAAATTTTTTAACGTTGCATGCGTATACACTTGCATGCATTCTCTCTGTCTTACAAACACACAACATAGCGAATTGTACACTCAGCAGATCATGTTTAGCTCTGTTAGTTTAAAAATTAGACTGAATTTACCTCTTATAAAAATTAAAGATAAGATTATTATTTAGTGAACCTCATATGTTTTTTATTAGATTTTAATTTTAAAGCAAGTTAAGAGTATTTTAAAATGCACAAACAATTTACAATTTTAAGAAACTCATAACTTGCTTTAAAATTAAAATATAAAATAACCTTATGAGTTTCAATACTTAATATTCTTCTTATTTCTTATTTCTAAATTGTACAATAGGTTAATTCACTGGTTTTGAACTAACAGTGCTAAACGTAATCTGCCCAGTGTACATTTTGCTATATTATATGTATGTAAGATAGAGAAAATGCATGCAGGTGTAGCGCCCTCTTAACATAAAATTGTGAACAAATGATTATTTTTCATCTGAATTACTGACATTATACCTTCTAATAATAAAATAACTTACTTCTTTCATAAGCAATGGATGTATATAATCATCTTCTTTATCATACATATCTTCCCAACTACATTCATCTACATCTAAAATCTTTTTCTTTTTTTTCTTTTTTTCTTTTTTCTTTTCATTAATTTCAAGAATTTCTAAAGACTTATTAATTAACACTGGACTTTGCTGGACAGTCAATTCTTCATTTAAGTTTTTAGAATAATTTTCATCGACATCTGTCAATGGCCCGCTTGTGAAACTATCATCCAAACAATAATGAGGACAGTTTGTATCGTGTTCTTCTTTTAATGCTATTTCAATCCCACTAGAAACAACCACTTCATTTCCTTTATGCAATTCATCTAGTTGATTATTAGACACATCTGAGATGTTATCATCAACTAAAAATGGATCCATTGATTTTGTAGTTTTCTGAGGTAATAATGCATCGTCAGTTGTAATTTTATCGTTAACATCTGATATTTGACGGTCAGATAAATTAACTGATGTAGAATTTTGAATACTCATACAATCGACATTTTCACTTCTTGTTAAAACACTATCACAGTTGTTAATTGTAGTATTAGACTCTAATTCATTATCCTCCAAGTTGGGATTTTTAATGTTAATTATTTGATTTGTCATAGATGAATTTGAATTACATTCATTTATATCTACAGAATCCGGAAGAATACTAGAAGATAAAGAATCTGAGAACTGAGATGAATCACAATATGGAGCTTTAAATTCATTATTAACATCATTAATAAACATTTCATTTGATAAGTCTACAAATTTAAATGAATTTAAAGATGCTAATACAATATTATTGTGTTGATCGCTATTGAATAGTGGTATTGAACCTTTATTATCTTTTGAATATAATGTGTTGCTTGAATCATCTTGAACTCTACAATTAGCATTAAGTTTATTTGATGGAGTTGAATCTGAACTATTATTTGTACTAGTAGTTTTGGAAACGGTTTTATTGGCTAATCCCCTAAGTGCTTTAGGTATATAAATAGGAATATCTGGCCTTTTAGATTGTTTGCGCTGATGGGATCTACAAAAATGTACACAATCATTTAAAATATAAATTAGAAGTTACTAGTATAATAATTAATGAACTTGACATTACCTTTTACTTGGATCTAATGTTTTAGGCTTAAGTGACTGAAATAATCTTTCTTGGGCCTTCCTTTCGTTAGGGGTTCTATATGCTCGATGTATACTAGAATTATTTCCATCATGCATTTCAGCATCATCCAGATCTGTTTCACAAAGCCTGTTAAACAAATTTGTTATCAGTTATCACATTTTAAAATATTTTTTTGACAGTATATAAACGATTAGCTCTTTCAGATTTACAAATAATAATAAATAGAAATATATTTTAATATTTCTACATTAATTAGGCATATATATACAAACTAATAACATTGCTTACCTAATTTTATTGTGCTTGAATAAAGTGCTAAATACATAATTGACCATAAAATTATATAATCAATACAGAGGTAATAGAAGTAACCACACGACTGTCATATTTAATAAAAATAAAATAATATATTTTAGCAGAGAAATAATATATTTTACAAACTATTAATTTCCAAAAGTCAAACATTATCATATTTTTAATTTATTAAGAAATTATTCAAACTAAGTTAATTGCTTAATTATTACAATAATTAGGGATGGGTTTTTAATCTATTTTACGAATACTCTTCAACTCTTCCAATCTTAAATTTAAATATTACGATTAATAAATAATTAGATTAATAAAACCACATTAGCAAGAGTTTCTTAAAAAAATGTTATTTATAATATTTATAGATTACATATTTACTTTTTTGTAACTTTTTTTATCTTAGTCTTTGATAATATTATTATTGAGAGTTTCAATCAAATAAACATTGTTTGTCTAATAAGCAAACAAGTATTTCTTAAATATCTTAAGACTATGCAAGACCCATAACATTAATGTAAAACTAAAGATCTAGAATTGAAATGTTTCAAAATTTGGTTTATAATATATTAATACATGACTATTACATTTACTAGTACTTACATAGTTTATTATAAAATTTATACAGC
Organism: Sitobion miscanthi; assembly: GCA_008086715.1. Lineage (NCBI taxonomy): Eukaryota > Metazoa > Arthropoda > Insecta > Hemiptera > Aphididae > Sitobion > Sitobion miscanthi. The sequence continues at coordinate 19,725,574 of CM017802.1, forward strand.
AACGGACCCAGTTAACTAGTAACTTCTAGTGACCTTTTTCAACTTTTATCTTATCTTTAAGTAAATGGTGTACCTTGCACTTATATAATTATTTAAAAAGAGTATTTTCAATATGAGAACTTATTTAAATACAATGTTTGTCATATAAATAAGTTCTCATGTTAAAAATGTGTTGAAAAAAGTATGTACCTAGGTACTAATAGCGTTTTCAATTTAATTTTTTAACTTACATTGGTTTAAGTGAAGAATGATAAACGACTATGCGTCTTCCGAAGCTGCTACCAATAGATACGGTATTCAATTCGTTAAAGAATTTTTGCACCAGAGTATGCACTAAAAAACGATTACGTGCACTTAATGGAGGGAAAATAAGTACCACATTTCTGAAACACAAACAAAAAAACAATGAATAAAAAAAAGTTGTTAGGTACTGGAGTTTAGCAATAAAGTTTCCAACATTTTCTTTTCTAAGACAAAAGTGTTGATGTAACGGTTGACGTCGGCCAAGGCTATCTCCAAAAACGAACATTCATCTACTCGCAGGTTTAATGTGTCTAACGACTCCATAGGCACTTCGACGGCGGAACACAAAAGGGTATTTTAAACATTTGTAAAAAAAAAATTAACTATAAATAAATATTGAACATAAGAATGGCGGATTCGCAAGTTTTTACTTGGGGAGTGAGAAAAGTTCAAGTTGAACGGTTTGAAAGTATAATTAACATTTAATATTGTTGTGCTCTATGAGAAAGTAATTTTTTAGCGATAAAACACAGCCCAGGGTCGTAGTGTCGTATAAAAAATAGAACTATTAACGTTGTTTTTTCCACATATCTATTATCCAAACAAAAACTTCAACTTTTAAAGCCTTGATAAGGCAGTTATCAAACATATGATTGGCTGGCGACCTTTTATGCGACCTCTCCGACGAATAACCCATAGAGTAAAGAGTTATCTCTATATATATATATTACTCTACGGACCAATATTAAAAATAATAGAAAGAGAAACAGGGGTACGATATAGAGTGAGCGAGAAAGAAAGAAAGTAGTAAAATATATACAATTCCTTACGAGGGCTTTATGCGGGCTCCTTCACTTTATTCGTAGACCTATATAAGAATATGTTATGGTCTTTCCCTCCAGTTAAATGGTTATATGATCGCATAGCATTGATGGCATGGCGGAATGGAATGCGCTGTCATTTAGATTATAGGTCTATGCAAATAACAGCAACACAGTCGTCATGTTATAAAAATGTATAAAATAATAATAGCATTGATTATAATTTATTAATACAGTTATAATATTTTATATGGTGTCATTGAGTATATATTATTATATATTTATAAGATAATAGTTAAATAGTTATTGTTTATAGCATGGTTAAAAATATGAAGAGTAGAACTGTGGCAGAACACATAATAAGGACTAAAGTAAGGAGATCAAACTCAGCTTCTGATAACGTCCCGAAATGAGTCCGAAAGTATAAAACGGCCACAGGCTGCGCTGCGTACGCTACGGTAAAGGGTTGTTCCTTTAACTCGTGTAATGTAGGTAATAGGAATTATTCACGTTTTTTGGAAAGTATATGCATTATTTTGAACCAAGACTCTCTCTTAAGATTTTATACCTTGTACGATTACACATTTATACATGTCCATAAGTGTATATTTCATAAACATGTCATTTTCAAGAAACAAATTTGAGTGTAACGACTAACGATACATTTTATTGGTATAAAACGATCGCTCAAGAAAACACATGTATGTGGTGTATCGAATAATATCGGGCTCAGGGACTGCCGTTAAAAACAAAATAACAAAAAAAAATCATCGAAATTGACAGAAAATTATGACTTGGCACCGGCTAACCATGTCTCTGGAGCCGCCCCTGCTCAGACTTGCTGTGAATAAAGATATATTGGAATAAAATAACTAGATATAATGTGAACGGATTGTATAATTTAATTATTTACACAAAAATAAAAATAATATTTATGAAATATACACATATGCACATGATATTTATTGGAAATTGAATACAAGGCTCTTCATAAGTTGTTATATTAGCAGTTCAATAATATTAAAGATTTTTTTAATAAGCATTTATAGTTTACATTTTTACAAAATTAATCAAAATCGAGAAAACTTGCAAATATTTATATAAACATTTGTAAAATGTTCAATATTTATAGCTAAGGATTGAACATTTAAAACAAGATTTCACATAAAAGGTAGTAAATTCTGTAATTAAAATAATATTTAAAAAAATGTATTAACAGTGATATGAAACTTCTACAAGTGTTAATGAAATAAAAAAGTTACCTACGTACTTACTCACATATTAATTATTATATACTATATTAAATTATTCATGAGAGAATTTCTACAAAAAAAGGTTTTAATAGGTGGTTAGGTTAACCACCAAACCAAATTCATAAAAGTATAATATACTTATTATATTATATCATATTATAATATATTATTCCGTATTCATGAATTTATTGTAAACAAGTCTATTATTAAGAGAATGTTAGCGCACTATTTGTTTTCTCTCTCTGGCCACGTGCAGACAAAACTCATTTACGAAGAATCATTATTTCTATGTTTTTAAGTAATCTTAAAGTAAAATCATCTATTACAAAAAAGATAAAGAAGAATATTTTTAAGGGAATGACATATCGATTGGTCGAAATATTATACCAAAACAATTTAAACATAATTTAAATTTAAAACATTATTTGTTTATTTTGAAAGTCGAATACTAAGTCAAATAACAATAAAATATAAAATCGATATATCATTCCCTCAAAAATATTATTCTCTATCATTTTTGTAAAAAGTGATTTTACTCTAAGATTACTTAAAAACATAGACAAAATGATTCAGCGTTAATGCGTTTTATACATGTTGCGCGTGGCTATAAACTGTATTTAGCTGGTTTATTTTAAAATTGTAGTTATGTAAACCATTTACTTATTATTATCGGTTTATAACAAACTAAGATTGTCATATTTATTATATGATAGTCATAGGAATATAATATTTTTTTTGGCAGTGTAGGTGGGTACTGGGTATAATAATCTTTTATTAATTCAATTGGTTTAATGTATTATTTTATAGGTGGTTAAACATTCAAATTTTCTACAAAAAGAAATCATAAATGCAAAAAATACAATTACTCAATAGATAAATTGTATTTTATTTTTTATTTTTATTGTCACAGAGAAAGTATAGACAGTTTTGTTTTCATATAAGAACAAAATAACTTTAACTTTAGGAATAAGTATTTGAAATTATTATTTTATTATTTGAAATAATTTAACTGGATACAATATTAAAAACATCTAGAAAATGTATTTAATATTTTTATCAATAACAATTTAATTGAGTATGATATAGAATATTAAGATTTGAATTCAAACCAATTTTTCTGCCAAAAAATTACATGTTTATTTTTAATTAAAAATATAACTATCACGTCCAAAATAAAATACTGAAAGCCATTGCAATACAACAAAATGATACGTATGGACTTTTCCGTTCTCCAATTCTTGCTAACTTCCAAAATGTTCCCAATGGTCTAAAAAATAAAAATGTATAGATCAATATTATTAAAAAATATAAATCTTAAATTTAATTATATGGTTAAAAGGTTTAATAGGCATTCCGTAAAATTTTTATTTATATCTTTATTTGGGCGACTATTTGTTCCAGATTTTCCAGGGAGTTAGTGATTTAGGAACTCATATCTCAATGTTCCTTAAGTCTTTGAAAAATTAATTTTTCAATTTGTAGATTATGTTAGATTACAAAATAAAATATAGTTTTTCGTTTACGATTTATTTGTTGAAATGTAAAGTACTAATGTGGCTCCACATGAACTTATTGTCGTTCCTGTAAGCGACTAATAATAATGTATTATAAGCAGTGCTCGAATTGGAAAAAAAATTGAGGACGGACGCTGGTTTTAGTTCAAAAAACACCGTTCCATAGCTAATAAATTGTAAAGTAACCCGTTGTGAAAATTAAACAAAAAGTTCTCAAAAGTAGAATGTAGAAACACGTATACGGCGGCAATACAACCGAAATCACTTCAAAATTATTACACTTGCAGATAATAGAGATAAGGTAGACATGATATCTTTAATCGTGGTAGTGTACAAACCAATGAAACCACCGCGGCGGTAATAATAACCGAAACAAAAAAAATCCAAATACACCGTTCAAAAGTAAGCATCCCCAGGGGTCAGAGGGGGACTCGTTTTTAGCGTTCCCCGCTTAATTAAATGAAGGGGGACGCTGAAATCTATGAAAAAAATGAAAGCGGACTCCGTCCGCCCGCGTCCCCCCCCAATTCGAGCACTGATTATAAGTTATAACGCAACAAAGGTAAATTACATTAAACAATAAACACTTTATTAATTTAAGTGAACACAACACATATAATATCATAGTTATTAATGATATATAATTTAGTTTTACATTTTTAAGTGAATCTTAAAAATTCTTTATATTGGTACTGAAAACTATTTTAATATTATTAATTAAATATAAAAATTAAACAAAAAAAATATATTACATTATTATACACAGAGTGATTTACCAAACATGCTAACTCCTATTTTTTTTTTTTTTTTTTTTTAATAATCCAGTTATTCAAAATATGATTTTTAGTATATTTAAAACTACTTAAATACCATGTTTTCAAATTCTTGAAATTGTTTGTACCACTTAAAAGGACGCTACATCCACATGCATTGTCTCCGTCTTACAAATGTACAACATAGCAAAAACTGTTTTGTGCGGAATAACTATGCTCACTCTGTATTTATAGTAGAATTACCTAAATTCCACAACACATGAGGAAGAACTTCACCTGCGTTTTTGTTTTATTGATAGCACTTACCAATAATTTTTAATAATTAAATGAAAAAAACACTAATGTTCTCAAACTGATATCTTTAATTGAATTTATGTTATCCAAATAATAAAAACGCTACAGTACATATAGTTGTTCCCTATGCGTTGTGAAATTTTGGTAATTCTACTATAAATACAGAGGGAGCTTAGTTGTCCCGCGCAAAACAGTTTTAATATGTTGTGCATTTTTAAGATGGAGACAATTTATGCGGGTGTAGCGTTCTCTTAAGGAGTGTTCTGAGGCGATACAAACTTCTGTTATTGAAATAAGAACCTTTTTTTTACTGTAAATTATTTAGTGGATATTCCTTTCAAAAGTTTTGATGTACCTATAAAAGTCCTTAAAAGTGGTTTTACAAAAGTTTAAAATAGATGTAATACCTATTGGATCTAGTATTTATTATACTTACACTATTTTTACAAATTATTAATGTTGATAAATTAATATTAATCACCAACCTTTTTAAATCACCATAAACCTATACTAATAACATCTATGCATAGCCCCCACATTTTCCAAACCATGGAAAATACCCATTACCTATTATCCTAAAGTAAACAAAGTTAAACAACTCAAAAACTACTTGTTGAATTTTGATTGTAAATACTACAAAAAAATTCAAGAATTAAAAGAAATGATCTAACTATAATTAAAAATTTCAAACATCAGAATTTGAATAATTTCATTATTAATAGAAAAATCGGGGGTGAGCATGCTTTGTGAATCACCCTGTGATATATGTGAATTTCTAGTATGTATTCAAGTACGAAGAATTCGTTAAAAATATTTGAATAGATATTGTTTAGATGACAATCTTTTCAAATGTAATGGAAAAATGAATTCTGAAACTTGCGGTAATAAAAGTATTCAATACATTATAACAATGAACAAAAATTTAAACAAAATGTTTTGAATTAATAATATTTATTTATCTTACCCAACTTTATTCCTATCGATAATACTTGGTAATAACTGTCGTAAATAAGTGCATGTACAAATAGACAACAATAAAATTGTCAAAAGACTTTGTAAATTGAATATCGCCAACTGAAATAAAAAAATTGATTAGTAATTATAACAAATTAAAATAATTACCTACACAAAATAGATGTATTTAAGAATATATTGTAAAGATATATTACCATGATTACAGCTTTGAATTATTTAATTAGTATCAAAACTTAAGCTAAAACTATAATTAGAGAAAATAACTCTCATTAAATACAATTTTAATTAAAAACTTTTAAAACTAAACTTCCTCACTCATAAACAACAAACCAATATTGTTAATAATTGATGAGTTGTATCAGCAGGCTATGCAGCTATGGTCGTATTGTCGTTATGTTCATAAACATTTTAATATTATACTGTTTTGTTGTCACGTCTTGTCGTATGGATTATTGAATATTGATCACGGTTTAAGATATACAACCGTGATATTGATACGTTACATTGATAAGAAAATTACACATTATCACGATTTTAGATAGTACTATCACAGAATAAAAAATAAAATGTATTCTGTGATAATACATTTCATTTAACACTTCATTTTGGACAGGGCCTAAAATTGTGTGAAGTAGCACACACTATGTGCAGTACTTATTTTCGGCTTATTTTCGGCTTTTTTTTTCTTTTTTTTATTTTTTTTTATTATTAGATTAACGCCAACCGGCTTTTTATATTGATTATTGAAAATTACTAATTAGCATATTGTATTCGTTTAAAATTATTAACACTAAAAATAATACCGACTACACTATATTTTGGGCGGCTTATAATAAAATAAGTATATTTCGTTATAATCTATTTCGTTTTTAATTTTAAAATGTTTAGTCATATAGCCATATAGCCATTTAGGTATCGAGGAATTTTATAGAAGATTATCTTAGATTGTATTTATTATAACTTAATATTAATGAAAAGCAAAAACAATAAATTATGCAATGAAGTTATACGCGATGACGAGCTGGTGTCAACCACATAATATGTCAATATATATTGTGTCAGATTCGTTTGTACTTGGACGTTAAAAAAGGATATTTACATTTTCTAAATCGAAATAAAACAGTCACTAAAAATTCTTAAATGGTAGGGCACGCTTTTAAAAGGATTTAATTTAAGTTAAGCCTTGTATTTATTCTACACGAACCCTAAAATATTACACATATTTTTATAGTAACGCTATAAGTATTACTTACAGTTCCAGCTATTTTTAACCGGAAACCGGTTATCGTAGACGATATAAATAACCTATAAGAGGGAACTGTGATCTAAATAGATATTTGGTAACCACTTACCACTGTAAGTTGTATGAAAATGGTTGGAATAAACAGTGGTGATCTGCTCTATCATATATTCTTTAGTTCATAACTACGACTTAAATTACAACATTTTCAATTTTTTTCTTTGAAGTTGTACCAAAAATGATTAAGTATTTACCTATAAACAAACTCATATTTTTACATTGTTTAGTTTATTAATTTTGATATTTAGTTCTAACAATAATATTTGGTCATTATAAAGGATAATATCCTCAAATCACTGTATAAATGTACCTATTATATAATAATATAATATAATAAAAAATGAAAGTAATAATATATATATATATTCTATATCATATATAATTATATGTAGGTACCTACTATAACTATAATACCTAATAAAATATGAGGGTATTAAGTAAGTACGTTATAATAAAGATTTAAATATAACTATCTTATACAGTTATACAAATACATTATAGTCCATAGACAATAATATTATGTCAGTATTACTATTATGTCTTAAATTATTTAGATTTATAAAATATTGTAACATCGAGCATGATGTGATGTTTATCCGTAGCGTCCTCTGCCGGTCCCGGAGGTGTACAATATATCGTGGACGTCGTTCGTTAAAAAAAAAATGATAAAAATATTTCTATATTATACCACACCATGTTTCTCCCACTTAATGAACTAATAGCTAGGTATATCATTTTATATTGAACGTCCGAGGTCCGAACACTAAAAGAAATTAATAACGATTTCAAAGCTATTGTGATTGCTAGTTCATTTTTAACATTTACATTTTTTATTTATTTATTTTTACACATGTTCTTGCATTTTAAATGGAAAAAGATAATTTGAAAGGTACATACAGTTTTATGACAATATCTGCTATAGGATAATTTTGTAATTTTGTTGTAGATTCAAAAGTTATGTAGGTACTTAAATCGTTTGGTATTTCAGATGTCATTGACAGTACGAGTCTTCTCAACCATCCTGTACATCTGGACAAGGCAATCGAAATGGTCGGTAAGTCGATTCAAAATTAATAAAAAAAAACCAAATTCGTAGGTATAATAAACTTATAATAATTACAAGAATCGAACCATTATTACATTATTTTGATTCACACCAGCAATTCTGTCACAATAAATTGTAGTGCCGGTAATACATATAGGTCTAGAGAGTACATCTCACTGATAGGAACCACGGACTAAAATATCTTAAGTTTTAGTCCGTAATAACTGATAAGTACTCACTAGTGTATACTACTCGAGCGTGTTATCTCGAATTGGTAGGTACTCAACAAGACATTTTTATAACTACGTATAGTCCTGTTTTTTGCCACAATGTGTATTAATATATAATATTACCGTATCACGATCACGCACGATGACGCCACGGCTGTACACAAGAATACATATTGTATAGATAGTTAATAACCTATATAGGGTAGATACTAAGGTACTACAAATTGTACAGATATTTTCCAAAAACAATACGCCCGACGATCGTAACTCGATATTTGTATTTGCGAAGGATATGAATACAGTATATGTATATATAATATAATAATATATAATAAAATAAAATTTTAAATGTAAATATAATAATGTACCTATAGGTACATACTTACCTTTAAAATCTTATGAACAATGTAAAACTATTTGTCAAATGTAAGTCAATGAAAAACGTGTAAGCAATGACCTTAGCAGTCGAAACATTTAATCCTGATAAAAAAAAATGTATTATATTATATTTTTAAATGATGCATTGTTGCATAATATTATTATCCCAATGCAGGCGAGATATCACCAGTCGCCGGTGATCTAATAATAATAAAAAATATTCAGACATATTCCAATAACTACAATATGTAGTGTCAACCTCCTAACTGCCGCGGCAGCAGATGTGCTTATATAGGTACGTGTATCATTACACTAATATCGCCAGTACGCGCGCCTACACAAATTAAAAATATTATATACACTTAAAATAATATGCAATATGCATGCGTGTGGGCGTGTATGTGTGTGTTTCTGGTATCGTTTTTTAATAACAATAATATGATACCTCAACCTCCGTCAAGTCCGTATAATGTCTAGTATAGTACTATTATATGCAATACCTAGATTATTAGATTTAGATGCAATTTATTTAGTACTTGGTAGGCACACGAAATATTATTATGTATCCACATATATTATTATATGTAGGTTAGTAGGTAAGTCGTGTTTAATGTACTAAATGTAAATGAATATGATAATAATATAATATTACGTATGTTAGGTATAATTGATAACTATTAATTCTTCATTTATCCTTCTCTAAGACCATTAAAATTTATATTATGTTATTCTAGTATATCACTTTCTTATCGCTTTCAAATTATGAAACATATAGAATATATTATATTTTAATAAATAAAAGGTATCTATTGGCTATTGTCTATATATGTAGGTTCCTATATATCGGCTATCAGTGTAGCATGACGTAGATTAAACAAAAATAATAAAATAAACAAAAAAAATGTGTCTATGTATTTTTCATATTTTTCATATTTTTCAACTGTTTTTGTAACAATATATCAAGAGCCTTGCATTCAATTTTCATGCTATTTTACCCAACAAAAAAAAATTATAAAAATTTTAAATTTTAAACTGACAATGTTCGTAAACCGGCCAAAAAGAGGCAAATTATTTTTAAAATTGTATGGTGCATAGAAAACTTTAATATAAACATTCAGTGAAATTTTCAAGTAATACAGTCATTCGTTTTTTAATTACAACAAAATAAGAAAATCGTTACATGAGAAATCGAATGAATATCAAATTATGTAAAAATATGAATTTCAAACGCTCATAAAAATGTAATTTAACTTTCTTGTAGACGTTTTTTTTTTGAAAAAGATAGAGAAATTTATGAGGAATTTTGTATTACATTTTAAAATCTTAGATTAAAAAAGAAAATTTTTAAAAATTTCTAACTCAAATACCGGGTGATTCTTTTATCGAACAACACTCATTATTTCAAAAGTGTAAATTTTTTTAAAAATATTTTTTTACATAATTTCAAGTCGCTTATAAAACAACGTTTTTATTAAAAAGTTATATTTTTAAATATTTTTTATCCTTGTAATTTTTTAAGTTTTTTACTTTTTTGAACGACGACATAAGGTTTTAATTTTATATTCCAAAACAGAATACTTTTCTTAGTATTTTGATACTTAAAAATTGAATTTTGGGTGAGTAATTAATGATTTATAAGTATTTAAAGTTTTGATGAGCGGAGTGGAGTGGTACGGGGTTACCCCGCGAAATGTTTGACAACTTCACCGTTCATCAAAACTTTGAATAATTATAACTCATAAACTACTCACCCCAAATTCGATTTTCATGTATCAAAATACTAAGAAAAATATTCTGCTTTAGAATATAAAATTAAAACCCTATGTTGTCATTCAAAAAAGTAAAAAAACTTAAAAAATTATAAGGATAAATAATATTTAAAAATATAATTTTTTAATAAAAACGTTGTTTTATAAGCGACTTGAAACTATGTAAAAAAATCTACACTTTTTGAAATAATGAGTGTTGTCTGATAAAAGATCACCCGGTATAGTTTGGAAATTTTCGTCATTTTTACGTATTTTGTCAATATTTAAACTTTAAATGCTTATAAAAAAAAATTGTGACTGGATTTTTAATATTTTTCATCCGTTTTTGAAAAAATATATTAGGAGCTTTCTATTAAATTTTTAAACTTTTGTACCCAACAAATAAAATTGTATTGGTATATATGGAATAAAAAACTAAAAAAATTGGAAACTGAAAATGTCCCTAAACAGCTGCTCAAAATATTTTTAAAAAGGCACGGTGTATAGAAAATGCTAATATAAATATTCAGTAAAAATTTCATGTATCTACTGTTATTTGTTTTAGAGTTACATCAAAAACTAAAATCGATTGAGCAAAAATTTGAATTTGCGTAAAAATTCCCGTTTTTCCTTAATTTTTTATTTATTTTTCACGGCGCTTTTAAAAACTACTGAAAAATTTTTAATTTTGACCTCCCAAAGTACCAACTAGATTCACTTTCCTATCAGAAAAAATACTGTTGAAGAAAATCTAAGTACTTTTACTATCCTAAAAGGTGATAACAGACACGAAAAAAATACATTTTGCTATTTTATTCGTTTATAAGACGCAGACAATACGCATGCGGGTGTAGTGTTCTCTTAGCTAAAGCGCACACCAATGCAGTGAAAAAAAAACTGCCACGACCCACTGCATGCGGAGTACTTGAAAAACTGGGCTAATGGTCGTAGTAATATAATATAAAATATATTTAGCAATAAAGAATGACATGTGATACTAAGAATCGTTTTCGTATATAATTATTTATAATTTTGCTCAAATCTAACGGACCCATTTCAATGACAGTTTTTTAGCATACTTTAAAACTACTATTTAGTTGAGATACTTCTTCGGTTTTTAGTATCTAAAATATGTATTGGTGGTCTAATTAATATTGTATTAAATACTATTATCTCGGACGTCAACGCCACCAACCACTGCAACCAGTGAACGCTAAAGTCGTTCTCACAACGACCTGAGTACCTGACTGGCTGACTCTATAGTCTATATCTTTTTACGATATATTACGATGAAATTGTGCTCTGGGCTCTTATTGACTTAAAGCCAAACATATCTACGAGTCATCGTCATGATGATCAACTGAATGTCGTAGTAATAGCCAATAGGCCTGATGACTCCAATGAACGACTAATTCTAACGATACCTTTCGGACACAAGTCGACAGATTTAGTGAGGCCAGAAACCAAACGACCAAACATTATTACAAGTATTATAATAGGTAACGATCAAACCAGACACGTAAATAGGTGCTTATTTTGGGGTAGGGGGTCGATTAACCTTTTTAAGAATGGTTGAGGCTTAAAAAATGTCCTAATTAATTATTTTTTAATATTGATAGTATTTAATAAACAATGAACAACTAACAAAAAATAAATAAATAAGCTAGCCAAAAACCAACGATGTCGACTTAAACAGTTGTACGACAATATACTATAGTTATAGTATAGTTACTACTTACTATAATAAATAAGTAATAAGATGTAATGTTGAATTTTTAAACACATCGATACCAGCTGCAGTCTACGTTAAACCGAATTGTATCAATAAAAATGTTATCTGAGATATTTCCGGTTTCGTCTGTAATATTTTAATATGCTTACATGGTTTAGATGAGAAACGCGGAACCGATAAATTGCCTCCTCCAAAAAAAGGTCATATAGTCATATACTATATGTAAATATGTCGACGTGGCAACGATAATAAATAATAATAGAGAACAGAGGCCTCTCCCGGTTCTCGGAATGGCAGGTATAAAATATGTAACATTATGTTATACCTAATGTTTCCATTTCGAAAGTTGATATTTTATATATCATAATTTAAAGTCGATAAATAAAATCCTAATAAAATTATCAACATTTTAGGGGCCAACTATTTGGAGGGAGCCGTTAGCCCTTGATTCTTTCCAGCGCTGATTAGGGTGGCCTCCTACCTCATACATTCTACCAGAGGCCAGGGTTGTAGTCTAAGGTATCCTGTTTAATAGAGCATTGACTTGTAAGATAATTAAGAGTGCTCTAGGAAAACATTGTACCTATGTGAAATAAAGATCAGCAGTATATAATACTCAATGCCTTTATATACCTATGTATATTGTGTTCAATATGTGTTATATGGAAAACATCTATGTCATCTATGTTAAAATAAATAATAACCTAACACATTTTTACACCAACAGGATTTGGATATTTTCATTATTATATACTATTCATATGTGGATCGCTTTACACAGCAGTTGCCTTTAGTGTGACATCAGTATCGTTTATTATACCATCAGCTCAATGTGATTTTCAAATGACTTCTTCTCACAAAGGCCTTCTAAATGGAGCAATGATGATAGGTAAATAATATTAATATAAAACTAATCAAATTTATTCAATGGACAATAATAATGTTTTTATTTTATTTTAGGAATGTTAATGGGATCCTTTATTTGGGGTTATGTGGCAGACACCAAGGGCCGAAGATTTACTTTGATAATATGTATGTTGATGGATGGTTTATTTAACATATTGTCTAGTGTGTCGCAGGTGTATTCAATATTTATATTCTGTAGACTTTTAAGTGGATTTGGGTATACCAAATATATTGATATACAATTTTAAAACTTTTTTATAGATAAATTATTAAAATACTATTATGTTATAGAGTATCCGGTTCAACAACGCTCTTTTCATACCTTGTAGAGTTTCTTAATATCAAATATCGAGAAAAATTTTTATCTTGGATGGAAATGTTCTGGACAAGTGGGATAATATTGCTTCCATGTAAGAATTTATTTTTTGTAGTTAATGTAATTGTTATCTTGTAATTACAGTGTTCTAACCAACAAATGGTACAGTAGGTACTGAAATTATTGTAAGTTACCTACTTTGAATTAGTATTTTTCTCAACATTATTACCATTAAAGTTATCTGAATCAAACCCCCTCTCTACATAAAAAGCAGATATGTGTTGACTAAGATGTCTTAATAGATAGGTACCCATTATTATATTTAACATTTTTTATACTTAATCATATCATAACTATATAGATATATTGTTGCAATGTGGTAATTGAAAACATTAACATAATAAATCAAATAACCCACAATTCGTATTAGCCATTAGATCTTATTAGTTTTTAGTAATAGTTTATCTATAGGTATTTATCTGAATTATCTGATTGGCAATGAGTCGTTTTCTACATAATATAATTAATCATACAATTAAAATAGTATTGTATTTATATATTTTTGATTTCAGGTATAGCATGGTTAATCATACCACAGACATTTAGAATCGAAAACGAATACATATTGTTTAAATCATGGAATCTTTTTGTAATTGTGTGTTCACTTCCAAGTATAACATTAGCATTTTTAATAATGAAAATGCCTGAAAGTCCAAAGTTTTTACTCACTCAGGGTAAACACAAAGAAACAATAAATTGCTTAAAATTTGTTCACAGATGGAATAGTAACTCAAATGATAAATTTCCCGTAAGCTTAAATCGCAATATTTCCATGGTGTATAATTAGACTTCTCAATAACTTACTGTTCAATGTTCATTATACGTATTATTTACAGTTTATTCTGTTTGATTTTTTAGGTGACTTCAATAATTATGCCAAGTTCAAATGACAAATCAAATAATGGTTTCTTTGAAGGGCTTTATGAGAGTACTATAGATTTGTTTACATCGAAATTCAAAATTATAGCTATAGTTACATGCATTATACACTTTTGTGCTACTACCAGGTAACAATTTGGACATATTATATACCTATTGGCTATTATACCTATATGAATTATGAGTAACTATAAAAATTTAACAAAAAATCACGTGTTCAGAATTTGCTAACTCTATGCTATATTATCTGCAGTTACTATATGTTAATACTGTGGTTCCCGGAATTGATGAATAGATTTCGTTGGTATGAAACATATTCAAATATCCAAAATAAAACAACCATGTGCGAAATTGTATCCATGTACATAGTTGAACCAGAAGTGAAAGATGTAAAGTGTGATGATCATATTGACCATTCCGTTTATATGAACATAATGATCATTGGCATTGCTTGCATACCTACGAGTCTCGTTGTACCATTATTTATCAATAAACTTGGACTCAGATTTTTTACAGGTTTTTGAATATTTTAAATTTGTAGTCATATTTTTTAATATAAGTTTTTAATTGTATTAATGGTATACCTACAGTCAGTTATCAATTACCATGTTGTTTAATGAGTCCATTACCCGGATTAAAAAGGGTCAGTGGAGCGGGGGCATGATACCTGGCCCAATAGATTTAAGGAGCGTCACTGTTTTCGGCCAAAATGTACCCTTCCCTTTTCGGCCAGTGTCATTTTTCGGTCAAAACATTCTGTTCTTTTTACAATTATAACAACTGAACTTATTTTTATATTTAATTAAATATGATTGTATCCTGCAAAAATGTGATTTTTTGATAAACATTCTTACCTACAACTGAGTGAAAAAATATAAAAATAAAACAATTGGCAATAAAATGGTTTAACATATTATTAGCTTAGTCAAATAAACTATCAATTAATTTTTGTTTGAAAAATGGAACTATTTTTATTACCTTTACTCTTCAATGTAAGTTTAATTTCGTTCATAGTTGGTTATATAATTATAATTATATACCTTATTATTAGTTATTACCTATACGTATTATATATTTATATGACTATATTAATTTTTATTCGATTAACGTAAGTAATAACATTGATTATAAATACTAATATAATATAATCAATTGTAATAATAATATGTTTTAACAGTTTATTGCCAATTGTTTTCAGTTTTTTTACAGTTGTAGGTAATAATGTTTAAAAAAAAATTACATTTTTGGATACAATCATATTTAATTAAATATAAAAATTGTTAAGTTCAGTTGTTATAATTGTAAATTTTAAAGAAAACTGTAGGTGCTGGCCGAAAAGTGACACTGGCCGAAAAGGGGGCCGCCCGATTTAAGGGGCCTGCTTTTTCCATTTTTTTATGTACCTTTACAATCAAAAGAAATTTCAAAAAAATAATATAAAAATCTTTGTACCATGAAAAATAATTAAATAATTCATTCGTAATTCATTTATACTCGTATATGTAATTAATATGATAAAGCTTCTAATAAGTAGGTATGTATTATTTTTATTATAAAAATGTGTGTGTTGTTATTGGGTTTTAAACGCATGCATGATAATTAAATACTTATTTTGCTAATCTGTATATATATTCTTATTAATTAACTTATTTTAAAATTGTACACACTCATATAGGTATAACCGTAAAAAAAGTAGCTATTAAAATAAATTTTAGAAGTGATGCGAATAGGGATAAAGTTTT